>CM047814.1:67823824-68186682 GCA_026214975.1 Gentiana macrophylla
GAGTCATGAGGACAATGAATTCTTAGATGATATTTGCTTATGGTGTACTCGGTTAAGTCAATTATAATCGGATGAAAAGTTGGAGTATCTTGATATTTGAAGAAGAGTAAAATCTCGATTAATGCTCCAAATTAGTCAAGAAATCGACAATCAAGCGAACCCAAGTATAAAACGATCGTGAAACTCAGGTTTATAAAGCATTCAACCATCAAACCGATAGTACGATCGACGTTGTAATGAAAGCATTTTTATTGGATGAAATCTCGGCACATCAGAACGGATATAAAATATAGCCGTTACAAATAGCCGTTGATACAATTCGAATTCAAGTAAATGAACGTTAGATCCTACACTATAAATAGAGGACTTTGCAGCAAGAATAAATAACGAAAATATTAATATCAACAAGAAGTTTGTGTGCACAAGTCTAAGTTCATTCGAATTGATATCATTATCTGCGATAACAAGATCTATCAAGAAATCTTCCAAGTTTTCAAGCCACATAGATTTATCAAGAATCATACACTTAGAAGAACCACAGACAAGAATCAATTTATTGATTCTCAACCCAACTTTGATTCTTAATCAAAGGTTCAGACTGTGAAGCAAACCGGGAAGGTTTTCCCAAGGACAGTTGTCACAGCAGTCGGGTAGACTGTGTTTGTGGTGGTAGCTGGTGAAGAGGCATACATAACCCTTTAAGGACCAATGTTCAAGCAATTGAAGAGCATCAATTCTACCTGTTCTACAGCTGTTTAGATAGTGAAGCTAGGATTAGCCAAGGACTATTGTTTAGGACTTTTTGTAACAGCTCACCTCAAGAAGTTCTAGTTGAATTTTCCTCCTACACCACAGGCGAAGAGAGGACTGACAGAATTACACCACCTGGAACCTCTATAATATTTGCCTCATTACTTTACGCATTTAGTTACTTACTCAGCATTTATTTACAGCATTCTGAGAATTGATTGTTATACACCTCACAGTTCACAAACTGACATTCAACATAATTCAGTTTAGCACACTCAGCTTTCGCATAGAATAACAAGATCAAGAAAAAGGCTAGAATTATATCTGCTGCCGGTTGACTCAGTTCTGCTTAAGTCAGTTTGACTTAAACTCAGCTCAGTCAGCTTAACTCCACACAAGTTATAAATGAATCTTAATTTGTTTAAAATCCAGTTTTTAGGGACAAGTTTATTCACCCCCCCCCCCTCTAAACTTGTGTTTGCCTTTCCAAGGGACCAACAATTGGTATCAGAGCAGTGTTTCTTTAACAAGCCATTATTAAAGGCTCATTTGCTCTAAATCTCCTCTAGTTGCTCTCATTAGAAAGCTCAGTTTCTAGTTTTCACATAATCAGTTTTCACTCACTCACAATGGATGACAATCAGTATGCAAGAAAATGCTTATGTGCAACATGGATAGGTTTGACGAATAAATACGTCGTATGCAGGCTTTTCTAGCTGCTACTTATGATGAGATGATGGAAGTGCTCATAGATGGACCAATTCAGATCACATACATGCAAACGGATGGTGAAAGACAAGTTCGAGTTCCAAAACCCAAAGCCGAATGGACTAGTGATGATCGCAAGTGAAATAATCTCAACAATGTTGCTATGGAATTCATCCTCAGAACTCTAGACAGCAGCATGTACTTGAAGGTGAAAGAATGCACAACTGTTAAGGAAATATGGGACAAACTTCAGTTAGTTTGTGAAGGAACTGACTCAATCAAGAAGAACAAAATCTTAGTTGCAAAGCAGAAGTTTGAGAATTTCAAGATGAAATCTGGAGAAACCATTGACCAAATGGAGACAAGATTCAGTGCTATCATGGATGAACTAGATCTACTCAAGATTGAATACACAAAGAAAGTAATCAATACACGAATTTTGAAGGCCTTACCTATGTGTTGGAAAATGAAGGTCACTGCTATGGAAGAATCTAGAAGACTTGATATATAAGACTCAATCAAAATCTTCTCAGATTTAAAAGCTTATGAATTCAATGAAGATTTTACAAGCACAGCTGCAATAATCAAAGCTCTGGAAGAACCAAAGACCACGACAAAGACTTGCAAAGCTGATCAAATGACTCTCAAGAAACATCCACAAACAATCTTCAATAGTTGGATGAAATGGAGGAACAAATGGCACTCATGATGAGTCGAATCAGAAGGATGAAGAATGGTGATCCTGTAACTCAGAAGTTTATCAAGAAGACTCCTGAAAAGAGAAAATATGATGAATATCTTTGTTTCAACTGTAAGAAGCCTAGACACTACAAAGCTGAATGCCCATAACTAAATGCAAAGAAGACTCAGCAAAGAAGAACCGGCAGAAGAGCGTTATTAGCTGGAGATGAGTCTGACTACGAAGCTGGTATAGAAAGATTATCTGATGACACAACTTTAATGGCACACATGGAAGATCCCAATGAGGTATGTGAATCAAACTCTAAATACAACTCAGCTCATATTTCCATGCAAAATGCATGTTCTTCAACAGCCGATTCCAATCCAAAGAATTCAGAATTAAAAGAAACTCTTGACCAATTGATGAATCAGCTTGTCACCATACAAGCTAGTTATGAATCAATCAAAGCTGAGAAAGAAGCTCTAATTCTAGAAGTCAAAAGATTGAATGGTGAACCGAACACGTTAAGACTAATCAGAACTGATAAAGGAAATAATCAGTGTCAGTCTACTACATCAGCAGCAGCAACTGAATCTTTTCCTCAATCTAGTTCAGCAACTGGATTCAAATCAGGCAAGCCATATGGAGATATAATTGGCTTAGGATTTGATACACAGCAAACTTCGAAGGGAAGAACAAGTAAAGTAACTGAACCTAATACCAAAACTGTTGTTAAGTTTGTAGCTGAACAATGTCCTCAAACTAAGAAGCATGTTGAACCAAATGAAACAAGTTCAACGTGAATCGAATCGATCTCGAGATCGGTTTTCCAAAGAAGTCACCAGATACAACAACATGGTCAATCAAAAGGGTAAATCACCGTTACATCTTGAAAATCGAAAAGGTAGATCAAGTCTTTCGAATCTACTAAAGTCGATCAAAGCAAGAACTAGAAAAACTTCATCCTAAGTAAATCCAAGAATATCAATTATTCAAAGATTCACAAAGTCGTGGGAAAAGGCGATTATTTCCAACCGATGATGACTGAATTTCTCCGAATCTACGATTAAAATTGATAAAAGCAATCATTTCGCATGAAAACTTATCACAAGTTTCAATCCAAAAGTCAGCAGAGGAATCACTTCACTCCTCAGCCTAAACCTCGACTCAAGGTCGGCCTGAGACACTCGGTACAAAAGAAATGATGGTTATTATTCAAGTATTAATAATAAAAAACATCATGGAAATCATTTTCAGTCAAAGGATCTAAGAGATCATATAAATAAGCCACAGTCCAAGCATAGATACTATGGGAGTGTGGCTTATATATTTGAAAACAAGTGCAACAATATACGAAGGATACCTAAATGGCATATTCCCAAAGTTGTACTGACAATTGACCCCTATGGACCCAAACAGAGTTGGGTACCTAAAAATGTTTAATTTATTTTGCAGGATATATGGTACTTTGATAGTGGTTGCTCAAGACACATGACAAAGAGCAAAGACTATCTAAGTAATTTTATTGCCAATGATGGACCAAAGGTTAATTTTGGAAGTAAAGACAAACCTGGATTCACCAAAGGTTATGGTACCTTGATCAGAAATGGACTTATAATCAAGAATGTATCGTATGTAGAAGGATTGCATTACAATCTACTCAACAACAGTCAATTCTGTGATATGGGATACAAAGTTACTTTTGATAAAGATTTCTGCGTTGTCGTCAGCGAAACAGCATTTCAAGTTGTTATATCCGGAAGAAGAAAAGAAAATATGTATGTTGTAGATCGGACTACAAAATGCAAGGTCGATACTGCTTACTTGTGCATACCAAATTAGAAATCAGCTGGTTATGACACAAGAAACTGAGTCATCTAAACTTTGATGACATCAACACCCTTGTCAAGAAACAGTTAGTCATTGGACTACCAGAAATCTCTTACAAGAAGGATAGCTTATGTGATGCTTATCAGAAAGGAAAGCAAACAAAATCAAGTTTCAAGACAAAATCTCAGCATTCAACAAACAGAGTCCTGGAGCTACTACATATGGACTTATTTGGACCTATTACTCCAATCAGTATCAGTGGAAAGAAGTATACATTGGTGGTAGTAGATGATTTTTCAAGATACACTTGGGTTATCTTCATGACCAAGAAAAGTGAAACCAAGCAAAGACTCACTGAACTACTCAAAAGGCTTCAAAATCAGAAAAGTCTATCAGTTGTGAAGATAAGATCAGATAAAGGAACTGAATTCCTCAACAAAGTGATTATTGAATACTGTGAAGAAAATGGTGTTTTACATCAACTTGCTGCCACAACAACACCTCAACAGAATGGTGTAGCTGAAAGAAGAAAATCGAACACTCAAAGAAGCAGGAAGGACTATGATTTGTGAAGCAAAACTTCCTGAAAGGTATTGGGCAGAAGCAGTCAACACAGCTTGCTATACACAAAACAGAGCTCTCATGAATAAAAGGCATGAGAAGACTCCTTGTGAAATTTGGAATGGAAGAAAGCCAAATGTTTCTTACTTTCATGCTTTTGGAAGCAAATGTTTCATACATAATAATGGAAAAGATCAACTTCATGTTTTTCAGCCCAAAGTTGATGAAGGAATTTTTCTGGGATATTCAAGTGTCAGCAAAGCATTTAGAGTACTAAATAAAAGGACACTCAAGCATGAGGAATCAATACATATGGTATTTGATGAACCAAATTTTCCTGGTGAAATAACTGAAGACAGACCAGAATCTATTTCTGAGTCTCAGTTTTTGTTGACATTGGAAGACTAAGGATTTCAGAATCTTCAGATCAAGATCAGTCTCAGTTTCCAACTACACAACAACCTACTCATGAACAACATGTTTCTGACTCAGTTGAAGAAAATCAAGAACCAGTTCTTGAAGATCCAGTTGGACAAAATATAGATCCCTTGATGCAAGCCCCAGTACATCAATGGATGAGGGATCACCCTGAAGAACAAGTAATTGGTGATACTCAAGCTGGTGTTCGAACAAGACATCAACTAGATGCAATGATTGCATGCTTTCTATCTCAATCTGAACCTTAAGAGATAGAAGAAGCTTTGAAAGATCCAGATTGGATACTAGCTATGCAAGAAGAAATAAATGAATTTGAAAGAAATCAAGTATGGGAATTGGTAGAGAGACCAGTTCATGTGAATGTCATTGGAACCAAATGGGTTTTCAGAAACAAACTTGATGAAGATGGGAATATCATCAGAAACAAAGCTAGACTTGTAGCTAAAGGATATTCTCAAGCATAAGGCATAGATTTTGATGAAACTTATGCACCAGTTGCAAGATTGGAAGCAATCAGACTATTTCTTGCCTTTGCAGCTCATAAAAAGTTCAAAGTATACCAGATGGACGTTAAAAGCGCATTTTTAAATGGAATACTTGAAGAAGAAGTTTATGTTCAACAACCACCTGGATTCGAGATCAAAGATCAAGCTGACAAAGTTTCTAGACTAAGGAAAGCTCTTTATGGACTTAAACAAGCACCAACAGCTTGGTATGAAACTCTATCTCAGTTTCTAGTGGATAATGGATTTATCAAAGGAACCATCGACAAGACTTTATTCAGAATGAAAAATGAAGAAAGCACTCTTCTTGTTCAGATTTATGTTGATGATATTATTTTTGGATCAGAAAATGAACAGTTATGTGAGAAATTTGCAAGTTTAATGAAGAGCAAATTTCAGATGAGTATGATGGGAAAATTGAATTATTTTCTTGGATTACAAGTTAAACAATTAGATGATGGAATTTTTATTCACCAAACCAAATATACAAGAGAACTTATCAAAAAGTTGGGTATGGAAAAATCAGCTGGAATTTCTACACCAATGGGGACCAACATCAGACTTGATGAAGACAAAGAAGACAAAGATGTTGATCAAACACTTTACAGAAGAATGATTGGAAGCTTACTCTATCTTACAACAAGCAGGCCAGACATATCCTTTACTGTTAGTGTATGTGCAAGATTTTAGTCGAAATCAAAGGAAAGTCATCTCACAGTTGTTAAAAGGACCTTGAAGTATTTGAAAGATACAAATGGATTTGGAATTTGGTATTCAAGAGAAGGATAATTCAAACTAATATCCTACTCAGACTCAGATTATGTAGAATGCAAAGTGGACATAAAAAGCACATTAGGCACATGTTAGTTGCTAGGAAATAGAATTGTGTCATGGTTTAGCAAAAAGCAAAATTCAATTTCAACTTCAATAGCTGAAGCTGAGTATATAGCAGCTGGAAGTTGTTGTGCTCAAGTCTTATAGATCATACAGCAATTAAGAGATTATGGGATAGAAGAAGGAACAATTCCCATAATGTGTGATAACACAAGTGCAATTGCAATAACTGACAATCCAGTTTTTATAAGAGATCATGCAGAGAAAAAGGATATTACAGTTTTTTATGTACCTACTGAAGATCAGTTGGCTGATATCTTTACAAAGCCATTGGAAAAAGAAAGGTTTGCCAAACTAAGAACTGATTTGGGCATAATAAGAGTCGATTAATCGCTTTAAGCTTTAAATTGCGTCAAGGGATTGATCTTTGTTACTGCACTGGTGCGCTCACTTAATAGATCAGTCATTGACGTCAACAATTTCAAACTGACTAACTGAAACTGAAGCAATTAATTGATATTTAAGCATCAGCCATTTTTAGTCAAAGGTTGATAAGATAAAACCGACAGCGGTTATATCGCATTTAATTACCGCAGTTTTTGTCAAAATATGTTGCGTGTACACCCGTTTACTGTCAGAACAGTACATGCATCGGTTACTAAAACCATCATGGAATTTGAAAAGTTGTACCAATCAACCGCCAGTACATTACCCCTATATATCCAACCTCCACGCATATTTTCTCATAAACAAATCAGAAATTTCTTTTCATCACAAAATTCAAATGTTTTCACACTACTCGCAGAAATGGCCGCTTCAAAGAAATCTCACGAAGAAAGATTGATCACAGATTTAGATGTCTATATATTTGAAATTTATGAAGCTATGTGCAACAACACTCTACTTGCAAGTTATATCTGCAAAAAAATCCAGAAACAACCAGGATTAAGAAGCATCCTGGAGGTCACTTTCAATGAAAAACATGATGTGGAAGGGATTTTGCAGTTCTGGGAAAACATGTGTTTGGTAAAAGACTCCCTCTTTACTAAGGTTCATGGAGATCGAATCATTATCAATGAACGAGTCATGAAGTCACTATTCGGTTTCATAACTCCACCGGTGACATCAATAGACTTGGCTTGTCTACCATTGAAAAGGGACGCCTTTCTTAGATAGATTTACTTATCTAAGGAACCAGCAGAAGTTGGTATTCATATTTATAAACTCAAGCCAGAATTTGGACTCCTCAGTAGATGGCTCAGCAGACATGTCATTGGAAAATCCAAAGGAATCAATATATTATCCAATGACAGTGCTTATCTGATGAACATAATCTGGGACGAACTAGAATTCAATTGGGCCGGTTATGTCGTCAATCAGATAAAGAAACAACATTTAGCTGAATTAGAAAGTGTGTAGAAAGCTAAAGCTGAAGGACAAATAACTATTGGCAGATTTCGACTGAAGAAATCACTGAGTGGAGTGATTGAAGTCATTCAATACTATTTGGAGATACTCAAGGTAGGGAAGAAAGCAAATCAAACTGCAGCCGCAACTACTGATACAGAACAAATTACAGCAATTGAAAGTTCAAGAAGAACAACTTCCCAACTTGAAGCCAGACAGAAAACTGTGTCTCGGCAGGAAGCTGAACACAAAGGAGTCAAGCGGAAAGCTGACTCAGCAAGAGAAAATCAGTTGTCAAATGTTTATACCCAGGTACTTCAAGTCAGCAAGCACTAACTGAGGGGGAACAACAACAACTGACAGCTGAAACTACAAGGAAAGATATTCTTGCTGATGATACTTCTCAGTCACAACAATCTCAGCACCATCCAAATCAGCAACCAGACCTAGTTTTTGAAGCAGATAAAATTGTCAAGCTGATGAAGATGAAGCTCAAACCAAAAGACTCTCATGATGCTACCTTACAAACTGAAGAAAAGTTACTCTTGGAGAAACTTGAAATTAGAGACCTATATACTTTATTTCCTATATCAGAGTTTCTAGCAAATTGCTTCAGTAGATTCGATGAAGTAGCCCAACGAAGAGAATTAGCCACATCATATATTCCCAAGGATTTTTTAAAGAAGAAGGATGATGATGAAGATGATAATTCAAGGAAAGAAGCTGATTTGACTACAGATTGGCAGACAGATACTCAACCTCAAATCCAAGATCTGCAAACTGTAACTCAGCAAGAAGAATTACCAGTTAAAAATCAGACAACTAACAATCAGCAAGCAGCTGTTGAACTTGATAATCAACAATTTATGGTAATTGAATATATCACTCAGTCTAAAGTTCAAACAGAAGACACATATGATCCTTCTGATATTTTGACAAAGGAAGAATTGAGCAAAGTTCATGAGAACTTAAAAATTGTGCTCAGCCAAAAGGATGCATACAATGGTCTTCTGACAAACATCTCTGGATATCTAGATTATAGAACGAAAACAGATATCTCAGTTCATGCAAGACTAGAGATGATTTATAAGTCAAGTTCAAGTTCTGCTTCAGAAATTTTGACACTCAAGGAGAAGCTTGAAGACTTGACCTCAGTAGATAGGGAAACATATGCTCAGGCTCACTGGCATTTAAATCAGCACATCTATGGGTTAGAAAATCAGCTCAAAGAAGTACTTGCTTCTCAACACCGTATCTCAGCCGACCAAAAAGCAACCCATGCTTTGGTAGATCAATTGTATGGTGCCAAAAAGGGGAAGTCAAGTAGAAAAGTTGAAAGCTAGTCAAAGAAAAGAAGCAATTTGAAGACGAATTGAGAAATATAAATCAAAGAATGATCCAAGGTTTTAAAGAAGGAATTAACCGATGAGCAAATTTCATTGAGAAATATAGTCAACCTGAAGAAAGGAGAGCTACTCTAACACAGGATCTGTGGTTAAAGTTTGTCAAAGATCACAATCCTATCAAAGCCAAGTACAAGGACAAGACTATTGAAGAATCCTTGAACTACTTTTTATCTGATGTATATCACAATCAGAAGATGGCACAATATAAGAAGATCAAGAGGATTGAAGACAAACTGAAGATAAGAGACAAAGTTGAACAAATGAAAGCTGATGTAGTAGAATTTGAAAATTACTACAAGCATGAATCAACTTTACCAAAGTTAATTTTATGGAGAAAATGGAAAGAAGGAAGTCAAATGGGCTATAATAAGACTTTTACTAAGAAAGACTCTAAGCTAGAGTATGATTTTCGTATTCACGACAAAGAGATGAAGTATATCTCAGTTAAACAAAAAGCACAGAAAGAGCTTAGCCTCTGATTAAATTTATTAGAACAAAGTGTAACCTTTCCAGTTTTTGAATATTCTAATGAAATCCAGTTTTCCAGTTTTACCTTTTTTTACATTGTTTTGATCTTTAAGCTTTTCTTTTAGGGAGAGTTTTGGCACCATCAAAAAGAGGGAAATTGTTGGAAATAAAAATTATGTTTTGATGATAATTCATCATATTTATTCTAGGTATTATTTTAACCCCATTGATGAAGTGCTGAAGCTAGCTGTTATAGTGAAAGGCTAAAAGATTTCTAGAACTGAATGTATAAGTTTTACTAGAGTCTGATATTTGTATAAGTTACATCAGACAAGCATTGTAATAGTTAGAGTGTTGTGAAACTGAAAATTGGAAGTCATTTAGAAAACTGGAAATCGTCAAGATAAACTGATTGACAAACTGACTCAGACTACACAATATGGAACAGAAGAAGATAAGTTCGCTGAGGGACACAAACTCGGTTGGCTTATCTAGAAGACTGAAGAGCTGAGGGTCACAGACTCAGTTATAGAAGATTGAAGAACTGAGGGTTCAAACTCAGTTTACATGTCGAGACTGTAAAGTTAGAATTCAGGCAAGTTTGTGGGGACCTGAACTGACTTTATAGATCTTGAATGAAGACCTAAGAGTCATGAGGACAATGAATTCTTAGATGATATTTGCTTATGGTGTACTCTGGTTAAGTCAATTATAATCAGATGAAAAGTTGGAGTACTGATATTTGAAGAAGAGTAAAATCTCAGTTAATGCTCCAAATTAGTCAAGAAACTGACAACTGGCGAACCCAGTATAAAACTGATCAGGAAACTCAGGTTTATAAAGCATTCAACCATCAAACTGATAGTATAGTCGAACGTTGTAATGAAAGCATTTTTATTGGATGAAATACTGGCACATCAGAACGGATATAAAATATAGCCGTTACAAATAGCCGTTGATACAATTCGAATTCAAGTAAATGAACGTTAGATCCTACACTATAAATAGAGGACTTTGCACCAAGAATAAATAACGAAAATATTAATATCAACAAGAAGTTTGTGTGCACAAGTCTAAGTTCATTCGAATTGATATCATTATCTGCGATAACAAGATCTATCAAGAAATCTTCCAAGTTTTCAAGCCACATAAATTTATCAAGAATCATACACTTAGAAGAACCACAGAAAAGAATCAATTTATTGATTCTCAATCCAACTTTGATTCTTAATCAAATGTTCAGACTGTGAAGCAAACCGGGAAGGTTTTGCCAAGGACAGTTGTCACAGCAGTCGGGTAGACTGTGTTTGTGGTGGTAGCTGGTGAAGAGGCATACGTAACCCTTCAAGGACCAATGTTCAAGCAATTGAAGAGCAAAGAATTCTACCTGCTTCTACAACCTGCTTAGATAGTGAAGCTAGGATTAGCCAAGGACTATTGTTTAGGACTTTTTGTAACAGCTCACCTCAAGAAGTTCTAGTGGAATTTTCCTCCTACACCGCAGGGGAAGAGAGGACTGACTGGATTACACAACCTGGAACCTGTATAATATTTGCCTCATTACTTTACGCATTTATTTACTTACTCAGCATTTATTTACAGCATTCTGAGAATTGATTGTTATACACCTCACTGCTCACAAACTAACATTCAACAGAATTCAGTTTAGCACATTCAGCTTTCGCATAGAATAATAAGATCAAGAAAAAGGCTAGAATTATATCCGCTGTTGGTTGACTCTGTTCTGCTTAAGTCATTTTGACTTAAACTCAGCTCAGTCACCTTAACTCCACACAAGTTATAACTGAATCTTAATTTGTTTAAAATCCAGTTTTTAGGGACAAGTTTATTCACCCCTCCCCCTCTCTAAACTTGTGTTAGCCTTTCCAAGGGACCAACAGTATCAGAGCAAAAATTTGAGAATTTTTGAATGTTTTCCTACGTTTTCTCTGGTTATTGAAGAATATTGACATAATTCTTCATATTTTCTATGTTTTCAGTTTATTGAGAGTAAATTGTGTTCGTTTTCTGAAGTTTTGATAATTTCCTAATTGTTTTTCCCTTTTATTGATGATCTTTGGTATATTATAGAGTTCCTGATAGCCATGGCAGCAAAGAAACAAGAATTAAGCCCCTCTAGTCCATTCTACGTTCATCCTGATGAGAATCCGTCTCTGGTTCTTGTTCAGCCATTGATGAATGACAATTATTATAATCCATGAAAGATGTCTATGGAGATGGTGTTAATCACCAAGAATGAAATTGGCTTCGTTCGGTACAATTAAGAGGCCAGAAGCAGATTCAGCTGATTTTCATGCATGGAGGCAATGTGACATGATCATGGATATTGAATTAAGTGGGGAATACCATTGCACAGAGTTTGATGTATTTTAAGAGTGCACATGAAGTTTGGAAAAATCTTGCTGCAAGATTTTCATATGTTGATGCATTGAGGCTTTCAGATCTTCTTGATGAGATGCATCTGCTGAAGCAATGTACTGATTCTTATAATCAATATTTTACTAAATTGATGGTTCTATAGGAAGAAATCAAGACCATCAGGCCCATGTCAATCTGTTCTTGTGATCCTCAATGCGATCAGCACACTAATGGATCGTATGGAGGCTGAACATGTCATGAAGTTCCTTAAAGGTCTAAGGGATGAGTTTGAGCCAATGGTTTCACAGGCAATGTTGATGGTGCCTTTTCCAGAAATCCATGATGCATTTTTTATGGCCATTAAATTTGAAAGAAATAAGTTATATGTGGCTAATAAGGCAAAGGATCAAGATTCAATGGTTCTCTTGTCTCTAAAGAATGGACAGAGGAAAAATCAATCGATCGCCAGACTGTGTTTTGTGGATCACAGCAAATTCCAGACCTAAGAATCCCAAGAAGATGCAATATAGTTTCTGTGGATTCAATGGTCATACTGAAGAGACTCGTTACAAGAAACATGGCTATCCTCCCGGTTTCAAGTCAAAAAGGTCTAATATGGTAGAAGATGAACAGTCAGCAGAAAAAAGATCAGGCCCAAAATAGGTTTGTTGAACCAGGGTTTCCCAATCTTAGTGCACATCAACTTGATAAGTTGATGGCTATGCTGAGTACTGATCCTCCTATACATGTAGGATTTGCTATTGGCCAGCCTGTTGTGATTGTTACACACTACTCACCTGCTACAGGGACAGATAATCCAAATTTAGTAAGATTTATACAATGGATCTTGGACTATGGTGCCGCAGATCATATTGTAGGATCATTATATCTATTAAGTAGTCCTAAACCTTCATCTGGTATAAAAATTGGATTATCTAATGGAAATAATGTTTCTGTTACACATATAGAACAAGTAATGGTTAACCCCAGCTGGTCCAACATGATGTGTTTTGTATTCCTGCTTTAGATATGACCATTTATCTTTACCTTCTTTTATTAATCGTACAAAAGGCGCAACTGTTTTTTCTACTAACAAGTGTGTTTTGCAGGAAAAGAACAAGAAATTGATTGGTTTAGCTGAGTTACACAAAGGACTATATGTCTTGAATCAACCAATCAGACTTTCAACTGCTAATGCTGTAATCACACTTATCTTGTAGATTAGATGATGCCCTTTTATGGCATTACAGACTAGGACACTTGCCAGATAAGAGTCTACAAGTTATTAGTTCATAGTCTACTGATGACAAAATTTGTAATCATGATCTTTGCTATTTGTCCCATAGGAAACTAAAGAAAAATCCCTTTCCAATGAGTACTACTAATTTAAATGCTACATCTGATCTTGTTCATATAGATATTTGGGGTCCTTTAAGAAAACATAGTGTGAATGGACAACAATAATTTCTTACTATTGTAGATGATTTTTCAAGGTTTACATGGGTTTTTCTTATGAAGCTTAAATCTGAAGCTTCTGATCTTGTTAAATCCTTTGTTAAATTTCTTTCTACTCAGTTTCACAAAATTATTAAAGTAATTAGATCTATCGATGGAGCTGAATTTCAGCTCACTGAATTCAATGCTCTGCAGGGCATCATACATCAGACATCCTGTGTCAGCACACTAGGATAGAATGGTATTGTTGAAAGGAAACATCAGCATTTTCTGAATGTTGCCAGGAGTTTGAGGGAAAGTACTCCACATGAGGTGATTTATGGCACCAAACCAGACTATTATGTGTTTAAAGTTTTTGGATGCTTGGTATTTTCTTACAAACTTCAGCAGTACAGGAAAAAATTTGATTCCAGATGTAGGACTTGTGTCTATTTTGGAAATTCAAACACCACCAAGAGTGCTATCCTATTGGACATTACTAACAAAGATATTTTTGTTGCTAGAAATACTCAATTCCATGAGACTTATTTTCCTCTATTTCAACAGGTATTAGGTAGGGCCAGATATCTTACTAACATGCCAGTACTATTACCAGTGATGGACATTTTTTATGATCTCAATGAATGAGTCAAGAGAGACCACCCAGGATATAGGGCCACCAGAAATGAGGCATCCAATGACGAGCATGCTCCATCGCCCCCAGCACCTAAACCAAAGACAATTGAGAAGATCCATAATGACAAGGAAATCACCAACCTTTTATCAAGGTGGTGCTCATACAGTTCAGCAGACTCCACATTTGCTGAGTGAGGTAATGAATCTGGAAAACCTTTCAGCGGAATATGCTAGATTCATTAATGCCATTGATGCTATTAAAGAACCTAAGACTTATAATCAAGCCATCAAGCCCGATGAGTGGAAAGAAGCAATGCAAAAGGAGATTGAGGCTCTACAAAAGACTCATACATGGGAAATAGTTGATCTGCCCCAAGGCAAGAAACCCATTAGGTGAAAATGGGTATACAGAATCAAGTACAATCCAGATGGTTCAGTGGAGAGATACAAGGCTAGACTTGTAGCAAAAGGTTACACTCAGACATATGGTATTGATTATCAAGAAACCTTTTCCCCTGTTGTCAAAATCACTACAGTCGGGGCTTTACTTGCAGCAGCATCAGCAAATAATTGGTATCTTCATCAAATGGATGTTAATACTTATTTCCTACGTGGAGATCTACATGAATAGTATACATGTAGCTTCCCTAGGTTGTGCAGCAACCAAACAAAATCAAGTTTGAAGACTAACCAAATCCTTGTATTGCCTAAAGTAAGCCAGCAGAAAATGGAATTGCAAGTTGACTGAGTCTTTGGAAGCTTAAGGATTTATTCAGTTTAAACATGACCACAGTTTATTCACAAAAGGGCTAGGACAATCTATTATTGCTTTGCTGGTGAGCAATTGATTCAGCAACTCAAGGATGCCCTACATCAACAATTTAATTACTATTAAGGATCCTGGCGAATTGAGATATTTCCTAGGTATTGAAGCTGCTAGAACGCCTGCAGGCATATCTATTTCTCAAAGAAAATACACACTCAAACTCTTAGAAGAATATGAATTTTTTGAAGAAAAACCTGCTAAGACACCTATGGAGTCCAAGCAAACTTTACAGCATGGTGATTAATCATTTTTGGAAGACAATACTGCATACAGATCATTAGTGGGTAAACTAATCTACCTAAATTTTACAAGGCCAGATATTGCTTTTGCAGTTTAGCAACTGAGTCAATTTCTGGACACTCCTACTGAAAACCACATGAAGGTAGCACATAGACTGCTGAGATATTTAAAGGTTAATCCTGGTCAAGGAATCTTGTTTCCATCAGAAAATAACTTTGTCCCAAAAGGTTTTACATACATTGATTGGGTTGGTTTCCTTGAAACAAGATAATCAGTATCATGCTACATGATGTTTCTAGGAGATGCCCCTATCTCTTGGAAGGCAAACAAACAAACTACTATAGAAAGAAGTTCTTCAGAGATTGAATACATGGATATGGGAAATGTAGTTTGTGAAATTCAATGGCATATTTACATTCTACAAGATTTGAAAGTTCCAGTTTAGTTGCCTGCTGTATTATTCTGTGACAATGCCAGTGCCATGCACATTGCACATAATCATGTCTTTCATGAAAGAACAAAACATATAGGTAAAGATTGTCATGTTGTGAGAGACAAACTCAAATCTGGGATTATCAAGCTTCTCCCAGTCAACAAAAGAAAAAATAGTTGACATTCTCACCAAAGCCTTAGATGCACCTATTTTCTCCTATCTGTTAGAAAAGTTGGGAGTTTCAAAGATATTTCACTGTTCCAGTAGCTGAAGGGAATGCTGAGTGCAAGTTGTTCATAAACCACTCTCAGCTTAAGAAGGGTGTTACACTATAAGGGCTGAAGGGAATGCTGAGTTCAGTCTGTCTGGTGAACTCAACAGACTACATGAAGACTCAACAGGATGCTGAGTAGTTTAGTGTTGAAGATGGTTATTCAGTTTTAGTTTGTTAACCGTTTGTAATTTACTTATAACTGATTCGTGAGGTGTATGAAGCTATAACTACATAGTAACTTAACTTGTAACTTTCAATTCATTAATAATAATTCTGCAATTTCTTTTCTGTTTATAATTCTACAAACTTCAACAAGCCTGCTAAACACACATATGAAATCCAAGCAGACTTTGTAGCACAGAGACTCAACTTTGTTGGATGATAACATATCATACATATTACTAGTTAGAAAGCTGATTTACCTCACTTTCACTAGACCTGACATAGCTTTAGCAAGATAAAGACTGGTTAGTTTTTAGATACAAGAATCATATAAAGGCAGCTCACAGACTGTCGAAATATCTAAAATCCAATCCAGGTGAAGATAGTTCTAAAGGGTTTTATTGACAATGATTGAGCTGGAGTTCTTGAGACCAGGAAGTCTGTTTCAGATTATATGATGTTTCTTGGTGATGCATTTATCTCTGTAAGGCTAAAAAATTCAATTATTTCAAGAAGCTCTTTAGAAGCTAAGTACAAGGCTATGACCAATGCTACTTGTAAAATTCAGTGGCTAGTCTATATCTTACAAGATTTGGATATCCATGTTTAGTTACCTGCTATATTGTTCTGTGACAATACCAGTGCTATGCATATTGCTCACAATTCTGTATTCCATGAAAGGACTAAACACATTGATATTTACTGTCATGTTGTCAGGAACAAAGTAAAATCTGGCCTCATTAAACTCATGCATGTAAATACCAATGAGCAGTCTGTTGACATTCTCACCAAAACTTTAGATGCGCCAATCTTCTCTTACTTATTGAATAAGTTGGGCATTGCCAAGATCTTTCAGCCAAGTGGATAAAGGAATGCTGAATGCAATAAGATGTGCAAGTTGCTTCTGTTGGAAGTAGCGCCCGAAAGACAATTTATGTAATTGTTTTTATAATTAATAAATGATAGATTTATTCTCATCTTATTATTTACTTCGTGCTTATAAGTAATACACTACTCAAAACCCTAAGTCGTATCATATGTAGCCATATAACTTAGTGTGGGTCACACATGAGGATTAAGTTTATGGTGATACAGTTGAAATGTTAGTCCGTGGTGAAGTTAATCAAAGTATGGGGTCTATTGATTAAACCACCATTAAAGCACCCAGAACACTTTATGGTGTGACCGTCTTATCCGGACCGTCGACATTGGTTGTCTAAGTGGGGCATTTATATATGATGTAGTCATATAGGACTGGACCGATTTAATCTGTATTTCTCATATAATTTCGAGATTTAGAAATCTTATTAAATCACAAGATGATCATATATGGATTATAGTGATTACAGACTCCTTCTTGTTTCAGCATAGGGTTTGATGTGTTCGTTAAGGATCGCTAAGAGACACGGTCCGAATCACTTTCACGTTGGCACTATTCTGGAATGAGAGAGAAGTGTGTGTCTCACAGAGATGGAATCCATTTCTTCATGCGGGAAGTAGAAAGACAATCCTCTTATTTGTTAATCCTAGAAACTGATCGATCCGTGGAGTTCGTATTGGTTATGAACTAATTGATCACTAGTGGGTTAATGATAAAGAAGGATAAGATGTATTGAAGAAGATTTACGGAAATAATCCCGCTTCATTACGGATAGTCTATGGAGGGTTAGTCGGTATGTAATGATTATATCAATGGACACTTATCGACTCGACGTTTTGAGAAAAAGTTATATCTATAATCGATAGAGTTCAGTTTCGGATTTATGGTGGCGTAATTTCCGGAATTAAAGAATTGAATAGAAATATTCTATTTGATGAATATTTTATTTTATTTATTGTAGCTACTGGTTATAGGTCCATGGTCCCTGGGTTGGCTCCTAACACGCGAGTGTTTTCTCGTTTTATGGAACCTCGAGAATAAATTAAATAGTTGGTCTATAATGAATATGCAATATTATTTATTTAGTAAATAATGTGTAAAATAGAAAAGACATTTTCTATTAAAAATAATGACTAAATTGGCGCCACACATGTGGATAAGTTGGGAGAAGAATTTTTCTAGATTATGTCACATGTGTAATTAATTAATTATCTATTTGTTGGATAATTAATGGAAAAATAAGAGATTGATTTTTTGGGAATTATCTCTTATCTTTTGGCAAATATCTTTTCCTTATGGTAATGACTGATGGAGTGCCAGTAGAAGTGTTGAATGAGTTGAGGATTGTCAGGAATGACATGCAACAGTTAAGAACTCAACTGGATAGACAAGAACAAAGATTTGAAGAATTGATGAAGCTGGTGAATGACAACAGGCAATCTACTGAAATAGTTGCTTCAAATTTCACATCTACTCAAAATGCTGTTAATGATATGATGCTAGATATGAGGGGAATCAAGCTAGGAAACACAGTGAAAGAAAAGTTTCTGAAAAAATCAACTTGAAACCATCCACCAAAAACTTGACAAACTTGCTTTGAGGCACCTAAGCTCTTGAGGTCGCTTGGAACATCTCAACTCTTTGGATTGGATCCTAAGCTCACCGAAAGGATCAATCTCATCGGAGCGACTTTGCAATCAAGGATTACCGCAGCTTGATACAAGAATCGAGATTATGGAAGGACAACCGAGTAATCTGATTATCTCACAGAGAGTGTTCATGGTCTATCATCCCGCTTTGTTGATGATGTCACTAAGGGGGAAGAGGGCCAAACAAAGAGTAGAGCAAAAGAGGCTGCAAGGATTTTTGCCAAGAAGAAATGAGAGAATGAGATAAATGCATTCAGGGAACATGAACCTGGCAGAGTTCAACTTACTGATGATCACCTTAAACAATACAAGAATGAGTACTATAACAGAAGGAAACCTTATCATGACAAAGGATTTCATGAAGGTATAAATTCATTCTTGGGATTGAAATTTTGGGAAGCAAGGGTTAGAGCCTTGAGGGCAAGTTTTAGAGGTGGAAGAAGTGGCAGAGGTGATAGGATTTTGCCTATCACAAAAGCAAAAGACTCACTGAATGAATTTAAAGATCTTTACATGAGAATGGGATTCAAAGTCAATCAAATCAACCTCCTTCCACTAGAAGCTTGGAAGTGGTGGAAAGAAGTAAATTCCTACATTGATTTCACTTTGATAGAGAATGAGTGGATGAGAGATATGATAGAAGAAATCAGAGCCTATCAAGAGCAAGTGGAGAAGGACAGACAAGAAAGAGAAAGAAGACAAGAGATCAAAGATACTTAACTGCTTTTATCTTTCTTTGTATCTAGATCAGTAATAATGTGAACAAATGTTTATAATGAAAGATGACTGAAATTTGTTCTGGTTTTGTTTGAATCTTTTTTCTTTGCTGTTAGATGAGGGTAGTGGCATCATCACCAACAAGGGGAAAAGGCAAAAAGATGTCTAGATTGTTGGACTTATTTCTAAGTTTTAGTGATGAGTGCCAGACTAACTGTTATAGTGCAAAGGCAAAAAGATGTCTAGATCAAATGTATAGGTTTATTAGAGTTTGATCTTTGACTAGGTTTGATCAAACAAGCACTGTAAAGGTCAGCTGACTTGTTTCAGCAGACTAGTCTAGGTCAGTAGGGTAGTTAGGTCAGTAGACTTTTCTGGAACTCTCGCCAAGACCAAGGCCGAGGGGTCAAACTCAGTTAATGAAGGCTAAGGGATCAAACTTAGTAATTAAAGTCAAGGATATGGAATCAGAATTTAGGCAAGTCTGTGATGACCTAAACTGATCACATATACCTTGTGTAGAAGGTCTAAGTTCCATAAGTTGGATGATATTAGGAACTTGGTTATAATTAAAAAGGTGTAATCTAACTTCACAAATAAAAGTTAGATAAAAGTAATCAGCTGCATTGTATTTGATACACAGCAAATTGTTGTTCAAATAGATCGATAGGTATTACAATGAACCGATGAACTGGCTGATAATATACCTCGGTTAATTCAAGATTACATTGGAAGATTACATGGATAAGGATAGCCAACTACCTCTGATTTATCAAACAAATCAAGGGCTGAGATTAAAAGGACGTTGGGATGATTCAGAACTTTATCCAATGGTTATAAGTCAAAGGGTGGATGATCGCATCATCAAAAGGATTACGACAATTAATGACCCCGTGAATAGTGATAGAAAGCAAGTCAAATGGGACAAAACCAGGAACGGTCATATTTGAATTTCAAATACAAGTCACATGCCATCCTACCTATAAATAGAGGACTTCCAACTCAGAAAAAGATGACGATTGATGAATTTTAAGAGAAAAATATAAGAAATAATTCTGAGGTGAAAAACACCTGCGCCGAACCTCACGAGCTTAAAGCTCATCGATCCGGAGAAAATCTTCAAGTGTATTCTCAGTATTCAAGCTACATCAAGTTTACACACTTGAAGACCAAAAAGCTGATTATATCATCCTAGTCAAGTCACTTTGCAATCAATCATTTACTTGATTCAATCTTTATTTTATAAATGAACCTCTTTGAAGACAAAGTGAAGCACTTGTTGTGTGAAAGATCATTGTTTGTGGTGGAGCTAGTGAAGAGGCAATCCTACCCTTCAAGGACCAAAGTGGAAGACTTTGGAGCAAAGAATCCTACCTGCTCCTTGTTTTCGGTTTGTGAAACCATAGTCATTGGTGAAGGACAAGCAATCTTAGGAATCTTTGTAACAGCTACATCAAAGATCTCTAGTGAATTACCTCCAACATCACAGGAGAAGAGTGGACTGACATGATTACACCACCTGGAACCACTATAAAACTTGCCTACTTACTTTCACGCACTTATATTCTCGCATTTAGTTAACTATACACATCAACCTACTGAATCTAGCAACTGAAATCACACACATGCACTACTGAGTATCCAATACTTAGTATCATATTTAACAACAAGTAATAAGGCTTAATTTTTGACATAATTCATTGCACAAATTCAAGAACTTAATCACAAGAGAACTCATCAGTACATCGACAAGCTATCAAGCATCAAAGAGACTATCGAGGTATCGCTAGTCACTTGGTTGCTGAGTTTGTCAACTCCAAAAAGTTTTAAGTGTTAAGTTTATTCACCCCCTCTCTAAACTTAACCAAAGCCTTTTCAAGGGACCAACACTTGGTATCGAGCGGTGTTTACGCTCAAGTAATCCTACTTGTTGTACTTGAGAAAATACTTTGAAACTTTTTCAAATCACCGATTTTCAAAGACTTGCATCATGGATAACAACCAAAGATGCTAGAACTATCTTTGATGTGTTCTCTAGATAGATTTGATGAATATAAACGTCGAATGCAGAGCTTACCTTGCCGCAACTCATGATGAAATGATGGATGTCCCGACGGATGATGACCACCGGAGATTGTCAAAGCATAATAATGGGGAGATGAGACTCATGACATTCCAAAACCAAAAAGAGAATGGAATGCTAAATATAGGAAGAGAGCAAACCTCAACAATATTGCTATTGATATCATTTATAGAACCTTGATAGCAATATGTACATGAAGGTTAAAGATTGCAAAACAAATAAAGAACTTTGGGACAAAATACGCTTGATCTGTGAATGCACTCGATGAAATCAAGAAGAATAAAATCGGTGTGGCAAAGAAGAAGTTCCAAAAGTTTGAAATGAAACCCAATGAAACCATTGAACAAATGGAATCTAGGTTCAATGCAGTGCGATGAACTCACCTTCTTCGAGTGTCATTTACCCAAAAGAAGAAATCAACACAAAAATCTTGGAAGCTTTACTCACTCTCGATGAATGGAAGATGAAGGTGACAAATGCATAGAAGAAATGAGAAGATTGCATGAAGAGGTGTTAACGGTGATTTTTACGATTTATATGACTTTATTCCGTAGCAATTTCTTTGTGTTTTATTACTTTTTATAGAAAAGTAAGTGTTTAAGTGAAATATTGGAAGAATGCGATAGAAATGATTTAAGTGCAAACTCGAGCTTATTACGTGGTTTTATTAGTGATTTTCTAGTTATCTATACGGTATTACATTTTGCACATTTCTATCATCTTGTAGTACGCTTGCATGTTATGGAGGAAGCTAAAAGATTTCCAATCAAGATTAAATGGAAAGGGAAAGATGCGAGTTGAAGATGGAATGAAGAGATTTATGCAAAGCGACGAAGCGTTTGTCCCGTCCAATGACGGACGTCGAGGGAATGGACGGGCGCCCGTAGGAGTAATTCAATTCAGGTATCGATGTATTTCAGTGGATGAGCGTTCGAAAATGCATAGGACGGGCGTTTGATATGACTCGGCCCGGCTCGAAGATTTTATACACCTTGGACGGGCGTTCACCATTCTAAACGGGCGTCCGGTCCGCCGCCTCAGCTAAACCGACATTGAATCCTATAAATAGTCGCGTTTTCTGAACCCTAAATCAGATACAATTACACCACTAGCCGCCCCAGGCCCCTTGGGGGCGACTTTGTTGTTTCCTCTTGCTACCATAAACATAGTTTTATCTACTTTTTTATTTTCTGCATACCAACGATGAATAGAGGCTAGGCGATTTGAACGAGCTTTGTGAAGCCATCTCTGCAACATCTTGATTTCTTCTTTGGGTTTGTTTGTGAGTTTTAATTCAAAGTTTGTATCTTTATTATGTTTAATTTGTTTTTATGCAATTATATCGATGGATTGTTGCATGTTTGATGTTTAACGTTTGATGAGAATCGTTGTTAGACTTAGATCACCGTAGTAAAGATTAGATTTTTAACCTAAAAATAACGAGAGTTGTTAGGTTAATTTATAGGTTGCTAGATTGAGAAATCTTACACCTTTGTTATGAAAGCATTAATCTTTAAGATTGAGAGATGAGAGATTAATAGGCGAATTATCTAAGAGATTAGAAATTCATACTTTTGATAGGTGAAATCTTCATTAAATCTTCACTAAACAATCTAGAGAGGAAGTTGAGGGTTGTGAGATCGGTGGATCATTGCTTGTTCGTTTTCAATTTATTTGTTATCATCTTAGTAATTTTATTATCTTTTTAGAATAGAATTATTTTCATTAGTTTGGCTCGTAACTATCTTTCGTGGCTTTGGATTCTAGATCCTCTGTCCAGTTTATTGTTTTCATTTTTTTAGTTCTGTTTTGTTTTATTTTTCGTGACAACTTTAGAGAAATTAAGAACTAGACCAACCTCGATTCCCTGTGATTCGACTCCGGTTGTAACTACTATACTACGATCCCTGCACTTGGGGTGAACCGGATTATTTTATTACTTGTTTGTTTTTCATTAGATAAAATCCAAGACAAGAGGATACATTCAAGTTATTCTCAGATCTTAAGGCATATGAATTCAAAAAGAAGTTTTCACCTGCTACTGAAAAGGAAGAGCCAAAAACTACAGCACTGGCTGCTTCACATCAAGAAGAAGCATCAAAAGCTAAAGATGACTTACTGGATGAGATGCAAGAGCAGATTGCACTACTGAGCAAGAAGATCAGAATAATGAAAGGTGGAAAGGGTTCTCCAAGGAATTTCAACAAGAAATTCAGTGAAAAGAAGAAAGAAGAACCAAAGAAAGACAATGATTATCTATGTTTTCATTGCAAGAAACCAGGACACTTCAAACTTGAATGTCCTGAGTTAAAACAAAGTAAGGAACCTGATTATCTATGCTTCAATTGCAAAAAGCCTGGACATATCGGACTGACCGTCTGCACTCTCTCAAGACCAAAAGCCAACAAAGAAGATGGCAAGAAAGCTATGGTTGCTAAAGATGAATCAGGGTATGAAGTGGAATCTGAAAAGGGAAATGAATCAGATGACACAGCATTGGTTGCTTGAATTGGAAGATTATGCATTAATGGCTAATATGGATGAGAGACAGATGAGGTATACACATCAGTATCAATTAACACTCCTGTGGAAGTGATTGTGAATCAACTTGTGGTTCAAATCCTAGAAACTCTTACAATGAAGAAGCTCGGATGCCATCCTCAATCAATCGAGGAAAATACAATCTAGTTATGAGATTGTGAAGGTTTGAAAAAGAAGTTCTTCAAGTAGAAGTTGAAAGATTGAATCTTGAATTAAGGGTTCTCAAAGGTAAGGAAAAGATGTTGGACAGAATCGGATAAGCTCTTTGAACATCCAAAGAGCCTCTCGAATCTGGCCGATCCATCTTGTTCCTCTACCGCATACAAATCTGGAAAGCCTTATGGTGATAGAACAGGGCTTGGATTTGGGACTCAACAATCCAAAAAGAGTGGATCCAGTAAGGCTACTGAACCTAGTGCCAGAATTGGTCCTAAGTTTGTATCTACACAAGATCCAACTCCCGGTAAGGTTGTTAAGGCAGTAAAACCTACTGAGAATGCTTCAAGGAAGCAAAATCAGAAGTCAAAGAAGTCAACAGCTCCTAATAAAAAGAACAAATCCAAAAATAGGACTACTGTGCCTTCTAAACCTGCTGATAGCAGACCTGCTACCAGGTCTGCTGGACCATAGAAGGGTAAGAAACAGAAATATTCCAAGGATAAGAATCCTAAATCCAAAAATATTAATCATTCAAGGGATACTTATCTCAGGGGGAAAGGTAGACTGTTCCCTACTGATGATGATTGGAATATTCATGTATCTAATGCTAGAAACAGTAGGAATAACCATATTGCTAGGGTAAAACCTAAGCAATAGGATCAGCAGAGGACTTACACAAGACCTCAGCAGACTCCATACTACAGCGCTGTTCCAAACAGATAGCAAACTAATGGTTATGCTAATGCTTCTAACAACAAAAGTCACTTCAAACAGCATTATAAACCAAAAGGCCAGAAAACATATGTGAATCCTACACAATCTACTGTTAGAACCTATGGATGTGTGGAATACATGTATGAACCAAAGTATGACACTTTTAGGAGAAGACCTTATGGAAACATCCTGTGGGTCATGCTTACCATCGACCATTATGGACCCAAACAGTTTGGGTACCTAAAATGTATTAACTTTGTTTTGTAGAGTGTCTGGTACTTTGACAGTGGATGTTCCAGACATATGACAAAGAACAAGAACTGTTTGTCAGATTTTGTGACAAAGGATGGCCCAAGGGTGAATTTTGGCAACAAAAATACACCTGGATACACAAGAGGATATGGCACACTTGTGAGGAATGGACTTACAATCTAGAATGTTGCTTATGTGGAAGGACTGGACTACAACTTGCTGAGCACTGGACAATTCTGTGACATGGGATACAAGGTCACTTTTGACAAGAACAACTGTATTGTCATTAGTGAAAGAGGTGATCAAGTTGTATTGGCTGGTAGAAGACAACAAAACATGTATGTTGTGGATTGGTCTACTGCAGTTCCAGAAACCTGTCTGATTGTGCATACCAAGTCAGAACTCAATTGGTTATGGCACAAAAAGTTGAATCACTTAAATTTTGATGACATCAATCAGTTGGTGAAGAAGAAACTGGTGATTGGTTTACCTGAGATCACATTCAAGAAAGATACTATATGTGATGCATGTCAGCAAGGTAAACAGACTAAATCAAGCTTCAAATCAAAGACTAAGCATTCAACTAATAGAGTCTTGGAGCTGATGCATATGGATCTATTTGGACCAGTTACACCAACAAGTGTTACAGGAAAGAAATACACCTTAGTGGTTGTGGATGGTCACTCTTGATACACTTGGGTGATATTTATGAACAAGAAAAGTGAAACACTCAAAATGATGCCTGATCTTTTGAAGAGATTACAAAATGAGAAAAGTTTGATAGTATTAAAGATAAGATCAGACAAGGGTACTGAGTTTCTCAATAAATTTATAAGAGAATACTGTGAACAGAATGGTGTACTACACCAACTTGTCTTCTTTGGTACACCTCAAAGAAACGGGAGTTCTTTGAAAGAAGAAACAGGACCTTAAAGAAAGCTGGATGAACAATGATTTGTGAAGCATTGTTTGCTGAAAAGGTACTGGGCTGAAGTAGTTAATACAGCATGCTATACACAAAATAGAACCTTAGTGAACAAGAAGTCAGCCAAGACACCTTATGAGATTTGGAATGGAAGGAAACCAAATATATCCTATTTCCATCCATTTGCAAGTAAATGTTTTATCTTGAATCATAAGGAGCATTTGAAGACATTCCAACTCTTCAGTCAGCAAGGCATTCAGGGTACTGAACAAAAGGTCACTAAAACATGAAGAAACTATACATGTTGTGTTTGATGAACCTAAGTTCACTGGTATGGAAGATGAAGGTTGTGAACCCTGCTGAGAACCTACAAGTCACGGATCCAGTTGTGTTGAAGTCTTGGAAAGGGTTAATGACTTAAAAGTTTCGACATCGCTCGGCTGGTGACATTACTGATGCAACAACTGAAGCAGTTCAAGGATCTGCTGAACCCCCTATTGAAGACACAACAGACTCTACTGAAGATGAGGTTCCTGAGAATCAATCTAACCAAAATCCAAAAAGGTTAAGGGATCACCCTGTTGAACAAGTCATTGGCAACATTCAACAAGGTGTAAGGACTAGAAGACAACTAGAAGCTATGTTTACATGCTTTCTATGTCAAATGGAACCAAAAGTTGTTGAAGAAGCAATATCAGATCCAGATTGGATAATTGCTATGCAAGAAGAATTAAATGAATTTGAAAGAAATCATGTTTGGACACTAGTTGAAAGGCCTAGTCATGCAAATATCATTGGTACTAAATGGGTTTACAGAAATAAACTTGATGAATCTGGTACCATTGTAAGAAACAAGGCCAGACTAGTTGCAAAAGGCTATTCTCAAGCTGAAGGAATAGATTTTGTTGAAACTTATGCACCTGTTGCAAGATTAGAAGCTATCAGATTATTCCTAGCACATGCTGCACATAAAAACTTCAAGGTATATCAAATGGATGTCAAAAGTACATTTTTGAATGGCATTCTAGAGGAGGAAGTGTATGTTCAGCAACCTCCTGGATTTGAAGTTAAAAATCAAGAAGATAAAGTGTATAGACTCAATAAAGCACTTTATGGCTTGAAACAAGCACCAAGAGCATGGTATGAGACTCTATCTCAATTCTTGGTGGACAATGGCTTTACAAAAGGCACCATTGATAAGACTCTTTTCGAATCGGTGAAGGTGACAAAGACTTCTGTTGGTCCAGATTTATGTTGATGACATAATCTTTGGTTCTGAAAATGAATTGTTATGTGACAAGTTTGCAAATCTAATGAAGAGCAAGTTCCAAATGAGTATGATGGGAGAAATGAACTACTTTTTGGGATTGCAAGTCAAATAGATGAAAGATGGAATCTTCATTCATCAAACCAAGTACACCAAGGAGCTGCTGAAGAAGTTTGGTATGGAAAATAGTACCAGGATATCAACTCCTATGAGTACAAATATCAGATTGGATGAAGATAAAGAAGGCAAAGATGTTGATCAGACCTTATACAGGAGGATGATAGGCAGTCTAATGTACCTTACAGCCAGCAGACCTGATATATCCTTTGTTGTAGGTGTTTGTGCAAGATTTCAATCTAAACCTAAAGAAATTCACTTAGGTGCAGTCAAAAGAGTTCTCAAGTATCTAAAAGAGACTTTGGGATTAAGGATATGGTATTCCAAGGATGGAAGCTTCAAAGTTATATCCTACTCAGATTCTGATTATGCTGGATGCAAGATTGATAGAAAAATCGCATCGAGAACTCGTCGATTAATGGGAAATAGATGGTTTCTGGTTCAAGAAGAAATGTAACTCTATATCAACCTCCACTACTGAAGCAGAGTATATTGCTACTGGAAGTTGCTGTGCACAAGTATTGTGGTTAAGACAACAGTTAAAGGATTATGGAATTGAAGAAAAGGAAATTCCAATCATGTGTGACAACACAAGTGCAATTGCAATCACTGAAAATCCTATTTTACACTCAAGAACCAAGCACATTGATGTGAGACATCATTTTATAAGAGATCATGTTGAAAAGAAGGATGTGGTGGTTCTATATATCCCTATTAAAGATCAACTTGCTGATATTTTCACTAAACCACTTGATAGTGAAAGATTTTCTAAACTAAGGACAGAACTTGGAATTATCAAAGTTGGTGATAATCAAGATGTCTTGAATTCACCAAGGGATTAGTCTTTGCTATGTTGGGTGAGCTCACTTAGCAGATTAGTCATTGGTATCAGCAGTTCCATGTACTTATGTTTGGACAATTGAGCAAATGAGGTTGCCAAGGGATTGGTCTTTGTCATGTTGGGTGAGCTCACTTGATGATCGATCATTGGTATTAAACCTCATCTTGTATTATCAATTGAACAAAACAAGAAGAAATCAAGGATCAAGAGAGTCACTTTGTCGGCCAGGCTCTTTGAAGCATCTTTATCAATGATCGATGAGCCAACCTGCACGAGGACAACCTGCGCCGAATGGAATGCTACACAGTCAAACTTTATTAAAGTCAAAGAGCAATTGGCGGGATATTTATTCTATCCTTTATGACCACGATTACACGATCTAACGGTTACAATACGTTTTGGAAAGTAATGGGCCACGTGTCAAGCTAACATTCACTCAGATTAATCATGGTTAATGTGAATGTACGTGCACTGACAGTTACAACTACACCCTGTCTATATATACAGACCTATTACACAGAAGATACTCTACTGCAAATCTGTTTATATCTCTGTTTTTACACTGTGTGAACACATATTTACAAAGATTTCTTCTTCATCTTTTTCTTTTAACAATGGCGGAAAAGATTGATGTTCAAATCGAATCAAGCCAAAGTATGAGAGGTTTTGTTGTTGATGCTAATAAGACAGAATTAGCTATCAACATTGGTAGAAGAATAAGGAGATACGCAGGCCTGGAGAATGTACTGAACATAAGATTGGAAACAATCTCATATACAAATGTTGTCAGTTTTTGGAAGAATATTGTGGTAAAGGAAGGAACTGAAGCATTCAAAAAAGTTGTGAATGCACAAGAAATAGAAGTCTCCTCAAGTCTGCTGAGGGAAGTTTTTGGTTTTGAAGAAGTAATAGATGGTCCAACAAATCCTGAGGAAATGGGATTGTACAAGATGGATTTTGTTGATAAGATCAAGACAAATAAAGACACCAAATCAATTCCTGGCATCAATTGTAGACACATTGGGAATGGGTACAACATGCTGAGCAAGATCATTTCTAAAAACATATTAGGGCTGGTTGGAAGTATGGATACTCTATCAGGACCCAAGATAGAGCTGATGATGATTATCTGCAGAAGTATGAAATTTGATTGGGCGGGATATTTTATTCACTACATGAAGAAAGTAGCCAAGGAGGAAAGAGAAGGGAAAAGGAAATCCAAGGCCTTACCCTTAGGATTAATGGTTCAGACCCTACTGAATCATTTAGAGATTCCTGATGTTGCACCCGAGAAGATTAATCAGTCCAGATACAAGAAAGAGATTGATTATGCTATCCCTGGTCTGGATGATGATGAAGAAGGCGTTACAGAGGCTACTGATAATGATGATGATGATGGAAATGATGGTGTTGCTGGTGGTGAGCAGGTCAAGCAAACTGTTAAGAAATCTGTTAAACCGGCTGCACCAAAGAAGGTTTCTGAGAAAAGAAAGGCTGCAGACACAAAGAAGATAACTGAGATGTTAAAGCCTAAAATAACAAGGAAACAAACAAAGACAGATCATTGAGTCTGCGAGGTCCAAATGAAATTGTGATTACCGACCTCTTTGAATTGCTAGAAAAACTGTTGTTGAGATTTTGAGGGAACAACAGAAAGAAGCCAGTAGAAAGAGGAAGTCTACTGTGGTTGAAATTGATGATGAGCCACTTTCCAAAAGAATGAAAGAGGTTATTCACAAAAAGAAACATGGAAAGGGAAAACAATTGAAAAACTTAGAGGCTCTAAGGGCACAAGAAGAAGAAGGTGATGTAGAAGAAGAAGAGGCTATTGAGGCTGAGCCCTTAACCATTATCAAGCCTAATGAGGAAGCAGAGGTTGTTATTGAGAAACCTGCTGGAGAGTCACAGCAAACTACAGAGACTGAACCTGCTGTTGATGTTACTGGATCCTCACCTACTAAGGCTGCTGAGCCTACTGAAAGTGAAAAGGTTGTTGTTGAGCAATCTGTTGAAGAATCACAGCAGTCTACTGCACTAGAGCCTGTTGTAGAAACTGATAGATCTACTGAAGCTGCACAAGTTGTTGTTGAGCAACTTGTAGAAGAACCACAGCAAACCACTGAATCTACACCTGCTGTGGTGAGTGAAACAATGGTTCAAGACCCTGCAAATCCTGCAATAGTTCAAGGGGAAGAGCAGTCTGCTGCTAACCCTGCTGATGAGCATATAAGTTAGAGGGAACCAAGTGTGGTACAGATGGAGGTAGTAGGAAGTAATATTCAACCTGAGCAACCTACTAGCCTTGAGGCATCTGTAGAAGAAACATTGCATCTACTTGTTGAGACCTTTGGAGGTCAGCAAGGTACTGCAACATCTCCTAGAGGATCATTCTTGCCCTATGAAAAACATGAGAAGAAAAGGAAATAAGGGTATGTTGATCCAAAGCTCCTGCTGGTGGCTGATTATTTTCAATGGAAGTTTGGATATTACAAGAGACAAAAGCCTGCTGCAGAACCTATGACAGACTTTGAAGAATGGGCTTTTGACAAATTGGGAGTAGAGAACTTGCTGGATCTGATTGATACATCCTTGTTACAATCAAGGCTGATGGATCTGTTTGATGATCAACAGAAAGAGGAGGGTATCAAGTTCAGGAATCCAAGAGGTGATGATGGTGACTCTTCATCATCTGATTCTGATGATAATCACCCCTCTGGTCCAGGAGAAGTCAGTGGAAGTTCCATGATTAGTGAACCAAGAGTAGAACAGTCTACTGGTGCTGGACAGTCCACTGAGAGAGAGCAAACTGGACAGATGAATGAGGATGAAGAACATCTCACCATTGATGATATTGAGGCACAAATCAATGAAGGGATAACCATTGGGGCAAACAAGATAGCTGGTGAGATTGATCCTTTATTTGTTGAAGAACCTGCTGATCATGTTAATGACCAGCAGACTGTGGATTCAAGTGAAGAAAGAGTCACTGATCATAATGAGCCAAGTGTCAGTTCTGAGGACTCAATTCAATATCAAAACTGGGTTGACACTGATGGCACCCTGACCAACACTGTAAATCTACTAAGAAGGATTGGTGATATTGAGGAATTTCAACAAGAAAACATGGACATACTCCCTGATCAAGTTGTTGTGGTATTCATTGCACAAGATCCAAGAGTTGAAGAGGAGGTACAGGTTGTTGAGGATCAAACAGCACATGGACACAGGTTGGAACAGGAGGTATAGACTGCTGGATTACAAACAGCACCTGGACAAAGGTTGGAACCGAATTTGGGTTTGGAGGAAACACCTGTTGTCTCAGTACAGGCTGGTGTAGTGGAGCCTACTGGAGATAAGGCTACTGTAGGGAAAGATAGTCAAGCAGTCATTGTTTTGATGAAGCGAGCAATTTCTTTGGACTATGACTACAGTGATGAAGAGTTTCAATTATTTGGGGAAGAAGATGTTGCTGAAGAACCTGCACAAGATCCAATAATGGAAGATATTCTTGGTGCTATGGTTGAGGAAGGACCTCTCCCTGCTGGGAGAGATTTGAGTAAAGCAATGGTCATCAGCAGACAAAGGGCACAATATAATGTAGAAGAGCCTGCTGATGGAGTTGCTGGAGAAATGACTGATGGAGTGCCAGTAGAAGTGTTGAATGAGTTGAGGACTGTCAGGAATGACATGCAACAGTTAAGAACTCAATTGGATAGAAAAGAACAAAGATTTGAAGAACTGATGAAGCTGGTGAATGACAACAGACAATCTACTGAAATAGTTGCTTCAAATTTCACATCTACTCAAAATGCTGTTAATGATATGATGCTACATATGAGGGGAATCAAGCTAGGAAACACAGTGAAAGAGAAGTTTCTGAAAAAATCAACTTGAAACCATCCACCAGAAACTTGACAAACTTGCTGAGGCACCTAAGCCTGCTGAGGCTGCTGGAACATCTCGACCTGCTGGATCGGATCCTAAGCTCACTGAAAGGATCAATCTACTGGAGCAGACTTTGCAATCAAGGATTACTGCAGTTGATACAAGAACTGAGATTATGGAAGGACAAATGAGTAATCTGATTATCTCACATGAGAGTGTTCATGGTCTACTGTCCCGTTTTGTTGATGATGTCACTAAGGGGGAAGAGGGCCAAACAGCAGTAGCAAAAGAGGCTGCAAGGATTTTTGCCAAGAAGAAATGGGAGAATGAGATAAATGCATTCAGGGAACATGCACCTGGCAGAGTTCAACTTACTGATGATCTCCTTAAACAATACAAGAATGAGTACTATAACAGAAGGAAACCTTATCATGACAAAGGATTTCATGAAGGTTTAAATTCATTCTTGGGATTGAAATTTTAGGAAGCAAGGGTTAGAGCCTTGAGGGCAAGTTTTAGAGGTGGAAGAGGTGGAAGAAGTGGCAGAGGTGATAGGATTTTGCCTATCACAAAAGCAAAAGACTCACTGAATGAATTTAAAGAGCTTTACATGAGAATGGGATTCAGAGTCAATCAAATTAACCTCCTTCCACCAGAAGCTTGGAAGTGGTGGAAAGAAGTGAATTCCTACATTGATTTCACTTTGATTGAGAATGAGTGGATGAGAGATATGATAGAAGAAATCAGAGCCTATCAAGAGCAAGTGGAGAAGGACAGACAAGAAAGAGAAAGAAGACAGTAGATCAGCATACTTAATCTGTTTTATCTTTGATGTATCTAGACTGTAATAATGTGAACAAATGTTTATAATGAAAGATGACTGAAATATGTTCTGTTTTTGTTTGAATCTTTTTGCTTTGCTGTTAGGTGAGGGTAGTGGCATCATCACCAAAAAGGGGAAAATTGTTGGACTTATTTCTAAGTTTTAGTGATGAGTGCCAGACTAACTGTTATAGTGCAAAGGCACAAAAATGTCTAGATCAAATGTATATGTTTATTAGAGTTTGATATTTGACTAGGTTTGATCAAACAAGCACTGTAAAGGTCAGCTGACTTGTTTCAAAGAGACTAGTCTAGTCGATGAGGGTAGTTAGGTCGATGACTTTTACGGAACCTCGCCAAGACTGAAGGCTGAGGGGTCAAACTCAGTTAATGAAGGCTAAGGGATCAAACTTAGTAATTAAAGTCAAGGAAATGGAATCAGAATTTAGGCAAGTCTGTGATGACCTAAACTGATCACATATACCTTGTGTAGAAGGTCTAAGTTCCATATGTTGGATGATATTAGGAACTTGGTTATAATTAAAAATGTGTAATCTAACTTCACAAATAAAAGTTAGATAAAAGTAATTAGCTGCATTGTATTTGATACACAGCAAATTGTTGTTCAGCAGACTGATAGGTATTACAGCAGACCGATGAACCTGCTGATAATATACATCGGTTAATTCAAGATTACATTGGAAGATTACATGGATAAGGACAGCCAACTACCTCTGATTTATCAAACAAATCAAGGGCTGAGATTAAAAGGACGTTGGGATGATTCAGGACTTTATCCAATGGTTATAAGTCAAAGGGTGGACAGACTGCACTGTCAAAAAGGATTCTGACAGTGTCAGTCCTATGAATAGTGACAGAAAGCAAGTCAAATGGGACAAAACCAGGAACGGTCATATTTGAATTTCAAATACAAGTCACATGCCATCCTACCTATAAATAGAGGACTTCCAACTCAGAAAAAGATGATGATTGATGAATTTTAAGAGAAAAATATAAGAAATAATTCTGAAATAAAAACACCTCCTGCTTGAACCTCTTGAGCTTAAAGCTCTTGATCCAGAGAAAATCTTCAAGTGTATTCTCAGATTCAAGCTACATCAAGTTTACACACTTGAAGACTGCAAGCTGCTGATTATATCATCCTAGTCAAGTTGCTGCAACTGAATCATTTACTTGATTCAATCTTTATTTTATAAATGAACCTGCTGAAGACAGTGAAGCACTTGTTGTGTGAAAGACTGTTGTTTGTGGTGGAGCTGGTGAAGAGGCAATCCTACCCTTCAAGGACCAGTGGAAGACTTTGGAGCAGCAATCCTACATGTTCCTTGTTTTCAGTTTGTGAAGCCATCTGTCCGTGAAGATCCCACCAGAGCGCCTTCTACTTCTAATAGGCCATGAACTAGATCAAGTCATTGGTGAAGGACAAGAAATCTTAGGAATCTTTGTAACAGCTACATCAAAGATCTCTAGTGAATTACCTCCAACATCACAGGAGAAGAGTGGACTGACAGGATTACACCACCTGGAACCACTATAAAACTTGCCTACTTACTTTCTGCACTTATATTCTGCATTTAGTTAACTATACACATCGACCTACTGAATCTAGCAACTGAAATCACACACATACACTACTGAGTATCCAATACTTAGTATCATATTTAACAACAAGTAATAAGGATTAATTTTTGACATAATTCCGCTGCACAAATTCATGAAACTTAATCGTCGAGAGAACTCATCAGTACATCAAGAGAGCTATCAAGCATCAACAGACTCTTGAGGTATCATCAGTGTCGCTAAAGTTCTTTGAGTTTGTCAACTCCAAAAAGTTTTAAGTGTTAAGTTTATTCACCCACCCCCCCCCCCCAAACCCCCTCTAAACTTAACCAAAGCCTTTTCAAGGGACCAACACTGATGTCACTAGAGAAGAGAGTATTCCATGCTCACATATAGGCTATAGCATAGTATTTGGAACTGATGCTCGGCCTACCTCCGAGTGAAATGATTTCACTGAAAGGATAAACCATAGATTGTCTTGTATAGTTATTGATATGCTACAATAAACTGCTTAACTCAATTAAGATATTGGTTGCAAAATAACGGTTTACATTATTATGAAATCCCGAGAAGTCTACCTAGAATATGCTTATGAATTTGTGGATAAAGAGTGAAGTGCATTTACTCCACTTCCGCAAATAGAGGCATTTAGCACTAATGCTTGAAGGTAGGACTGGATATTTTGCATACACGTTCAGATGGTGACTGTTCGTGAAATATCTTGATACAATGAGTAAAAGGTCGGTTATAAGATTCTTAAGATCGGATAGTGACGGTTGTACTGTCACAGCCTTTCTGAAAGAATGTTTAAATAACAACCTTGGACCTTGAAGTAATGTTACTCAAGAAGTTACTATTTGATTTAATCTGACCACATCCAACATTGGTTGTTGGGGGTTATGCTGATAAATAATACTGAACCATATCATAATGTCAATCCTCCCAAATGCAGTGGGAGTATGGTTTATCCATTGACTCGCTGTGATTATGTAGACTTTACAGTATGCTGGGGTGATTGATAATCTATGGTCATTTGGAAGGACTGTATAGAATTCTGTTAAATGGAGGTTTGTTTAAAGACACAAACCTGCAAATGGAGTTTTGGTACTCCAGTTCTATTCACACTCAAGTAGAAACACCTGAGTGACTCAGGCCCAATGGGAGTAATTGGATCTACGTGGAAAGGAGTCGAATGAATGAGAAAGTTTAACTTTCAAGGAAAAGCCAAGTGGTCTAAGGGTAATTCCCTGAGAAGTATATAGTTTAAAAAGGGGTGATGCCCTTAAACTTTCTCACCACTCAACCTTGCTTGACTCCATGGAAAGCAGAAAGATTACCAGGGGTGATGCCCTGAAACTTTCTTGCGGAACAACGAAGTTTGAATTCATTCAGAACAGAAATGTTTTAGCTTAAATCCAATTGCAGATTGACTGCCTATGCCTATATCCATTGGTGGATTAAAGCAAACCTCTAGGTCATCAAAGGTCACATGTGGGCCTGACCTGAATATTGATAAGTCTTTTGTAGACTAGGATATCAATATTGGTAAAGTAGTGAGTATTAGTGTTAATGACAAAGATAACACTGCAACAGTTGAGAACAACATGAGTGTGTTATCTGAAGTCAAGAACTGACGAGCCAAAGCTTCTCTGAATTAGAGAAGTGGACTATATTCTTAGAAATCGATTTGGTCGAATTCATGAAAACAAGTTGTTGGCCGTATCCTATCCATCTTATTGTTAAGATGATGATGCATTTTCGAATTCTTGATTCGACGAGAGGTTTCCTACCCTACCCCTCAAGGAATAATTCTCTCAAATCTTCGGATGTAGAGAAAATGGGATAAGTTCTCTTTTGGATAGAGAATGTCAGATTATTATAAGTCAATTGTAATCGAATCTTGGATTCGACTATTGATAGCTGTATAGTGCATCCTCAAGTATCTTAAGAGAACGAGGAATCATATGCTCGTGTATTCGGGTGTGAACCTGAGTGTTCTTGACTACACTGATTCTGATTATTTTTTCGGTTTAAGGATGATCGTGAATTGATCTCAGGCTCAGTGTTTACTCATAGTGATGGTGCTATAGTCTGGAGCAATCCAGCACTGCCAATTTGACTGTTATTCGAATAAATAGCAGCTTTCGGAGCAGCTAAAAAGGTAGTGTGTCTTGAGAAGTTCTTTGTTGGATCGGGAAGTGATTCTAGGTCTCGATGAGCCGATATCAATTTACTGTGAAAACAGTTGTGAGGTAGCTCAGGCAAATGATCTTCGCAATCACAAGAGGTCAAAATCATACTAAGAGAAAGTACCACCTGGTCAGACAGATCGTGCAAACAGACGACGTATCGGTCCTTAAGATCGCCTAGAGCTGACAACCTAGCTGATCAGCTCACCAAGTCGTGTGGCATCTAATGTCACTGATAAGCGCTTGGTGGGTATGAAGTAGGGAGATATGTCTCATCTGCTTTAGAGAAAGTGGGAGAATGTTGTGGATAGATAGAATAAGGGTGTGGTGCTCTAAAACAATCATTGCTTGTCTTTACGGGCAAGTGGGAGATTGTTAGATATAGTGTGACCGAAAGACAATTGTTGCTTGTCCTTACGGGCAAGTGGGAGATTGTTGGAAGTAGCACCCGAAAGCCAATTTATGTAATTGTTTTTATAATTAATAAATGACAGATTTATTCTCATCTTATTATTTGCTTCGTGCTTATAAGTAATACACTACTGAAAACCCCAAGTCGTATCATATGTAGCCATATAACTTAGTGTGTGTCACACATGAGGATTAAGTTTATGGTGATACACTTGAAATGTTAGTCTGTGGTGAAGTTAATCAAAGTATGAGGTCTATTGATTAAACCACAATTAATGCACCCAGAACACTTTATGGTGTGACCGTCTTATCCGGACCGTCGACATTGGTTGCCTAAGTGGGGCATTTATATATGATGTAGTCATATAGGACTGGACCGATTTAATCTGCATTTCTCAGATAATTCCGTGATTGAGAAATCTTATTAAATCACAAGATAATCATATATGGATTAACCTTAATCTGAAGTGATTCTGAGACTCACCTTGTTTCTGGATAGGGTTTGATGTGTTCGTTAAGGATTGCTAAGAGGCGCGGTCCGAATCACTTTCACGTTGGCACTATTCTGGAATGAATGAGAAGAGTGTGTCTCACAGATATGGAATCCATTCCTTCCTGCGGGAAGTAGAAAGACAATCCGCTTATTTGCTAATCCTAGAAACTGATCGATCCGCAGAGTTCGTATTGGTTATGAACTAATTGATCACCAGTGGGTTAATGGTAAATAAGGATAAGATGTATTGAAGAAGGTTTACAGAAATAATCCCGGTTCATTACGGATAGTCTATAGAGGGTTAGTCGGTATGTAATGATTACATCAATGGACACTTATCGACTCGACGTTTTGAGAATAAGTTATATCTATAATCGATAGAGTTCAGTTTCAGATTTATGGTGACGTAATTCCGGAATTAATGAATTGAATAGAAATATTCTGTTCGATGAATATTTTATTTTATTTATTGTAATTTCATTTATAGGTCCATGGTCCCGGGTTGGCTCTAACACGCGAGTGTTTTCTCGTTTAACGGAACCTCAAGAATAAATTAAATAGTTGGTCTATTTAATGAACATGCAATATTATTTATTTAGTAAATAATATGTAAAATAGAAAAGACATTTTCTATTAAAAATAATGACTAAATTGGCGCCACATGTGGATAAGTTGGGAGAAGAATTTTTTCTAGATTATGTCAAATGTGAAATTAATTAATTATCTATTGTTGGATAATTAATGCAAAATAGGAGATTGATTTTTTGGGAATTATCTCTTATCTTTTGACAAATATCTTTTCCTTATGGGAATAGGTAATTGTGGTGTGAAAATGATAACTCTCTTGACTAGTTATTTTCCTATATAAAGAGAGTTTCTCCTAACACAATTAATACACAATTGGCGCCACCATCACAATAAAAAGGAAGAAATTTTAGTTTATTGCCTTAGTCATTAAGAGAAGAAAAACCTGCGAGGATCGACGTCCACCAGTCGTCGCTAGGAGATAAAATCCAGAAGACTACGGCTTCTCCCTTTTGTCGATTTATCGTCTCTCTCCGGTTTGGGTAAATCCACTATCCTTCTTGTAGTTATTAATTATTTATGCCAATCGAATCGTGGTAAAATCGCATGCGAATTTATTTGTAGCTTCCGATGTTCATGATCGAGTGTCTCGATCGGTGCTGTGAATCAAATCTGAAGATCCAATTAGGGATCGGATCCGGATTCGGGTTTCTGTATATCCAGCAACTTCATGTATCACTCTCAGCTTGATGGGGGTGTTACAATATATGGATAAAGAAATGTTGATGCAAGAGGATGTACACAAATGAATGCGCATTTCACCAACTCAACTCAAAGAATAGAAAGTCACCAACAGACTGAAGAAGGCGGCTCAGCTGAACACGCAACAATCAGCTGAGTAGTATAGATAGACAATTATTCTATTATAATTGCCATATAACTTCCTTTTAACTGATTCATGAGGCGTATGATACTATAAATACCCCATGATCAGCAACATTGTAACTTAACTCATTCATTATTTTGAGTAATAAGAATTCCACATTATATTTTGTTGTGTTTTCACTTTCACAACTTCAACAATATATGACATGGAATTCTTTGAATTATACTACACTTGTATGACTACCAACTTTTGGGGAAGTGGAGCAAGGATTCCAGCAATTCCAAAGTAGAAATACGGAAGTACTTACACCAAGTAAATAGATTGTGATGTGATTCCCATTTTCGAAGAATAAAATAAGTTTATTTTTGTGTTATTGGGCCTCTGAGGATATACGGAGTCTTGTATTTATTTTCATTTAATTTGTTATTTTGGGTTTAAGTCTTTATTTCAGTCAATAAAACCAATGTTGGGCCTGTTAGAGTCAAGTAAACCCAAGTGGTGCCTAGGTCAGTTATTTTTCCCACATTGCTTAGCTATGTTATTTACTTGGAGTTTGTAGTCTATATAAAGGCAATTGGAGTCATTGTTATGAACACAATACAATACAATACAACAGAATACAATTTTATTGAGTGAATTATCATAAAACTTTCAGGCTTTTTGTGAGTATTTTTTCATAGAGTATTTGAATCTGAACTTGTCAATGTTCTGAGCATACCTTGTGGCATTCATATATCAAGGTTCTTAGGTACAAGTTATCAAAGGGTTGAGGTTATACCAAGATTCTTAGTTACGGGTTAACTAAGGGTGGTGGTGCTCGTTCTTTATTGATACTTTTAATCGGTCCTTGAGCAAATTCAGATCTTATTCGTTTATGGTTCACATTAGACCACTTTGTAATTTATTTTTTTAGTCATTTTAGATTTTGAATTCAAGCAATTTGGTATGGAATTCGTAATTTGAGGCAATGAGAGGTGTATTACAAGGATTTTATTATATCTTGAATTTCCTTGTTTTTCTTTCGTATGCAAATGTTTTATTTTGTTAAAAAGCTAGAAAAAAACGAGAAATGAAATCCAACAACATTGGCTGAGCTACGTGAAAAATTGAGTCAAATGACTGGAAAATTATACCATCGTTGCAGCAGTGGGTACAAACGATTCATGGGCAGGTGAATTTTTTAGAAATCGATATGAATCTTTGATAAATGAATTAAGGTGGTTAAAGTGATTAAAAAACCAATTAGTCGACTCATAAATGAAGTTTTTTGTTATAAATATACTCGTATTATGTGGATGTCTATTAGATATAATATCTATCTCCTCCATTAATAGTACTAGCCTGCAGCTAGTAACTTAATGGATAAGTACCGACGGATGTTTCTACTCCATTAAACCACGTGTAATATGTCGTGTCTTTATTAGACGGTACCACGTTAGATAATTATCGGGGATAATTATCAGCCGACTATCTCAGCCACGTGAAGACCACGTGAAGTCCTCAGCTTGCATAATAGATTAGCACATGATATGATAAAGATTCAGCATAAACTCTCTCTTTCTTTGTGTGTTTATATATTGAGTGAGACTAAAGCAATAGAATGATTATCCGGAAGTTGAGTAATATATCTATATAAGATATACTTTCATTTTTGAATATACAGAGAATGACTTCCAGTATTCTCTTGTCGTTGCTTTTGGTTTGCTGTATGAATGCAAATTATTTTATAACACGTTATCAGCACGAATCTTTACCGATTGAGCCAAAACCTCCGTATTTCAGATAAGCTACAGGTTTATCATTATCATCCATGGTGTTGATGGTTAACAGCCACACGGGAAAGGGGAGATTATGCTAGACGAAGGTGTTGGATTGGATTTTTGATGAACAGCAAGGTACAAGGGAAAGCTTGCAATGGAACTGAATGAATAAAGAGCTGTTGGTGCAAGTTCTTCATCATTAATCATGCATGCCAAAGGGTGGCTGAAACAATAACTAAAAGGAGAATGGATTTGTAAATCTTTTCTACCGTAAAAGGAGAGAAACCTCTTTTAGTGTTTCTTATCCTTTATTATTACTATATTGGTGGAGATTTGTTTGGAATGATATGTTCACGCAAGAAAATTGAACATATCTTGGTCTAACGGGTTTGACGGAGTTGCTGGAGCTTTTCATACGGGTATAGCCATCTCCGTATCTGTTATTATCGGGTATTCTGGATTTATATTATTTAATCATCAATCGATGATTATCTTTTATTGATGTTGATCAATTATTCGGATAATCTATTTATGGATTTCTATCATTGGATCATCGGCTGTCGGTTATATTTTATCCAAGTTGATAAGAGTTTATTATTACGGTAATCGATCATCTGGATATTTTATGGATCCATCTTATATATATGGATGTCTATTATTGACCGATCCGAGTCAATAATTTATAATGGTGATCATATTCTATACATGAGGTAGACTATGGAGGTAAAAGTTTATTCTATTCAATTTATGTATTATGATCAATATATCATACGGTGATATTAATATATATATATATATATATATATATATATATATATATATATATATATATATTGTTGAAAATGATGATGCAATTACATTTCCAGAAGTGAATGTGTTCAAACTATTAGTTTGATGCGTCAAATTAAATAGATTCGTTTCCAGAAGTGAACGTGATTAAACTATATATTTAAGATGTGTCGGTTGGCACAAACCCATTCCCAGAAGTGAATGAGACGAAATGAAATATTTGAGATATATCGAATAACACGAGTCAGTTCCCAGAAGTGAACGTGACTAAATTATAATTATTAAAGAAACATCGAATTATATTGGCTCAATCCCGAAAGTGAATTTGAGTAAATATAATTTACGATGTATCAGGTTGTACATGTCCATCCTCAGGAATGGATGTGACTTAAGTCGAAATTTATGATATGTTGTATTATACATGTCGGTTCCTACAAGTGGACGTGGATAGTTAAATATTCTAGATGTGTTGAGATACACAAGTCAGTTCCCTGTAGTGAACGTGAATCTAGATAATGTATACCGTTATTTAAAGATGTATCGAATCGCATCAGTCAGTTCCTTGTAGTGAACGTGGCATATGTGAGACCGTGATTTTAAAATCATCATACTAAGTCTCACCAGAAGTGAGTTGATGACACTAGTGTGAAAATGATACATCAATACAACCTGGTATACTATGAGTCCGTTTTATAATATATTATAAATACATATATATTTATTTATGCATTTATTTATTTATATATTTACTTTTACATCACCTAGATTGAGTCCTAAAGACTGAGTCTAACATAAAAGATCATTTTGTCTTGTAGACAAATTTGATTAGAAGATTTGATCACCCGAAAATGATCATTCATTTAAGGCATATAGTGATGGACCAGAAGCTCATCCGAAGCACTTTTATGCTCGTAAAAGTGAATCTGAAATTCACAGAAATAAATACGGACTCGAAGTCCACATGCAATGGAATGATGTTCACAACGGATGACCCGAAGTCTAAAGATGAGAAAATTCTGTAAGAACATGGTGACACTTCTTTAATCCTCGTAAAAGGATTGTATTTATCGTTGCGATAATATGCTCCCGTAGTAGCAATATTGAAAGAAGTGGTTTATATTCAACAAGATGGTTATATTAGAATCATCATGAAACACGATCTATTTTTTTTAGACCATTCCCTGAAGTGAATGTCTCTAGATTCGGGATATAAAAAGGATCAAAGAGTACTTTGATCAGTAGTATTAGTAGTATAAATTACTTATGCCTTTTATTTATAATACGATATAAAAAGCATACGAGTAGTAATTTTACCTTTGTTATTTAATTTAGTTCATAAGCGTGTCTGCATTCATAGACAAAACCATTATCAATATATCCCTGATGGATACCACAAACGTTTGTCTCCTTGGAGGGGAAGAATTGTCCACCAGAAGTGGAACAGAACGATATTAAATTCTAGAAGAATAATGAAAATCGATTTTCACGAATTGGCATTGAAAGGCCACTAGTCGCGTACTTGTCGTACGACGAAATATCCGGATGAGAATAATGAAGCTTCAATATCGTTATAAATGCAATGTCATGACACAAATACTATATGTTACGGTCATCCTGAAGATGATCTATATATGATAAATTTTGTTTATCATTTTTCAAAGTCTCAAACACAGTATATTGTGTGGATATCCCCTGATGTGGATATTAAATTGAGACATTGGAAGAATTAAAAAGATATAAATCTCTTGAAGAGATAATATAGTTCATCCCGATTGAGTCGATATCTCGTAATGTTTGTTGATACTCATATAAATGGATACACATTGACATGTAGAATCCCATATAGGGATATCACATTGAAATGCTGAATCCCACAAATGGTTATTGTAAACTTATGTAGATATGACTTATAATGAAATGTTTTCCCGAGATTAGGGGGAGAAATGTGAACTTGAAGTTTATAAATCTCGTGGAAGAACATTATATTAATGTACATTTTATCACCAGATGCATTTAATTACTCTTGAAGAGTGAGCAGCTGCAAATGCATTGGTTGGATTAAATGTCGCAAAAAAGTTTGTCCTAGAAGGATAATATTTGTCTCAGAAGGAAAAGTCCCAGTAGGACATGGGAAGGAAAGTCCCAGTAGGACATGAGATGATACGTATCAAATTAATGAAAATAACGCTATAAGCGTCAAAAGACCAATTGGCTCAATAGTTTAAAATTCCTCCGAAGAGGATATGACTATATTATTTATGAGAACTCCAGGAGAGTATGTTTATGCTCGAGCAGAAAATAATATAGTCTATGAAGCTCTGGAAGAGCAATGACGTACTCTAAATGAGTAACGAAATCATAAACCCTTGACGAGGTCAAGGCTGGAAAATACAAGTGTTAATAAATTATATGTGTGGAACAAATAACGTGTGGAACAAATAATATGCAGTTGTCATACATACATGAGGGGGAGAAATGAACCTCGAGTTCATTCCCTCATGTTGTTTTCTTGTGAACCCCCGAATTAGAAAATGTAATGATTCCTAAAGAATCAGAAATTACTTAGTGTTATATTATTAGTAATATTCAACGCTTGCAGCGTGAGAAACATATTAGTTCCAACATATATAAATCTCATAGTGTTGAGATAATAAGTTAATGTTATCATCATTTAATTAATGAGATACGATAATGAATACAAACACTTGGTTTATGAACGAGGTTCATAAAAGAGGCAAACATGTTTAGAAATGTTGAAACCGCCTGAAGCGAATATAGTAAGGCAAGTATGTTTCGAAATGTCGTAATCGCCTGAAGCGAATATATTGCCTGAAGCATACAAGGTGCTAGAAGCGTGCCAGAAGCATATAAGACGCTAAAAGCGTCCCAGAAACACATAAGATGCTAGAAGCGTGCCTGAAGCATATAAGATGCTAGAAGCGTGCCTGAAGCTTATAAGACGCTGGAAGCATTAAATGCCTGAAGCATACAGAGTGTGTGAAATGCACAATATATGTTGCATAAAGTACCCCATAAGGGAATAGATAGTTTTGATCTGAGAAAGTTTGGATCTGTAATTAAGCTCCGGTAGAGTTACAAAGATGATAAAGTATGAGTATTTGACTTATACTATTAAGATCCAATACTTGCACATGCAAGATGTCATTTGGCCCTGAAGACCAATGATTGTACTCTTTTTCCCTTTAACAGGTTTTTCCCACTGGGTTTTCTTAGTTAAAGGTTTTTAACGAGACAATCAGTGCATGAGAGCACATATGTCATGAATCTTTTTCCCTTGGCTGGATTTTTTTCCCACTGGGTTTTTCCAAGCAAGGTTTTTGGTATATGCCATATATGTTATACAAATCAGATCAAACAGAAAGCAAGTCGAAGACTTGTCGGTTACACAAATGATCGATGTTTATCGAACACCCCACCAAAGGCAAGGTCTCGAATTGGTTGCCCTTCACCTGTGATGGTACATACGGACGAGCCCGTGTCCCCCAACGAGGTTGAACATAGCAAGATCTGGTCGCGATATCTTCTAATCATGGAAAAATAAGTAGCTACTCATGAAGCAAATCTTCGAAAGAAAAGCCAAATTGATGTTCAGCGAATCAGATCAAGCGACAATCCAGAAGATTTATTCACCAAAGTATTAACTACCGCTATGTTCGAGAGTTTGATCCAAGAAGATCGGAATGCACCAACTTGAAGACCTGAAGAGATGTTCAAATCAGGGGGAGTATAACACAAATGAAGGCTGTACTCTTTTTCCTCATTATGATTTTTTCCCACAGGGTTTTTTCATAATGAAGGTTTTAACGAGTCGGATTCTTTGTGGATGGACATCCAAGGGGGAGTGTTATAAATATACTCGTATTATGTTGATGTCTATTAGATATAATATCTATCTCCTCCATTAATAGTACTAGCCTGCAGCTAGTAACTTAATGGATAAGTACCGACGGATGTTTCTACTCCATTATGCCACGTGTAATATGTCGTGTCTTTATTAGACGGTACCACGTTAGATAATTATCGGGGATAATTGTCACCCCGACTATCTCGACCACGGAAGACCTCGACTTGCATAGTAGATTAGCACATGGTCTCGATAAAGATTCAAAGATAAACTCTCTCTTTCTTTGTGTGTTTATATATTGAGTGAGACTAAAGCAATAGAATGATTATCCGGAAGTTGAGTAATATATCTATATAAGATATACTTTCATTTTGAATATACAGAGAATGACTTCCAGTATTCTCTTGTCGTTGCTTTTGGTTTGCTGTATGAATGCAAATTATTTTATAACAGTTTTAGTATTCTTAAATAGAATACGTACAAGTTTTTATTTTACACTAGTTTCGGATATGCACGGTGTACCTCAAAGATTTCAAGAAACATGTAAGTTTCCTTTGTATTCAAGGATCAGAGTAACTTGTTTACAAAATAGTTATCATGGATTTAATTCAAAAGTTAAGTATGTGTGTTATACTTTTAAAATAATGTTTTAAAGAAGTTACCAAAATGAATTGATCTACACCAACAGTTAAAAAAGAAATAGCAGCTTTGAAATATTTTCTAACTAGATTAAAAACCCATGCATCATGCCCGAAATTTTTTATTAAATAAAATATAAACGGAGTACATAAAAAAATTGGAAAAGGCCATTTTCCTTCCTACCATAAAAAAATATTACAAATGTTTACATTGATTCACCACCCGATATATACTGCCAAAAAAATATGGGATCTTCCGCTTTGTCTACGAGTACAGATATTGTTAATACCATGAGCAATTAATAGTCACCTTAGTAAATAGGCGGAAAATCTAGAACTTTGCTTTCTCAGCCATGTACCATTTGAAAGTCATTCCAAAACTCAACCCCGTAGAGACAATATTCTAAACCATGCACATCAATTCTATAAAAAAAAATCAAATATCAATCTGTAATAACAATGGGCATAGAACTAACTCCAAACAATGGAACGATAAATTATTGGTTCTAATTAAAATGATTGTACCAAACAGACCTCCGTTGGACTTGGAACCTTCTTCCAGAGAATCCTAATCCCATCAATTGTTTGTTTCCCACCACTCCAAGGTAGATTATGTCCTGCATCTGGAATCAAACTTTGTTCTATACTGTAGAAAAGTACATGAAAAAACTAAGCAACCAATGGCTTTAAACACATAACAGTCTGGTTTGGTGCTATATAACACCTCATAAGGTGTGCTTTCTTCAACGGAGGCATAGGTGTTTCATTAATCAATTTAATAGCATGCAATAAGTAAAAACCCCAATACAATTTTACTCTGGTGTGCTGACACATGAGGTACGATGTATAATACCATGCTGCTAATAAAAAGATGTCAGCTGAAATTTAGCTCCATTATCAGATCTAATTACTTTAACAATTTTATTGAATTATGTAGAAACAAATTTAACAAAGGATTTAACTAGGTCAGGAGCTTCAGACTTGTGTCTCATTGAATACACTCATGTAAATCTAGAAAAATCATCTATAAAAGTTAAGAAATACTGCTGGCCATTCACTTTAGAGTGCCTCAAAGCCCCCCTGATATCAATAAGTATAAGATCAAACATAGCAGTAACAACAGTGGTAATTAAAGGAAAATTATTCATCTTCAGTTTAGCCATAGGGCATACAAAACACAAATCATGTTAATATTTCACATCAGCTGATCTAGAACTAATGATTTGTAATATTTTGTCAGGTAGATGCCCTAGCCTATAATGCCACAAAAGGTCATCATCTACTCTATCAGACAGAGTATTGTTTTGTACAGAATTACAAGCAATTTTAGCAACAACTTTTTTGACAGGATGCTATAACAAAATATAGAGCCCTTTTGTGCAGCTCAGCTGAACCAATCATGAGCTTCTTGCTATCCTACAAAACATGCTTGTTAGCAGTGAAGACAGCTGCACATTTAGAATCATTAATCAATGATGGTAAAAAAAATCAGATTATACTAAAAACAAAGAATATAAATCACATTATGTAAGGTCAACTGAGGATTAATCCTCACTTGTCCTATATGTGTTACAAAAGCAGTATTGCCATTAGGTAATCCTATTTTTATTTTAAGCACAAGTTTGGGATTAATTAATTGCTTTAAAGAATTTACAATGTGATCTATGGAACCAGAGTCCATGATCCATTGGATAGGTTTTACCAAACTAAGATCACATGATCCTTGAACAAGTGAGAAATGATGGTTCACAACATCAATCTGGTTGATTGTATGTCAAGTAGAATCAGAACTCAGCAGAGCCATCAGCTTCTCCAGGTACTGTGCAATAAGACTTGGAAACCCTTATCAAGAAGGCCTTTGGGCATGTTCTTCTTCGGCTGACTGATTCATAACTGTCTGGTCCACCATATTAGCTCTCATGGACTTGAATCTAGGTGGATAGCCATGCTTCTTATAGAAAATTTCTTCTGTGTGTCCATTGAATCCATGTAGACTGCATTGAACCTTCTAAAAGTTCTTAGCCTTAGAGTTGTGTGCAGGCACAAAAATTGGTCTGCTGACTACCTGATTCTAGCCCTGTCCATTATTTTGAGCCATCAAGATCATAGAATCTTGACTCTTAGCCTTATTTTCCACATATAACTTCTGTCTCTCAAACTTTATTGCCATTGAAAAGGCACCAGGAATCTCAAGAAAGGGCACCATCAACATTGTTTGAGACACCATAGGCTCAAATTCATCCCTAAGACCTTTTAAAAACTTCATCACATGTGCTGCTTCCATGTGATCCACCAAGGTACTTATAGAACTATGGTGGCACTGTGGATCATATGAACATGTTGGCATAGGCCTAATAGTCTTGATATGTTCCTAGAGGACCATCCATTTGGTGAAAACTGATTCACAGAATCAAAACCTTGCTTCAAGAGATGCATCTCCTCAAGAAGATCAGCAAGTCTCAATGCATCAACATTAGAAAATCTATCAGCCAGATTTTTCCAAACGGCATGAGCACTTTTGAAGTTCATTAAACTCTATGCAATTGTATTTTCAATAGAGTTCAAGATCCAAGATCTTACCATAGTATCACACTGTCTCCAAGCCCGAAAGTATGCTGAATCTGCTTCTAGTCTTTTAATTGTGCCATATACGAAGCCATATTTGTTCTTGGTGATCAACACCATCTTTATTGACATCTTCAAAGGATTGTTATTTTTTCCATTCATCAATGGCTGTATTAACACCATGGACGGATTCTTATATGAATGAACATAGAGTGGACTTGAGGGGCTCAGTTCTTTCTTTTTTGTTGACATGGTTGTCAAGAACATCAAAATTCACACTGTAATTGTAATATCCCGAACTTTGGAAAAGGGAAGACGTGTCAATTTGTAAAGTTTGGTATATTATGTTTATTTAATTTTGGATTAAAGTATTATATATATATGTATTTTCGAGATATACATATATATAACTAAAGAGGATTTAAGTGGCAACTAATGAAAATAAAGGTGTTTTGGGATTTAATGGTAATTAAAAGAAATTGATGGACTTAATTAGAAGTTCGTGTGGAAGTTAATTTTGGAAATAACTTCCCACTAATAGAGAAGTTGTCAGAATCCCAAAAAGGGTTAGTCGAACTTGGAAAGGAAAAGATTGAGAGAAAACTGAAAATAAGAAGAGAGGGAGTCTTCTTCCAATTTCTCATAAGTTAGTTGACGGATTTCAGAACCGATTGAAGATTCAGAATCTACAGAGAAAGGGCTTCGTGGTGATACTAAAAGTTCAGAGTTTTGAGAAGGTAAGAATTTAGCCCTAATCTTGGTTTCATCAAGAGATGATCTTGTTTCAAGGTTTAGTTCGGTTTGATTCGTAGTTCTTTTGGTTTAGAGGTTTGTGATCACCAATTAATCAAAGTTTAATTGTGATAAATAGGTTTTGGTTGAAGTTTGAGGAAGTGTTGCAGGTTTTGTCTTGGATTTTTGCTTTGATCAGGTAAGAGGCTCTTTTTAATGTTTATTTAAGGTTTTGTGGTGTTAAGGTTGTGTTTTGGGTATGATTTGTGGTTAGAAATCATGCTAGTTGTTGTTGTTGTAATACGACGTGTTATAGCATGTTTAGAACCTGTTTTGATTCCTTTTGGATGTATATGTTGATGTTAAACTTGGTTGGGTTTGAGTAGAAATCGATAGAGTGCAGAAAATTGTGTTTTGTGCGCTTTGCCCGATTTTAGCGCCGACTTGTTCGAGAGTTACGTGAACTCTCTGAAGCGCTTTAGCGTGCCCCATAAAAAGCTTTGGCACTTCCAAACCTAAACAGAGTTTTAGAAGAGTCTCGATGCATTTTTAAGCGCCACGCCAAAGGTGTTAGCGCCCCACAACACTTTGCTTAAATGTTTTTTGAGTGTTTTAAGCTACGAGATAAGTTCTAATTGTTATATCTTGATCTAATAACAATAAATGAACATGAACAAGCCTGGATTAAGCTTCTGATGCATTTAGTTCCGGCACCGGATGTACTCTTCCATAGAGTTGAAGTTCAGGACCGTCGGAAGGGTATGAATGACTTGTGCTTTGTGGAATTAGTATTCCTCAATGTCTGTGTATGTGCTAGGCCTTGTCCGTGTCTAGTGGTCTAGGAAAGAGAGTATTAGAGGTGAGGGAGCTTACTTGAAAATGATTAGGTGGCTAGTTAACAATTAATAATAAACATATTTGTGTAGTAAAAAGATTAAACATCAATCCATTCTTGGTAAGGCACAAGTCTATATCACGATGTGTGTGCGTTCAGATAAAGTGGATAACTTTGTAAGTCTTTGGACCCTACATACGGAGGAACACCACCCCGTAAGTCCGAGACCCTACGTATGAAGGGACTCTGCCGAGCACGTACACTATCGGGTTTTCCCCCGTGGATATTGGTGTGATCCGTCAATATGTTGCACACAGATACTTCATGGTGAGTAGCACCAGGCGTAGTGCCCTTGAATGATGATGTAACAAAGATAAGCTAAGCTAGAAACCAATAGTCACAACATGTTGATGAGCATGAAGTGAACCCTAGAGTTGAGTCGGTCTGTTAAAGATAACTTGATAATAACAAATGAACCTTTCTTTGTAAGACTTAATTATACTTTAGCTTCTTACTCTTGCTAAGTACTTTGTTTTGTTGTATGCTTTTGGGGTGAGAAGGCGAACAGGCTGAGCATGTGATGGATGACGACTTTGGGGACGATGTTTGAGTCCAAGTTTCACTTGATGTTTTCTGTTTCATTTATTATAAAATGTATCAAACTTTGTTGTTATATCAACATCAAGACAAGCGTTGTACTTTCTATAAGGCTTTGTAAGATTTGTTATTTTACTTTTGTTTTGGACATCGTATGTTGTAAGCTACCTTGTTGTTGTAAGGAAACCTTTCTATCTTCGTTGAGTTTTCATCTAATTCTTAGACGCATTTATGATGCTTGCCGAGTCTTTTTAGCTTCCGTTTGCTAAACTTGATACGACGTAGTAGAGACTTACGTATAATATTTAATTTATTTAGTATTATACGTGCCGAACGTTTCTTTTCCGGATAAGGACTCGGTATCCGGGAACGGGGCGTTACAGTAATCTAACAAAATAAATGATCTGAAATTGATTGATAAGAACTAATTAACACATAATTCTTTCAAGAATCTATGAAAAACCACAAAATAAAATGAAGAAAACTCTCAAGTTTCTCTTAAACAGAGTAGAAAGCACAGGAAAGCAATGAAATCTCTCAAATTTCATGCTCTGATACCATGTTGAAGTTGTGAAATTGAAGAACACAACAAAATAAAATGCCGAATTATTATTACTCAAGAATAATGAATGAGTTAAGTTACAATAGTGCTGATCATGGAGTATTTATAGCACACACACCACACGAATCAGTTAAATGGGTGTTACAAGGCAGTTATAATATAATACTTGTTTTCCTATACTACTCAGCTGACAGGTTCTGCTGATACTCAGCAGTACTGCCGTGTATGCTATTCAACTGAGATTCTGATACTTAGCTTATGCTTGATTGAGCACACCCTCTTGCATCAACAGTTCTTTGTCAATATATTGTAACAATAAGTTCCGCATACTTTGCTCTCTAGGAATCTACTGGCACACGAAACTCCTTTGATCGTGGCTGGATGCTAATATGGGATATTAAAGGCCCACTGTGAGGCAATATTCTTTTATGGAAAATCCGGAGGGAATCACTTATAGGAAAAATAATTTTGTATTATATCATTTACACTTGCAGGGATTGCATATATATATATATATATATATATATATATATATATATATATATATATATATATATATTGTATTGTAGAGAATATTCTAGAATGCGATTTAATACATAATTACAGCTGATTACATGCTAAAGAATTATGGTAAGAAACAAGCGATGATATTTACAATAAATGCACAATATTCGGTTATTATTGCCTAACACGCCCCCTCAAGCTGGACGGGCTGAGTGAAGTCCAAGATTGAATTTAAACTGATGGAATGAGGTGCGAGAAAGCGATTTGGTGAGAGCATCCGCAAGTTGGCAGTTCTTGGCTCGTGTTGGATTTTTGACGGATCTCTTGGTTTAGTATTATTGTTTCACGCTCGGATTTGCTTCGCGTTCGAGGATTTGCTCCACCGGCTTTACCAAAGCTAAGTGTCTTGGATTTCATTTTATTTTTCTTTCACATTGAGGACATTGTGTGTTCTTAAGTGGGGGATAGGGTGTACTTGCTTGGGTGAAGTAGTTATAATTATTATCACTTGAATTTTTGTGAATTCCGGTGCATGCATTATGTTGAAAGTGGAACCTCAACACCTTTTACACCCGAGTAAGTACAAACAAAATGAAAGATCGATTGTATCATGTGTTTTGATTCTTGAAGTAGCACTTTATTAAGCGTTTTTTTGTGTGTGTCAAGAAATTGATTATGAACAAACTTAAAGCACGTATGACTTTGAATGTAGTTGTTTCATGATTAGATGAAGGATTATCCGAGTTTAGTGTCAACATACGTGTCGATCTTTGACTCACTTTATTCTCTTATTACTCGGTGAAATGAATTCGACGCATGGTTTGGCGTTGGTTAAGGGAAAAAAATGAGGATTCGAAAAACAAAAAAAAAAATCAAAAAAAAAAGAAAAAAGGAAAAAAAAATCAAAAAAAAAAAGTTGTGTGACATTTCGATGAGAGGGCTTGCTAGGCACCCACCATTGCATGATCCTCACGTCGTCAGTTGCATGACCCTTAAAAAAACAATAAATAAATAAAGAAATTGGGCAATGCGTTCGATTTCCGAATCCTTCCGACCAACAACGAATAGTGCTCATTTCCTGTAACCTTGAGTTTCTGAGAAGAAGACCGAGTCCTTTGAGAGATAGGTTGAGACATGGGGCTTGTATAATAAGAATCTTTTTATGATCACAACGACATGATGAGTTATGCACACACGCACATCGGTTACTTGATATAGGGATGCTTAATGGCCTGCTTATGGATTGAAGTTGATTCACATCTTATGTTTGTATCTCGATTTAAGTAGGGTACTATTCGGTGTGTAAGACTTTTCGAGAAATACTTTTCAATGTGATGATTGCTCGGGACTATCAAAGATTATGTGGGGGGGTAGTTTATGCGAATCAACTTTATGACATTTTCTATATCAATTTACCCCCGAAATTGTACTTAAACAAGATTAATTCATGATAAACTATACGTAAAAGTGCTTAATTTGATTGTTAGTTACGTATGAGCTTTTATCGTGACTATTTCGTATTTTTATCTTATTTCTATACATAATTGTATTACTACACGTTTTATGATTCTTTGTAGGAATAATTGGTGGATTAATTTGAGACGAAGTGGATTTGGGCCAAGACATGTAGAAAGACCAAGATCGAACCGGAGGAGAACCAAGTCGAGCTGTTGGACAAGCCCAGGACATGCCCAAGACATGCCCAGGACAAGCCCATACATGCCCAAGAATCAGTCCAGGATGCCCCAGACATGTCCAGGATCAGTCTTGGACAAGCCCAGGAAGAGCCTAGGACGCTGAACCGAGCATGATTCTCGGTAAAGCAACCCAGGTGACTAAGGAATGCTCAGGATCAGTCAGGACACTTTCTAGACAAGCCCACAGGACAACCAGCATGCTGAACCGAGAAACATCTATGGTACAGCGGCCCATGTGTCCAGGACATATCCCAGACAAGCCCAAGACACGTCTGGACATGTCCAGGGGCAACCCAGACGCTGTACCGAGAAAGTAGGTCGGTTAAGCGGGCTGACCTAACCCTAAAATTGCAAGATTTACCCTTTTTAGCCCTAGGTCGGTTTATTTACTATAAATAAGATGTAATACATCAGAGTACACATGATTTTCAGAGCAAGAAACTATGTAGCAAATTTATCAATAAAAGTTCTTGTTTTCTCCATTGTTTAAGAGTTTTTTTAGCCTTTTTTTGCTTGTATGCCTGGTCATTCATTATGGAGGAGTTTGCTAGAAGTTTGGTCTCGTGTTTCTAGGTATTCATGTCGGTTCTTTCTTCTATGTTTTATGAATTTGTGATGATTATCGTTGGTACAAGCATGATAGGTTAATTAACTTGTAGATCGAATTGAATAATGTTAATTTGCACCTAATCATGATTTATATTGATTCATACACGAGAAACGCACGGTCTCGTGGAAAAGAGTTTGTTTTGGAAGAGTACCCAACGGTCTATATTGGAGAAAAGCCATAACAATTTAGTTTCCCCGATACAAATTGTTTTGATTAATTCTATTGTTTCGTTTTAACTTACATGTTTAGAACTTGATCAACTCTTTGCATGTTTTCGTAAATTATTCTTGAAGGAACTAAGGTTGAAAAGAGTAATTGGACAAGAAACAATTAGATCATTATTAGTTAACTAGCCCGTGCACGGTAGTTACGTAGTGAGGTTTACGATAATTATTATTGGTATTTCCTAGTTCTTAATTTGTGTTTAGTCAATATTGTTCTAGCCTGCGTACAGTAGACGTTTAGCTATTCATAGGGTTCTAGAGTCCACGCACGATATATGAACCACTTTAGGGAAATACACCATTAATTGAATCGATTCTTGGAACTTTAATGATAAAAGTGTATGAATCAATATATGAACGATTAGGGAATAATTAACTAGTTCGGTTCGGTCTACTTTCTTAAACGTGGTTAAAACTCGTCTTGATTTGATAAACCGTTCTTTTTACCTAATTTTCCGCGTTTATTTTGGTCAAGGACCACAAACCACCTATAATCTTGAATTTTATAACTAAGTTTGCATAATTATCGAACAAGTCCCTGTGGGATCGATCTTGCTCACGAATTGAGCTATACTACAGTTGACCTAATCCGCTTGCTAGTGTAGTTGTGATTTTTGCGAACATTGTTTCACCCAGTAATCACACAATCAACTGAACCTCTAGAAGAAGCTATTTTCTTTTAAATAAAGTAGAGTACACAAATAAAAAGTTTTGCATGTCGGGCCCACCAACCCCTCATCCTCTTGGAGGTTTTTTCTATAAAGACTAACATCATAAGTTGAAGAATGCTACATACCCCATATTTCTAAGAAGCATATAGGTAATTTGCTATTTTCAAATATTGTAATATGGTTCTTAAGGCTTTTTCGCAATTATGTTTCCTTTCTTCTTGAACACTGAATCGTATGTCAATTCAAATAGAACTTATAAAAGAGGACATGCATCTTTCTAAGCCGCAACATCCCTAGCTAATCTATTGTGCAATTGCGCAAAGAATATTCTCATTATCCTCATCCAACAAATTCAAACAATGTTGGTCTGTAAAAAAAGACAAAAAATAAATAAATTCAAACGTTGCTGTAAGAAAATACCCTTTCTTATTGAAAGCTCATATTTCTCTCTTTAAGATTAATTGAGATCTTTATAAAAAAAAATATATTAATTCATACATGAATAAGTCAAAGCGGAACAATGTTTCAACTATATTTGCCTTTTATAGTATACATATAAAGATGAAATAGTAAACGTTAATGGAAAAAGAAAAAGTAATATACATTTTTTCACTATTAGCATAATACATTTTGAAAAAAAGATAATAATAGAGAAGAACATTCATTATCACCCTTCGTCTTAATCATCAAAACCCCTCTAACCCTTAACGTACAAACAAGGGCAGATGTAGGAAATCAGGGACACAGGTTGGGGATCGAGAATGACATATCGTATTACAAGTTTATAAACAGTAATATTAAAAAGCCAAGTAGGATTATGGGTCAAGGGTCAATTTAAAAAAAAAAAAAAATAGCGGATCAGTTAGTACATATTAGTATATAAAAATTTTAAATAGTGTAAAAAATACATTAAAAATTTTTATTTTGTTTTTTTAGGAGGTCACTTGACCCATAAGTGCCCTCTTTGGGGCCGTCCCTCCGTACAAAACCAATCATCATGTCACGCACTTTGCTTAAAGAGGCAAATAAATAAAAAAAAAATTGAAAAAAATCTAACACCAACTTACTCAACTCAGAAGCTATAAAACCACTTATCTCTCAAATTACACAAAAGAAATTTAGATTAAAAAATAGGATAATTTTCTGGGATTATGGTTTATGACTCTGCTGCCTCGACGACGCCGACCATTGTTGCGGAAATGCTAGCTTTTCACTTTGATTAATCTATCTGTCTGTATATTAATATGTTTTAGAAGATGTTTTAAATCGATTACTAGCTAACCCGACCCAAAAACCCGCGTATATCCAAGAATTACTTATCCAAACCCAGAATACCCTCATTTGAGTTACCCCCAGTTTAAATTTGGGTCAAAAATTAATTGTGTGTAACTCCTAACGAAATTTCCTGTCAATCTATCCATAAAATATCTTCCTCCACACCAACACTCCCACACCCCAAATCTTTCATACATTGTGTGTAATGGCCTTTGAATAATTGTATCAAAGCCTTTTACTTGCTTGCAATTGTCCTAAAGTTGAAGTTGTACTACTTACAATATTTATGTTTTTTTCATTTTTCCATATATCTTTATATCATATTATCAGTTTCTAGTTTTTTTTTTTTTTGCTTTTTCTATTAATTAACGTCTTTTTTATACAGATTCTCAAACCCATATTAGGTATACCATAATTGGACCATCATACTTTGTTGAAGGATGATAAGTAGAAAATCTAAACCCAAAACTCATATAATGGGAGAGGCTTCATCCTCAAAACTTAGGCTATGAGGTGAGAAAAGTTCATCTATTAATATGGTTGGTAAAACAATTACAAGTGTCAAATGTAGGAGACTTTAACATGACCTCTCAAGTGTGGGCTTATAAAGTGTTTGGTCCACGTGGCACATAAGGCATATAAGGGGGCACTATAAGTCCAACAATGAGACTCAACATTTGCACAATAAATGGGTGGCTCTGATACCGTGTACAAAATATAAACACAAACTCATATAAGAGGAGGGGCATCATCATCAAAACGTAGGCTATGAGGTAAATGAAGTTCATATCTTAATATGGTGGATGAAACAATTACAAATACCCAATGTGGGACACTTTAACATCATATGTGGGGTGTGAAATTCAAGAAGATCAAAGAAGACATTTTTTTATTGTAAGTGGTATGTTCTTAAAGTTGTGTTTTTTTTTATGTTGAATGATTCATGTCATACATTTCAAAAAGATTTATTCAATTACAGCTGTCACAAAAGGCCACGAGAGACGACAAATTAAGAAACATCCTATAGAAATGTGCATACATTTTGCTCTATTGTAGTTTCTTTTTTTAATTGATTATTGTGTTATGGGAATATCTATTTATTTTGCTCCACCGAAGTTTCTTAGTTGATCATTGTGTTATGTATAGACAGGGAACTTGAATATTCATCCATATGTTAGTATTTAGAATTTTTTTAATGTTAGAAATGGAATTTTTTTTGCATGCTTCTTCTAGCATTGTTGGAGTGTTTTTTTTTCAGTATTTTTCAGTTGCTGACCTTTAGAACAATAATTTTATGATTTTAGACGAATATGTAACATAGCTACATTCTTAAGAGATTTTAGTTTGAAAAATAATGTTATGATTCAAACACATATCCAAGCCACACTTGGGCTGTAAGAGGGAATCATGCCTACTCCAGGATATAATAGGAACTAGTGGATGAACCCATGCGATGCACGGGCCCCACTCATTTTCATTTTGATTTCAATAATTATAGCGATGTTTGGAATATTGAAAAAAAAAAGATGCAAACTGAAATGTGAATAGATCATTGCAGAAAGTACATTCTGAAAATTAAGTGGAAACTTAGTAGGCGACATTACCATAACAAAGTCATGATACATATTCCATAAAAAGTACATAGAAAAATTGTTTACCGAAAAGCTAGAAATACACAAGATAATAGCAAAACTCAAAATTGGCCAACGTATTCATAGGCCAGAATCTAAGAAACCAATATGTGGCACGAAATAGCAGGCAAAAGTCATGGCTTTGTAGCATAAGGGCTTGAAGTTTACGGCTACTTCCTTCCCCCTTGAAGGAATACAGTGAAGTATGCTGCATGCATTTGGTGGTGGCATGTTGGGATTTGCTGCTGTTGCTGCTGGAGTAGGTTGATGTAGCATGTGGTGCAGCAGGACGCGAACCATCTCTCGAAGGCGCTCATTTTCGTGCTTCTGCTCAAGGATCTCAAATGAAAACAACATGTACCATGTAGAATAATCTATCATTATCAGACCATTCAATGTGATTCCTAAATTTAGCTAATTACATGTATGTAATACATGTATAATGAATATGGGGATTGGGGAGGTGGTGTTTTAATCTCCTTTAAATAAGACGGTAAACTACAGTGATGTGGAAATAAGAGGTATCACAAACAACTGTGATTGCAGGAAAAGGAAAGGCATGCTAACCAAACCAATCTCTTTGAATTTGTGCATGATTTCTCGATAAAGGTGTATCTGCAGTGATGTTAAATATTCCTTTGCTTTCCACGGACATAACAAGTTGAATACTGGTAAAATCCTTATTTATGTCCCCCCGGGCATCATCGTCTGAAAAAGTTGAAACCAACAGAATTCAATGAACAAACAACTTCAAACAACTTGGTTTTTGTTTTAGTCCATATATAAGTGTTGATACAGAAAGTCCATATGAGTATTGACACGACTTATCATGAAACTTCGTTTATATATATATGCCACCCTTCCATCATCTTCCCCAGAAAACACTTGAAAGTCTCCATTGCTCTGCAACATAACATTCGATCAATTCCATGCTCTTCAAAGAACCACTATGAAAGTCATGGTGTGTAAAAAGGATATCAGTAATTTCGGTCCTTTGTGAATCGTGATTGAAAGAATCTTGAAGAAGTCAATGCTATCGACAAAGCTCCATGTTTAGCTACTTGTGTGAATATTGTTGCTCTCAATAGGGTGTCATCAACAAATAAGAGGTGTCTTAAAAGCACCAAATGGTAAATATTCCCGTAATTCCCACAAACAAATAAAGACTAACCATGTAATGCATTCCTCCAACCTACTGGAAAAGTTTGGGATTTTGGCATAGTAAAAAATACTTATGGAATGATCCAGGAGGAAAAATGAGAGCAACAAAAATGCATATCGACATGTTCTTTATTTTCTTCTCATCGACAGGATTTAATGAGCACAGAGGCAAAAAAAAATGACAGAACTACTTAAAAAGCTTGTTAAGTAATGTATCAAGATGGAATATTGAGGGCATGACTGTAAGGATCAACTCTCTGTTCGAATCCGCTTCATTTTTAGTTACTTCCACACGCCACTGTATACCAGACGTACATAAATCAAGTTCAATCCAAAGCAAGTCATCTTCAATGAGAGCATCATGCATGCAGAATCAAATTCCAACCAAGATCAGGATAACAATGTTATACGGGTATGAGGACCCGCCAACAAGGATCCAATACGGATATGAGACACAACTGATTTTCAGCATGTTCAAGCTTTTCAGCTGCATGACATTCCAAGAATATTACATTACACAATGTTAATGAGGGAATTCTGACTCTACAACAATGCTTTAAAAAATTTCTTTTATAGTTCAACAAACTTCTTTTTCGACAGAAGCGCTGCTATGTGGCCCGAGGTAAAACATTCTTTAGCTATTAAGAATCGAAGTCCTGGCGTCGTGGACTTCTCCAACCAAGAAAGCAGTGCAGCTTGGGGTATGGTGATTGTGACTACATGGCTTAGAGGGGATATCAAAATATTTCAAAATTTTGGGTTGCCACATTGAGCTTAAGGAAACCATCTCCTTAAAATACAGAAAGGTGTACAGTTTCAGTTATACATATTTTGCCGTTGGGCACGCCTAAGAGATCGAATTATGCATAATAAAGATCGGGAGTATTTCATCGAAAGACGGCATTGGCTGCAAAATGTCCGTATGACTGTAGGTTTTCTCAGTCAACAATCTTGCAAGTTCCTTGGCATTCTCTGGATACCTACACAGCAGATGATGAGTGTTTGGGCTACTATAAAGTGACAGCAAAACTATACAACATGTTAAGCAGCTGAACAAGCTAACCACTCAAGCAAAGACTTGTCTTCTTCCAAAGGAGGGGATAAGTGCTCAAGACATCAATTTTATATGGAATAAAAGTCTGCAAATAAAAGGGCCACTACAACACTTGTATGAAGCGGTCAACTTACAAAGGAGTTTTGATGCAAAAGATAGTCCCGAGGATTTATCACCATTGTTGCACCTCCACCAAAGTTTAAACCAACAAATGGAAACATATCTAAAATATTGAAAATTCACAAAATATTTCAGCAACGATCACTCGCAATACAAAAAAATGTTAATCTTCTTTTCGAGTACGAACATTTGAATTAATAGCAAAAATGGAGATGAACCTTGGGGTGATTATATAACACTGGTTTCCCTTGGATACAAAGGCGCGCAGACTGTGACACATATTGTGATATCTACAAGGAGACAGTTGGATGAATATGAGAAAACTCTCAATCTAAAAGAACCCCATCAGCCATATCCTATAAAAATCCAAAGCTTAAGCGGCGTATGATTCAGATATATAACTAATTGATGTACTTACGACGTTCACAAAAGGGTCGTAAGACTCTTTTGCACGATAAGTTAGAGTAGTTCCAGAATCATTATTGTGCCACGGCTGCTTGAAGCCTCGAAGTAGCAAAAACTGATTGGTCAATAGGCAATTTCTGCGCATTCACAGTGATACTCTGCAGATTTAGATTATAGCGTGGCCTGATTGAAAGAACGAAAGAAATTCGTCAAATTGCAATTCTGCTGCTAAACAAACAATGTAATATATAATACCCAAAACAACTACGCAATTTGTCTGAGCCTATCATCTAAACAGATCATAAAAGAAGAGATTCACCCAATACCTTCACAGAATCATACAAGTTCAACAAGAGAGGGGAAAGAATGGGATGTGATGCGTACTGTTGTATAGATCAGGTAGCTCGATCAACTACTTTATTCATTTCAATCTCTTCATCAGCAAAGTCTCGAACCTCGGTAACCTGCTAGTGTCATAGAGGCATTATAAATTTGTATCCAAGCCGACATACATGAATGAATACAATGAACAGAATCATTTCTTGACAAATTGAGAAAGATGATTCCAATTCATAAGAATAGACATGAATTGTGCCATGTGAGTAACTTCAGCAGAATACACACAAAAATCCTTTTGAAGATTCCATAATTTCAAGAAGACTGAAGCAATATTCAAGAACAAAACCAAATTAACTTGAGAAGATTTAGCAAAGTGTAGCAAACATATTAAACTTACAATCACAGTAAGAAGGATAAAGAAAGCACATGCTTGAGCTCCGAGATCATCAAATCGTCATTATGCTCCTGCAGTCTGCCAAATGATGAATGCAAAAACCCCCGGTCGTTTATGTAATCTTGCCTTCCCCACACACATCAAGTTTATTTATTTATGAATTTCATTGACTCCTATATATAGCTAAATTGCAAATAACAGAGCATGTATACTGCAGAGAGAAGATACAGAGAAGCAAATACAATCAAATAATCTAGAAAATCAACAGATATGATAAAATAATCCAAAAAAGAAGAGTAAGAAGAAGCGGGTTTTTTTCAGACATTAATTAATAACCTCAATTCAAATAACAGCAACTATGACTAGCAATCACAGGAAGAGCAAGAAGAAATTGAATACATTTTCCAAGTAGAGCAAACCTAAATCTTGGATCTTGATGTGATGACCCTGATCCGGATACCGAGTCCTTTAGCAGAAAAGGACGCCCGACACGTATATAATTAAAATAAATAAATCAATTATATACGTAAGCCTGACATCATCAATAACAGAGAATGTTTTAAACGAAAACAAAGACTGGAAAAACATTAAAAGATCACTACAACGATCGATTTAAAGAACATAGAATAACAACTAAAACAAAATCCCAATAAAAAATAGACAATGTTGAATATCCATTCAACTATTACAACTCTTTAATACAAACCAAGGTACATTTATCTTCTCTATTACAAAAAGAAAGAAAAGACTCTACACCATTGCTACAACAACAAAAAGAAAGGTAGACTTCAACTGCTGGAACTTTGGGATTCACTCTTAAGCGATCTCGAACTCAACCTACAACAAAACCACCTTATTGTGGTGGGGTAACCAACATACTAAAGGGTAAGTACAAACGTACTTAGTAAAGGGTAGAATCATCGAATCTACCCATGCTATGTCACAAGGATTATCATTAATAATAATAATAATAATATCACAGGGCAAGTTCAACAAACATAATAACACATACGTTTCACTCGCTCACAACACTCTACTAGTCTTACTAGTAGACACAACCAAGTAAGATATTTGTTACATACTAATCCAAGGACACTTCGCATGGTAAAGACTGCACCATGACACATTCAACACCTCATATGGCACAAGTATCTAAAAGTGTGGAATATTACACGAGTCCGGCACAAGTATCTAAAAGTGTGGAGGTGTAATAATTCCATGTTACGATAAGTAAACGTGCCTCACTAAGGATTAACGTGTTTTAGCTTTTAGTCTCATCAAGTACGTATTTAAGCATTTAATCTAACCACTTAAGTTCATTGCACATAAAAAGCTTCCTAAGGACCACTAGACCTTAGACCAACTCTACATTACACTACTTAGCACATTGCACAGAAATATAGGAATCTAATCCAATACCCACGAGACTAAGAAGTAAGGCTTCCAGTGATCCTGAGTATCTCCCCGCAATGGGTCTCCACAAGGTACTAAGCCGAATACACCAGAAATCGAACCCTTAACTTCGTCATGTTACAAGTAAGACATTGAACTCAAGTCAATGTCACATAAGGCCAAATGTATAGTGTTCCGATGCTCCCGTGAGACACGGTGTGGAGCCTAAGTCACTAGAACACGTACATTTGACTTTACAACATTCCACATAACTTTCTATCCCGTTTTTTGCCGAGAGAATCAGCCAACAAATTTCTTGTTTTCTTCATCATTTAAACACTAAATCTACTCCAAATCCATACAAAATAATACGAAAATTGTTCTACAACATGCTTGTATGATTATACTAGATCTAGACACCGATATAACATGAAATTCAAGTCAAAGCGATATGAAGTTACTCTAAGACGTGCTTGAGTAAAAAGCTACATCCACACACCAAAATAGCATATTTAGATTTGGTTGAACACCCCTTTACCTATGATTTCACCAAAAAGCTCCAAGAACACCAATTTGAAACTTGAAGACATCCTAGATCCACAAGCAAGGTCCAAGAATCTAAGCAACCCATTACGAATCTACAACCAAAATGAAGTTCTACGATTACTACAACCTTTAAAACATCAAAAAGCTAAGAAAAACACTTAAGCACACTGGGTTATTCTGATGCAGGGAGGCTTCAATAGAGAGCTGCATACGTGGCAACATCTGGACCACACAGTTTCATCCTCAATAGGGAATTGCATACGTGGCATGAAAACCGCATGGTCAGATGATGTTCTGCGACGCAGCTTCTCTATCGCTTCCTCCTATCGTAATAACCTTAGAACACTTATAGATCTAGAAAATGGGTTTGAAACTCTTACACGATCGGAGTGAAACTTGTATCAAAATTAAGCTCTCGTCAAAGGAAGAATTTTGGTGTAATTGATTTGTGATTTCGACGATCAGATTGCCCGGAAAATGAAAATCTCCCTTTCTTCTTTCTTTTCTCTCTTTTTTTTTCTCCTCTCCATTTCTTTCTCTCAGCAGGCGCACCATTTAAGGGTTTTGGGGAAAATGGGTATTTATAGAGGTTGGTTCAATTCCTGTTTTGCCCTTACTAAAAGTTGCTTTTAAAACTACAGTAAATACCCTTTAACATTTATCGTGACTCTATTTATTTATTTAAAACATAACCCATTTAAAATATCGTGTCACACAAATTTTAAAAAGTCTTTTATACCCTTTATGGAGTTACGGGGTATCACATTCTTCCCCCCTTATATGAGTTCCGTCATCGAAACTCACCAGAGCTTGCCCGCCAAAACTAACGCTTCAAACCAACACGCATTTCAAATCTTAAGCTACCAACTTCTGACCTTTCCACGGTCCATCTCTAAGGCCCCACTCACATCCAAACTTAGATATTACTCAGTCTTTCTCGAAAACATTTCAAGCTTGGTACTACACTTCTTTTTGTTTCCAAAAGATTCTAAGATCCAGATTAATCATGTCTTCATCAAACATCCTTTCTAACTTCAAGATACTGTCATAAGACAACATCACAGTTCAACTTAGCTTGCACCATCTCTTTAGCAAAAGCTAACTGTTCAACCTTTCTATGTTTCACATCTTACTCCAAACTCCTTAAAAGAACATCTCCAAAGAAAAACAATACACAAAAAAGGTCGGCTTTCGAGCCTACTAGGGTTTTCCTCATCCTAGTCCACCATCAAGAAATTTTCATACCTAAGGCCAAAACATCCTAGTCTTACACAATTCACCTTACATTACAAGAGATATTTCCCGAAAGAAGACGCTTGTCCACAATAAACTTGACAAACTTGTCAAAACTCATTAAATCATCGAAACCTCATCCCGGTTCAAACTAGAAATTTGACAGAAAACCCAATGAACCCAATCCAACCCAAAACCCAAACCGAACCAACCCGAAAACCAAAACCAATTGAAACCCAAATTTTTTTGGGTTGGGTTTTGACCAACCAAAAAAATTTTGGGTTGGTTAGGTTTTTTTTTTTTTTTCCGGGCCTGACCCGATATATATATATATATATATATATATATATATATATATATATATATATATATATATATATATATATATATATGTGATGGATGCATTCCGTCAAAAGTAAAATGATGTTATCATATTCTTTGATATCACTACATTTTCAGCTTCTGGTCTACAATTCTTTGACCTTTCTTCGGAAAAAGAATCCACGTATGTATTTTTATGTATGACTATTGGTCTTTAATTATTATCTTTATATGTTGTTGGTTTGTTATATGTTGTTGGACTCTTAATTATCAAATTTTAACGTTTTCTTTCCTAGAAAAGTGGTTTCTTTAACGATTATTGTTATGAACATATGACATGGTACTCGAATTTGGATATATACATGTGTGCGAAGTTTATAGCATAAAAGTGTTATTATAGATGCATGTTTTATGGATGAAAACCCGAAACCCAACCCAAACCAACCCGAAACCAACCCATTGGGTTTTATAGTCATTTGGTTTGGTTTGGGTTAGTTTTTTCTTGAACCAACCCGACTTATACTATGTAAAAATCCAACCCAAGTCGACCCAACCCAACCCAAGCTCAGCCCTAGTTCAAACCTTTGATGAAACCATTCATCAATCAATCTAATACTAACGCTTAAGCAAGTCTTCCAAGAACTATTCCATTAACCAATTTCTTCCTACCTCGTCTAACCTGGGAAAACAACAATTACAAACGGACTTAAAGGTCTCCTCTGAAACTAAGGGAAACTTCAGGTAGCGAGTCCGAACTTCAAGGGAAGAACAAAACACTTTCGCATCAAAACTAAATCATCAAGTTTTAAAATGTATTATTGAATAAAACTTAAAATTAAGCGTAGATATGAAAACACACAAAAATCTAAAAACAACTTTTGTTTCCTTCAATTATAACATATAGCTTTAAAAGAAATTACTTCAAAAGCACAAAAGACAAGGTGAGGTACTTTATGAAAAATCTTTTTTGGTTTGAAAGGAATAAACAACATCCACACACTGTTTGAAGTAGGAACCAAAAAAGATAACATATTTACGGAGCTTGAAAGATTTCATATCAAAATAAAGTAATGACACTTGAACTTGAATAAGGGGTAATATCGAAATAAACTTTTGATGAATCGGGTTTAGGATAACCAAATTCTAAAAAGATTAAAAACAAGGGTTGTTTGGGCACAAAAATTGAACGGTGAAAAGTTGTGCACTAGTGAAATAACACAACTGGGCAAACCAAAAAGAGAGTATAAAACTCTTACAATAAATAATGTATTTGACTTGACACCATGAAAAGGTGAATTAAGATTAAGGTGTATGACGCCACTGAACGCCAAACAGAAGGTTTCCCAGATTGGGTAAAGTTTCCTTACTCTAAAAAAGATTAGGTGGTTGATTGGCACATCAACAGGAACTTTTGCAAAGAGCACTCGAGAAGAGAAGAGTTTCAAAGTTGATTCAAAATTGAAAGATGGGCATTGAATCAACAACGCTTGAGATGAGTATCAAAATTTAGAAAACATCTTGAAGACGGGGTTCTTTAAAAGAAGAGGCATCTTGTAAAACAATGTGGTTTGCGAAGAACTCTCGTCAGCTTGAAAGAAGAGATAATGACCATTTACAAGAGTATCAAGGGATTAGAACTAAAACAGAATTTGTCAAGCACCAATCTTAATAACATCCAAAACAGAGAAAGAGAAAGTTTGGACTTAAAATGATTAGTTTGTAACTTTAGCTATAATTTAGATTGTTACAAGGTTTCAATCCACAAGAATCCTGAAAAAGATTGCTTAACACAACGGTTAGAAAAGCAAAGTTGAGCACCCAAAAAAAAAGTATAACAACTTTAGGGAGACAAAAGGAAATGATAAAAGTAATTACCATGAAAAGGTTATTTGGATTAAAATCGAGAATACAATTAGTCATGAAGTGATGCAAAAGTAATTATTGAAAATCTTTATGTGGATACAAATTGCCAAGAACTTGAAAGTGTCAATTTGATAGAAGTTGAGATTAACTGAAGCAATATAGAAAGAGAGGTAAACAACTATCTTTTCTTGAAACAAAAATTTACAAGTTTATACTAGACAGGCTGTGGATAAGCCCAAAAGATATTATTATAAAAAGATTAGAGATTTGACCAAACATAGAGATACACACTTAAAAGAATGCATTATTGAGAACAAAAAGACTAACCACATCAAAACATCTTTTAAAAAAGGTGGTGAAGGATAAACACAAGTAAACAAAAATGTTTGTCAGTCTTGATGAAATAAAGAGTTGAAAATTTAACACAGTAATTACAGAATTATAAGAAAACTTGTTTATTATTCAAAATGGTAAAACATTGAGAATCTCTTTATAAAAGAAGGCATAAGGAAATATACTTTTTGGGACAACACAAGGCAAATTGGCGGAAAAAGTTTAACCGCGGTGCAAATTATTCGAAAGGAAACTTGGTTGGTGAAGGTCAAAAGGAAGCAAGAACGTATGTGGTGTGTTGAAAGGTAACTGCTTGTTTACTCACGATTGGAAAGCGTTAAAATGACAACCCACACAACCTTCCAACTAGACTTCTAAGACTAGGAAGAACTTAAACTTAGAGAAGCAACTCCTCAAAACTATTCCTCTAAGCACACCAAAACCACAACCCTACAACCAAAAGGTGGGGATTACCATTTAAGATTATGCAGATGAGAAGTTGAAATTATTCCTAGCAACATGTTTGAAAATTAATGACATGTGTAACTCAAATGAAATGATTTTGAGAATGAAGAAGGATGAGAATTATAGATTTTGGATTTTTCCAAATAATAACCAAAAAAATCGGATGTCTTTAAACATGAAGGGCTAGACAAATACAACTATCTTTGTGCAAAAGAAACGTTTATCAAATTCTTTTTCATGTCGATGAAACACTAACTTAGGTTATTAATTGTGATCAAAGCTAAAATGAATTATACTTGGGTCAAAAGGAAGAATGTAGGTCATAGTGTTGGTCATAACATATCCAAGGATCAAATCATTTGAATACATATGAATTATGAAAGAACGGATTAAGAAAAGATGATTAACAATATTTGTTGTTCAAATGTATCTTCCAATGTTGTTTGAAATTCATTAGTGTAATCTTTTGGAAAGTTATGGAGATGTAAAAAGAGAACTTAGAGAAAATGAAACCTTCCTTGAGGAGTAAAACTTTCAAATTTTATGGGGCACGGAAAACGGTTGTACATTAAAAATAAACATGCAAATCAAACCATGTGGCTATGATGTTTAGAGCGAAGTTGCAAGAAGATGAGGAAATTGTATGCTAGAGGCAAAAGCATCTATCATTGAGCATATTGAATTAAGAGGTTGCATTATGAATGAAAAAGCTTGAAGGCTCAAGTGCAAATGACAATGCAACAACACGATCAAAATAAAAGTTTGAATGAAATTAATAAGCCGTAATCTTTGAAAAGCGATGAATCAAATAAAAGAAAACATTGATGAAAATAAGGATGAAGAAAACTTAGAGGTTCCATTAAAGTATTTAACGAAACTCAACTTGAAGATTCACCACCCTAAGACGCAGGGCTAAAACTCCTACCTTAAGAAGGTTCACTTAAAAAACTCATACTTAGCTTAAGGTCACACTACCCAAGCTGTGGGGTTCTAATCTTACGAGTTCTAACACTTAGAAAGTCTAACTTAGGAGGTTAACACTTGAAAAGTCTAACTTCAAAATCTACAACTTAAAGGTCTAAACACGAAAAGATTGCATCTTAAGACATCTAAACTTATGCAAATGTGTTACTTCATTCTCTACGATATCAATCAGTGACGACCACGATCCGGATACTGAGTCCTTAACCGGAAAAACCCCGGCACGTATGTAATTAAAATAAATCAATTATGTACGTAAGCTTGACATCATCAATAACAGAGAACAAGCGAAAGCGAAAACAAAGACTCGGGAAAAACTTTAAAATATCACTACAACGATCGACAAGTAACACGAGGTCGCAACTAAAACAAAATCCCAAGAAAAAATACCCAATGTTGAATATCCATTCAACTATTACAAACCAAGGTACATTTATCTTGTCTATTACAAAAAGAAAGAGAAGATTTTATACCGTTGCTACAACAACAAAAAGAAAGGTATGGAAAGGGCTCTTGGCTGAGCCCTCACCTTGAGTAAAGAGTCGACTCTGTAGGCACAACCCGGGCCAAACTCCGTATTAGTCGGACCCGGTGGGTTCCGGATACCGGGGCTTTAAGCAAAAAAACAAACGAAAGGTAGACTTCAACTCATCGGAACTTTGGGAATCACTCTTAAGCGATCTCGAACTCAACCTACAACAAAATCACCTTCTCGGGGTGGAAACCAACATACTAAAGGGGTAAGTACAAACGTATTTAGTAAAGGTAGAAGCACCGAATCTACACATGCTATGTCACAAGGATTATCATTAATAATAATAATAATAATATCATAGGGCAAGTTCAACAAACATAATAACACATACGTTTCACTCGCTCACAACACTCTACTAGTCTTACTAGTAGACACAACGAAGTAAGACGTTTGTTACATACTAATCCAAGGACACTTTACATGGTGAAGACTGCACCATGACACATTCAGCACCTCATATGGCACAAGAATCTAAAAGTGTGGAATATTACACGAGTCCAGCACAAGTATCTAAAAGTGTGGAGGTGTAATAATTCCATGTTGCGATAAGTAAACGTGCCTCACCAAGGATTAACATGTTTTGACTTTTAGACTCACCAAGTACGTGTTTAGGCATTTAATCTAACCACTTAAGTTCATTGCACATAAAAAAAAAGCCATATAAGGACAACTAGACCTTAGACCAACTCTACATTACACTACTTAGCACATTTCACGAGAAATATAGAAATCTAATCCAATACGCACGAGGCTAAGAAGTAAGGCTTCCGGTGATCCCGAGTATCTCCTGCAGAGGGTCTCCACAAGTCTTGAGCCGAATACACCGAAATCGAACTCTTAACTTCACATGTTACAAGTAAGACATTGAACTCAAATCAACGTCACATAAGGCCAAATGTGAGTGTTCCAATACTCCCGTGAGACATGGTGCGGAGCTAAAGTCACTAGAACACGTACATTTGACTTTTACAACATTCCACATAACTTTCTATCTCGTTTTTCCGAGAAAATCAGCCAACAAATTCCATGTTTTTCATCATTTAAACACTAAATCTACTCCAAATCCATACAAAATAATACGAAATTATTCTACAACATGCTTGTAAGATTATACTAGATCTAGACACCGATATAACATGAAATTCAAGTCAAAGCGATATGAAGTTACTCTAAAACGTGCTTGAAGTAAAAAAGCTACATCTACACACCAAAATAACATATTAGATTTGGTTGAACACCCTTTACGTATGATTTCACCAAAAAACTCCAAGAACACCGACTTGAAACTTGAAGACTTCCTAGATCCACAAGCAACGTCCAAGAATCTAAGCAACCCATTACGAATCTACAACTAAAACGAAGTTCTACGATTACTACAACCTTTAAAACATCAAAAAGTTAAGAAAAACACTTATAGATCTAGAAAATGGGTTTTCAAAACTCTTACCCGATCAGAGTGAAGCTTATATCAAAATTAAGCTCTCGTCAAGGAAAGAATTTTAGTATAATTGATTTGTGATTTCGACTTGATTTGCCTTAAAAGTGAAAATCTCCCTTTCTTCTTTCTTTTCTCTTTTTTTTTCTCCTCTCCATTTCCTTCTCTCAGCAGGCGCACCATTCGAAAAGTGGGAAAATGAAATAAGGATTTTGGGGAAAATGGATATTTATAAAGGTTGGTTCAATTCTGCTTTCTTTTTACTAAAAGTTACTTTTAAACTACCGTAAATACCCTTTAACATTTATCATGATTCTATTTATTTATTTAAAACATAACTCGCTTTAAAATATCGTGTCGCATAAATTGTAAAAATCTTTTATACCTTTATAGAGATACTCGTCGGGTATCACACTTGATGAATGGAGCGAACCTGCAAAATCCATCGCTCGGAAGTGTATTAAAGAAGAAGAAATGTGGAGTTGTCACAATCATCACACTCGCCACGGAAGCGGGGAAGCAGGGAGGCGGTGAGAAAGAGTGGGATGTGAGGAAAGGATGGAGTATATTCAATTAGTATTTCCAGGGCGGGCCTATATGCAATTAATTTATTTGGAGGGGGTGTAAACGCAATTTTCATTTGAGGGTATACTATACTAAATTTAAACGATGTCGTTTCTGCTAAAAGTGAAGAAGAAAAAATTTAGACGCGGCCGAAGGAAGGCGGACGACGAAATGCTCTTCGTGCTTTTAGTACTTCATATATAGTATAATAATACATATTAGTACAATTTTAGTGATCAGAGTATTCAAAATTCTCTGTCATCAAGCACAACTCCCGGGTTAGAATAGTACTTTTTTTTATGTCGGACCAGGTTAAAAAATCTGGTTTAATAAGTTCACGACTATTATTATTATTATTATTATTATTACTATTTATTATTACTATTATTATTGCTAGTCCGATCGCATAATATTTTTGAGACGGGGTTTACAGATAGTAATGAAATTGATCTAACTTGCCGTTTTTTTTTTTTTTGTGTGACTTCGGTTTCAAATGTTTCACTTTTTTTGAAAGACTTTAAATACACCACATTTTTTCTACCTAAGGCGCCACAAGTGTTAAAATGAAGTACTTACCCAAGGCACCACATACTAAAATTTTAAATGATGATTTCTACCAATTACACCACACCTGATAAAATTTAGCTTTACTATATCCAAATCAAATTTATCATCGACAACTTTTTTTTGGTAAAATAGTACCCTAAAAATTAAAAATTAAAAACTACATTTAATCTCCTACTCCCTTTTCCATCGAAATCTATTCAAAGAAACACCACTTCATCTTCAACTTCTCCCATAACCCCTTATTCCCTTCATCTTTTATCTCCTTAGTTTTCTTCTCCATCTTCTTCATTTTTCTTGTTCTCTTTCTCTCTTCCACCTTTTATTCATTCCTTCTTTTACCACATGAATTTTTCTTTTAATATTTTCTATTGTTCACTCTCTTCTTTCATTTTTCTTATTGTTATAAGAAGGTTTGAATTTTCATCGAAATTGCTCGGGCTTTTGGGTCGGATAGGTAAAAAAAAGAGATTAGGAAAGAAGGACAAAAACATTTCATTAATAAAAAAGAATGACAACTTTTCAAAACTTTTACATAAATGACAAACTATTTTTTTTTTATATAATTCAGATGCCTATTTTTCCAAAAAAGAAAAGCATGACACTTTCTCTCTCATCCATTTTTTAAAACATATATCTTTCAATCTAGAGGTTCAAATTTGAAAATTCTTTCACCAAATTTTTTATTTTATTATGCTCTTTATTTTGAGACCACATTCATCGTATCCCGACGTAATTTTCGAAAATCCGCTGTCGAAATTTACTGCCGATATTCAGTGTTTCCGACAGTGAATGTCACGAAAAACGCTGTAATTCTATCGAATCAAGTCTCAAAACGAAGAACATGAAAAAATAAAAAATTCAGTGAAAGTTTTATCGTACTTTTTTAGGCTATAATAATTACGGAAGTTGTCATTCTATCTATAAAAAATATTAGGCTGTCATGTTACTTAAAAATATTCCAAAAGATGTCATTCTACCTAATTCTCTATAAAAAAAAATGAATTTTGAAGAAAATGGAAGGAAAAAATAGGGTGTGATCGATTAGTGTAAGGAATTTTGAAGGGGAAATGTGTGGTGCTATTAGTAGGGGTTAAATTATAGTATTTTAGAAGTTCAAGGATTGCAATTAAGTTAATTTGATAAGAGTGAAATTTTATTGTCGGATGTGTTGTATAAGTAAAAATAATGATATAGTAAATAAATTGTGGAGTATTAGGTATATGTAAAAATTAGTATGGTGTCTTTGATAGAATCAGAAATAGAAGTGTGGTGCTCTTTAATATTGGTGCCCAATTAAAAAAAACGTATGCCATTAAACAATAGCGGACGCATGATCTCCGTTAAAGGGGACAATTAAAATATTAAAAAGACAAATAAAAAATTAAGAGGAGCAATCGACATGCATACTACATATATTAATAATTTTTTTCTGATTAAGGAGGGACGATTCTTGCTAATTTACATGTAGGTCACCACTGCCATTAAAAACAACTATTTTTTTTTTTTTAATTTTATATTTTATTGAAAGAGTTTCGATTTGGAAAGAAACAAAAGAAAAGAAAACATCTACCACCTCAAAAATAAAAAAATAAAAAAACAATTACCGACTTATTAAACGGCGGCGTATTTCTAAGCTATTTAACGCAGTCATTGTCTGCGCTCTCTTCCCATTCCAATTTTCAATCGCAAAACCCTAGCTTCTCTGTCGATCTGTAGGCAGCGATGAAGCTCGTAAGGTTTGTATTTGTTTTTCTCCTCGTTTTTTTTTTTCGAAATCTATAATTATGCTTAAACTATTTTCAGATTTGGTGTAGATAATAACAATGTGATTTTTCTCTCAGATTTTTGATGAAGTTAAACAACGAAACCGTCTCGATTGAACTCAAAAACGGCAGCGTTGTTCACGGAACAATTACAGGTAATTCTTTGAAATTTCTGATTTATCCCTTACTATTGCATATTCTCTGTCTCCAGTGTTTGTCTGTGTGAGAGAAATTTTAAGCGTTTGTTTCGCCAAGTAGGGTTTTGCTTAAACCTTGGGGACAATCGATTGCGATTTATTGTCATTTTGGTTATTTTTGTGTGTTTTACTCAATATTTCGCAGTTATTTGTACATTTGGAAGTTTGAACATGTTTCAGTTCAACTGCTTTAAGTTTTAGAGGAAAAATCTAATTAGTAAAGTGACCGAGTAAAGCAGCGGACTGATTCTTGCTAAGTGTGAGAAGGTTTCATGATTATTTTTCTGTGAACCTGGATTAGAGAAACCAATGAAGATATTATGTCCTGGGAATGGATATATTGCAATAAAGCTGTTTATGTAAGTAACTAATCAGTGACATGAAGATCTTGGATTTGAGCCTTTTCTTGTTGAGGGGGGTGGGGGTAAGGAGAATCGCACAAGTAACTGTGTAACTTTAGTGATTGACTTGCACAATGTACTTCTCATCACAATAACATGAATGATAAACAATTCTTTAGACATTATGTGACCGCATGCTTCACTCTTTTCATCGGCACTCCCATACTTAGGGTAGAGTTCATTTAGTAGAGGAGGTCTAAGGAATAAGATTAGGTGTTTAATGAAAAGCTTCTTAGTTCTTACCTTAATTTGCACTGCTTGTGATTGTTGCTAAAAATGGTCTTCCTCCCGTTTGGTGTCCTTTCTTGTGGTTATGTTTACAAAATTGTTTTATGGTTTTGAACATGACAAACCATAGAAACAGCTTTACTTTTCTCTGAAATGCTTTAGTTGCCTCTGCAAGTACAGCTATTATTCTTATTGTTGGTAATCTGGAAATTCTGGTGAGTTGGATGGAAAGGATGTGGATTACAAGTTTCTGACTGCTGAATTTCCATGTATTTGATAGGAGTGGATATCAGTATGAATACCCATTTGAAGATGGTAAAGATGACACCAAAGGGCAAAAATCCTGTTGCTCTTGATCATCTGAGTGTGAGGGGTAACAACATTCGCTACTATATTCTTCCAGACAGCTTGAATCTTGAAACTTTGCTTGTGGAAGAGACCCCCAAGATCAAGCCAAAGAAGCCAGTGGCAGGTATAGTATTAGATGCTTCCTTGCTGTTTTATGTAGTCTCCACCACCCCAACACCAACCCGAACCCGAACCCCAACCCCAACCCCAACACCAACACCAAAAAGACATGCTTTTGTTTGTTTCAGTAATGGTTTTTTTTTTTCCTTTTGTTTTTGGCATTATAGGAGGCCACTTGGACGTGGAAGAGGCAGAGGACGTGGCGCAGAGGCGTGGTCGTGGACGTTAAACATCTTTTGGTGTTTCCTTGTTTTTCTATTTTTTTGGAAATTATGTAGAACGGCTTTATGACAAATGTTTGGAACCAAAGGCAGGAGACTAATTTTGTGCAACAAACATGACTTGTGAGCATTTGCCTTTAAGATATGTAAAGGTTTAGTTCTGGGAATTTGACGGCATCAGTGAAAGTGAGTCTCCTTCCCTGCCTATTGTCTTTTAGGTAGTTAATATCACATCGTGCCCGTTTGTTTTTTTTATCATTAATGATATTTCTTCTTCCCAACTTTACACTATCTTTGTTCCTTGGCAAATGGCAATTTGAAGTCTCCCAAAATGATCATCCAAATTCCAAAAGGAATGGTGGGTACCAAAACAGGTGATTTTTACTCACTACTACCTTGTATTACCATACTGTTGTTCTTATAATGAATCAAATACCTGAGAATACGACCGTCACGCCTCTTGAACTGCACCTTCAGGTTCATTCATTATCTACACGTTTTTTTTTTGAAGGGTACACGGTTTGATGATACTGAATTTCATAAAATGAAATAGAATCTATTGAGTTTTCAAGGATTTGAATCTTAATTATGTCTGAGTGTGATTAATTAGATGTGATCACTGTACATCATTTTTCACCAAAAAAAAGACTGCTTTTGTCTGCACCACACTTTTAATTTTGAAGCGTGCTTCAGGCAGTCAATTTTTTTTTCGAGCACCATGATTATTTTAGTGTAACATAATGTCAGTGACAAATGTTTTTTTTCGGTATGCACGTAACTGGCATTGACGTTGGTTTTCAATAACGACTCCAGTTAGACTGATATTATAGTTATAAATGTATATTTGTTGAAAAACGCTAGTTCCATTGAGGACTATTAGTTGCATTGACGCGCGTGCTGTGGTGCCGAAAGTAAAAAAAGAAATACATTTGTTGTGCCGGAAGTAAATGAAAAATAATAATAATAAATGTGTCAATAGTAAAAGTGTGATGTCGATAGAAGCTGCTAAAAAAATCACTCTAATTCTAGGGATGTCATTTTTTATCCAACCCGTTGGATATCTACATTACCCTTACCCGTCAGTGTAGGGTATTTTTAAGGGTAGAGTAGGGTAGGGTGGGGTTTGGATTTGATTTTTCAATATCCATGGTGGATAGGGTAGGTATGAATATATATTTTATACACGGCGTATTACCCATCCGACCCGCCATATGATATATTTTTCTTAAACTTCATATATATATATATATATATATATATATATATATATATATATATATATATTATACATACATACGTGTAAATAACAATTCACCATTCCATCTCAAAACCATATAGAGAAACAAACAACTCTTTTTTGATCGTTAGTTATGATTGAATTCATCAATGAAAAAAATCAAGCGAAATTGAATATAAACTTTAATAATTCAATATCACATAAAAATAATGATATTGATGGTCGGAGAAGTTCACCACTTTTATTAATTGTCAAACGATGAATTGAACGTTGTTTTAGCCTGAGTTAAACCACAACTTAAATGATGATATTTTTTTGAATTCTCTTAACTTCTGATTTCTTGAATTATTGAAAATAAACGAGATTAAGTACTACTTGTTATTATAAACAATTGTTAGACATATATTTTATATGCCCGTGACTGCTAGCTATGACTTCGGAATCAACATTTTTTATTGGCGTAAGTAATTTCGTCGTGTATGTAGTTTAAAAAAGTGTTATTTGTTTATAAGGACTGATTTTGAGACTTAATTATGTACTTAGGACATCAAAATAAGATCATCGGTTATAAGGACATATTTTTTTTAGTTTTCCTAAACTACCCCTTTACACCATCAGACACGCTGAATGCATAGAACAAAAGAGGATGTTCTCAGCTTCTTTGTCCCCTTTTTTCTTCTCCATCTTTTTCATTAAAGATTTTTTTTTTTTACCATTTTCTTCTTCGCTCCTTTCTTCTTCTTCCTTAATTCCGACCCGTACCGGAGAAATTTATCCTAGGAAAACCTCGGCCGCCGATGAAGAGCATCCGCTGATGGTTCTACTCAATTGGATTACAATGCCTTCCTGTTTCTACTTATTCTCTGATTTGTGCTGAGGTTTTGGAAGCGAATACTGTTTTGGATAGGAAGATCTGGAATCCTGTTGTGGCCTCTTCGCTTGCTTTTTCACAAAGAAAATCAATCGACTCAGATTCTTTGAGTGCCTCATCGGCGATGAGACCGAACCGTTATGTTCATTTGCTCAGAACGACCAAGGTTTATACTTTCTCCTCATTTTCCCATTCTTGCTTAAAATGAAGTCGTAATTCTCGCATATTTACATATTTCTTAATTTAATTTGAATTAGCTGTGAATTCTAGCTTGTTTTTTTGTATAAAGTATACAGTATATGTTTAGGTTAGTCAAATGTGAGGTTGAATTGTTGAGCTGCAGCAAGCATCAGCATGTTCTGGGGATTCTAGTTCTAATATCAAGCAGCTGCAGGCATCGAAGTAATGCAATTCAATATATGAACATATAATTCGATGTTATGGAATTGATGATTGAGTTTCTGATGTTCAAGATGTTGTCTTTAGAAGCCTGATAATATGGGTGTTTCTAAATAGAGCTGGGTTTTATGTTGTTGCCTAGCTACAAAAGTTCAGAATCACTTGTTCAATTAATACTGGATATTCATATGGGTCATGTGTAGTATTTTCAAGTGGATTGGAGAGATTCAAATGGAACTATCTGTCTTTCTTGACCACCGTTTCAACAGTTTTGCTCGTGTTATCTTTGCATATTGGCTATGCCAATCTTTTTCGGTATCATTCCAAGTTTAACAGATGTCCTCAAAGTTTTCATTTGGGATGTCACTATCCGGAAGTTTTGATCGGAAAATGATTTCTTGCTGCTCTTTTGGGGACGCCAAATGAACATGTATGGCCAGGAGTTAGCAAGTTATTTAACTGGCATGAGTATCATTAGTGGAGTCCTCAGCCCTTCCCAAATCTTGATCAAGACGGACTCGATCTTTTGCTTAAAATGTTGAGGTATAAGAGAAAGCAATGGAGCATCCTTACTATGATGATCTTGACAAGTCTGGCCTTTGAAAATTTAGTTGTTTTCAGAGCCATTTCCAATTGATAGGATTTTATTATTGTCATGTAAAATTGAAAGAGATTTTGATTATTTCCTGATGTATGTTTTGAACTCGATTTATTGATGTAATGATTATTCATCGTCCATAAATTGTTGATGTCACTGCATAAAATGCCAATGTCACTGCATAAATTGTTTGTCAATTCAATGAATACCAAAGATGAAAAAGGGGAGTTGAGAATTGCTTAAAATCATATGCTCACTATGTGTAACTAACTTTCCCTAGTGAATTTAGTGCTTGTGTGGTTTTCCCTTTTGAGTTTTATGGAAATTGAGGAATTACCTAAAGTTTAGAATGAGTAATGATCCGGACACAACCGTTGTGACACAACGAGTGTCACATCATGCATCGACACCGTTGATCATGATGTAATAATGATCAATTAGTTTAACATGCATCACCTTGAAACAAAGAAAGCAAAGATATACGTTGATGGTGGGTTGGTGTATGATTTGGCGATGTCACTGCATAAAATGCCAATGTCACTGCATAAATTGTTGATGTCACTGCATAAAATGCCAATGTCACTGCATAAATTGCCGATGTCACTGCATAAAATGTTGATGTCACTGCATATCTGATTGCCGATTCACTGCATAAATTATTGATGTCACGCATATATGATTGCCGGTGTCACTGCATAAAATGTTGATATCACTGCATATATGATTGCCGATGTAACTGCATAAAAATATGAATTAAGGTGAAAGATTTATGTTGATCGTAGTTTTATATCAAAAGATATAACCATTTGAAGTCGATTTTATGAAGAAAATAAATCGATTTTATGAAATTAAGTCGAGAAAAATATCAAATGTCATCACGGTGTTGTTTTATCAAATGTCACTTTGCATCCCGGTGATCATCAGATCTCGATGGTCTCTCGCATCGTGGTGTCTCTCGCATCGGGTGGCCAACTTCATCGCGGTGTCATTTGCATCGGGGGTGACCAACGCATCACGGTTTCACTTCATCACGATGTCTCTACATATATGATTGCCGATGTCACTACATAAAATTGTTGATGTCATTCATATATGATTGCTTTGATGTCACTTGCATAGAATGTTGATGTCATGCATATCGATTGTCGATGTCATCATGCATAAATTGTTGATGTCACGCATATATGATTGCCGATGTCACTGCATAAAATTTTGATATCACTGCATATATGATTGCCGATGTCACTGCATAAAAATATGAATTAAGGTGAAAGATTTATGTTGATCGTAGTTTTATATCAAAAGATATAGTCATTTGAAGTCGATTTTATGAGGAAAAGAAATCAAGTTTATGAAATTAAGTGGAAAAATATCAAATGTCATCACGGTGTTGCTTCATCAAATATCATTGCATCCCGGTGATCACTTCATCCCGATGGTCTCTGCATCGTGGTGTCTCTGCATCGGGGGTGGCCACTTCATCGCGGTGTCTCTGCATCGAGGGTGGCCACTGCATCGCAGTGTCATTTCATCGTGATGTCTCTGCATTTATGATTGCCGATGTCACTACATAAATTGTTGATGTCATTCATATATGATTGCTGATGTCGCTGCATAAAATGTTGATGTCACTGCATAAATTGTTGATGTCACGCATATATGATTGCCAATGTCACTGCATAAAAATATGAATTAAGGTGAAAGATTTATGTTGATCGTAGTTTTATATCAAAAGATATAGCCATTTGAAGTCGATTTTATGAACAAAAGAAATCGATTTTATGAAATTAAGTCGGAAAAATATCAAATGTCATCACGGTGTTGCTTCATCAAATGTCACTGCATCCCGATGGTCTCTACATCGCGGTGTCTCTCATCGGGGGTGGCCACTTCATTGCGGTGTCTCGCGATCGGGGTGGCTCTCGCGATCGCGGTGTCACTTCATCACGATGTCTCTGCATATATGATTTCCGATGTCACTACATAAATTGTTGATGTCATTCATAAATGATTGCTGACGTCACTGCATAAATTGTTGATGTCACGCATATATGATTGCCGATGTCACTGCATATATGATTGTCGATGTCAATGCATCGCGGTGGTCAATGCATCGTGGTTGTTAGTGCATCGCGGTGTCTCTGCATCGAGATGGTCAATGCATTGCGGTTGTCAATGCATCGGGGTGGTTAATAAAAAAAAGAAAAAATAAATTTTCACCGGAAATTTAAAATTAAAAAAAAAAGCATTCAATGTCCAGGAAATAAATATTATAAAAAAAAACAGAAGACAGAAAACATTCAACAGGAAATTTAAAAAAAAAAAGATATACATTCAGCATACTTTCGGCGTCCTGTTTGCCGCTTTCTTTTTCTTTTTTTTTTATTTATAAAATTCATTAAGGGCATTTGGGTCTATCTACCTATTTTTTGTCCTTATAACTAAGTGTTTGTTTTGGATGTCCTTTTTACCTAATTAAGTCCAATATGTATTCTTTTCAATAATTGTCCCTTTAAAAAATTAATCAAAAAGTGGCGTTAGACCTATAGAGTTGAAAATTACAAAGAAGGAAGTGGTGTTGCTACGTTTAGACCAAACAACAAGTGGCGTAGAAAGTAATTTCGTTGTGTATGCAGTTTAAAAAATTAATCAAAAAGTGGTGTAAGAAGCATTTTTATGGTGTCAATAAAATCCATTTCATTTTTTTGAATGAACCCAAATATCCATAAACCCGTTGATATCCGCAAATGTAGGGTATGGATTTAAAAATGTTTACCTGCACGGGTAGTGAATAGGGTATGTGTACGGAAAATTTATGATGGGTAGGGTATGATTTCTGCCAAACCCGTACCCATCCGTGCCTACTGTCATCCCTTTCTATATCTTTTGGTAAATTTTTGATTTGCTAGTTCGAAAACTCAGATGGAACATTGGCAATAAAATTGGGTTTTAAAAAATCACATATTCTTTTTTTTGGTTAAATGTAAATATATTAAACCAAGGTATGTAAACTACAAGAGCTACATCCTAGACAGGGAACTAGTCTAGTATCTACAAAATGTTGAGAAGATGTTAGATTTGTTGATTTCAAGTTGCATAAGACCCCTGAGGTTATATGCAACAAGAAACAACAGCCACTAAACCCCTATCAACACTCAAAAACTGCAAAAAAAAAAAGGGGTCATATGAGAGCATAACTCACAGAGCCTATCCATTGGTGTGTAGAGAAAGAAAATTATCTCAAACAGCCACCAACAAATACTAAAAGATAACACAAAAGCTTTACAAAACCCTAACATCAAGGGGTGAAAGTGTGTAAGGGAAAAGCTGCTTGCATTATATAAAAGATGTGGGTCTTAATACAATGCAAGATATCATGTATCTTTATCAAAAAGCCTTCAAATCTCCTCCTGTTCCTCATATACCAAAGCCAATACACAACAACTGAGACAGAAACAGTTCTGGCCACATTCCCAAAGGAAGTACCCCTACAGTTCCTGCCTAACCATCTGACAGAGCCAACCACAGTCTCCAACCTCCTACTGATGCCAAGCCACTGTCTGATTTTCCCCCAAACCATACAAGAAATTAGGCATTGAAAGAACAAATGGGAGACAGACTCATTAACCAGACCACAAAGGGAGCAAATTTTATCATCAAAATTCAATCTGTCAGTAGTGAGTAAACAATTCTTCAAAGCCATCCACAGCATAAAACAATGTTTTGGAGTAGCCCTAGGGTTCCAGATTGTCCTGCACCACCAAACTTTTGCCCCTTTCTTCCTGAAGAAGTCATAAGCAAGCCTAGGCCTTAGTTTTATACCTGTAGACCAAGACTGCGGCAGAGTCACAACAGCATCAGTAGAACCAGCAGCATCCAGAATCCTATATCTGATTCTAAACAGGGCCTTGATCAAAGCTGAGTCACCAAGCTTATACTGATAACCCCAAAAGTCAATGTTCTTCAAGTATTCTTCACTTATCCATTTCACACAAAGGCAGTCCTTTTTGCATTGGAAATTCCACAGGATTCTGCAAAGAAGTGCCAAGTTCTAGGCATCCAACTGAAAAATGCCCAGGCCACCTTCAGCTTTAGGGACACAAACATCATCCCATCCCACTAAATATTTCCTAAAAGAGTCACAAGAACCACCCCACAAAAACCTCCTGCAAAGCTGGTCCATCTTCAACTTGACACTGCCAATGATAGGAAAAATGCCTAACCAGAAACAGTGTACACCTTGTATAACAGAATTAATAAGCTGCAACCTGGCTGTATGAAAGAGAAGGCCCCTTCCAGCTACTAAAATAGTTCCTCAAAGATTTAAACAAAGGGTCATAGTGACCAACATTCAGTCTGACAGCACATAAGGGAATGCCAAGGTATCTTATAGGGAACACCCCTTCCTTTAAACCAGCAATATCAAGCAAATCAGCCTTATTATCTTCACTTAAACCAGCACAAAACATTTCAGATTTTAGAATATTAACAGCCAAACCAGAGCAGTCACCAAAAGAGGTTAAGCAATTCATCAAAAGTGTTACAGAAATGGGATCCCCTCTAGCAAACAACATAAGATCATCAGCAAAAGCAAGGTAATTTATCTTCAGATTATGACAACCAACATGAAAATTAAACTCTGAATCTTCCCCAAGAATCCTAAGCATTCTGGAAAAGTACTCCATTCCAATCACAAACAGAAAGGGAGACAGTGGATCACCTTGTGCAAACCTCTTTTCCAGGAAAAACCCTTTCATCTCACCATTAATAGACGAGGAGTAGTAAGCGGTGGTAACACACAAAGATGATCCACTTTACAAACTGCGCCAGAAAACCAAAGCCCTGCAAAACAGCTTCCAAAAAGACCAATGTATAGAATCAAAGGCTTTCTTAATATCCACATTAATCAAGCATCTAGGGGCCCCCTTTTAACTCCATACTGTCTGATTAACTCCTGACAAAGAAAGATGTTGTCTGACATAGACCATTAACAAAACCAGATTGAGCCTCATCAATGAGATCTGGAAGACAGCAGAGAAAGTCCTGAGGCCGAATCTTGAAATCACCTTGTAAGTTACATTGCAACAAGATATGAGCCTATAATCACCAACATAACAAGCATGAGTAGATTTGGGAATCAAAGCAATGACAAAGATGATTGATTTGCTTTAACATAGCATCATTCGAAAAATTCAAGCAATCTGCATTAGTAAAACCTACACCTACAATATCCTGTGGATTTTTAAAGAAACCCGCAGAGAAACCATCAGGACCAGGGGACTTCTCATCAGAGAAAGAAAATAAAGCATTCTTAACATCTGCAGCAGTAACATCTCTCAGTAAAGCTTCAAAAGAAGCAACAGGAACTTTAGGTCCAGCATTGACCACATCTTCCACCACTGGAACAACAGGGGCAACTGTGCCTAAAAGATCAGAATAGAAATCCACAAAAGCCTCTCTCACTTGATCATAAGAAGTAGTAAAGGATCCATTAGCAATCATAATAGAGGAAATGTGTTTTCTGGCATTATTCCTTTTAACCAAAGAGTGAAAAAGATTTAGACCCCCTGTCACTAAGCTTCAAGTAAACACCTTTAGCGTTCTGAGATAGAAAGGAAGCTGCAGCAGTCTCTAATCCAGAACAAATTCTCTTCTGATCCAAAATCTGATAAGCCAATAAATCACTAGGACACAAGTTATACTGAGATTGTACATTACCAAGCAAGTTAAAGCGGGCCGGACTATAACAGAGATGTGAGCATAATGTTTCTTGTTCAAATATTTCAAGGGGTGTTTAAGCCATTTAAGCCTTTTACACAATTGATACATGGCAGTACCATCAATTTCCTGCCTCCAAACCTGTTCCAGGACATCCTTGAAACTATCATGCTGCAACCACATATTAAAAAACTTAAAGGGCTTCTTCATGGCCAAAGAATCAGAAGAAAGAGCAACTCTACAGGGAGAGTGATCAGAATGATGTCCAGGAGGTTCATAAAAAGCCAAAGCATCCAGATTCCATTCATACCAAAAGGCATTAACCAAAACCCTATCAATCCTAGTAAAAACACCTGCAGAATTCCAAGTGAAAAACTCCCCAGAAGAATTCAAATCAGAGAGATTAGCATCCAGACAACAGTCCACACCATCCTGCAAATCATAATCAGTAGGCACAGTCCCATTCATCTTATCCTCCACAGAAAGGATAGCATTAAAATCCCCAAAAACCATCCAAGGCATAGTGGAACAGACACTGAGCTCCCTGATTCTATCCCACATGGGGCTCCTATCCCCAATAGAATGTAATCCATACACAAAGGTGGCCAGAAAGCAGTCACCAGAGACTAAAATCTTCACATTACAATGAATCCATTGAGCAGCCACCTCCAAAACCTCCACCTCCAAAAAAGTAGGATCCCAGATTACTAACATTCTCTTCCTACAATGTACATCAAAATTATCAACAGACTTCCAAGCAGGAATTTTCTTACTTAGAAAGTGATCATAACTGTTTTGAGACAACTTAGTCTCAAGGATTCCAAATAAGGAAATCTGGTGCTGTCTGAGAAAATTGACAACAACAGATTGTTTAACAGCCTTATTGAACCCTTCAACATTCCAAAGCCCTATCATTTTTGCCTACCTAGAGGTGATCTACCTCTAGAAGCATCTTCATTAAATTTTTTGCCATTTCCAGAAACACCAGAAGTGTTATGCCTGCTGTTTTTCTTTTTCTTCTTTGTTTTTTTTGAACCAGAAGCACCAGAGCCAACTTTATTCAATTGATCATCTTCCTTCACCACATCTGCCCAAGAACTGCTTTTATCAGGAGACAAAACATCAAAAGCATTAGCAATAGGAGTATCTCCCTTCTCCACTTCCTTCCCTTTACTATTAGAATCCACATTCTTGCCCTTATCAGAAACAGGAAAAGATGCACCAGAAGCAGGAGCATCCCCAGGGACAGGAGCCTTATCAGAAATCACAGAATTATTTGTCTTCCCATCATCCTCAATAATGATCAATTTCTTCTTCTTTGGAGGGTTAGGTTTGGAAACCCCAGGGTTTTTTTGACCTAGTCACATACAAAGCAGGTACCTCATTTTTAGAATCATCATGTCCATCTTCATTATGCCCTAGTTTGTTGCATTTGGAGCAGAACTTAGGCCTCTCCTCATATAAAACAGGATGCATTAGGACCTTTCCATCATGCAAAGTAATTGGAATAACAGAAGGTAACTCCATCTTTAGGTCAATTTCCACAAGACATCTTGCAAAACTCAAAACTTTCTGGAAGTCACATTTTTTTTTCGATAATCTTGAGGACTCCCAAAAAGAATGTATCTTACTCAAAGCCCTATCCTTCCAAAGCCTTAGTGGTAGATTAGGCAACTGAATCCAAACTGGAACCACAGTACAAACATCTTTACTAAAATTAAACATGATTGGCATCTTTTTCAACAGCAAGGGCTTGCCAAAAGCATAGAAAGGACCAGCCTGCAATACCTCATTAAGATCAGATTCTTGCTCAAACAGAAACACTATCCACCCAGAATTATGATAATGATATCTACACTTCATTGGCCAAGCATTAACTATCTTTTGAACATCATCTCTTCCTGGGAATTTGGAAGGAAAGATGCCAATCAAACTCAATTTCTCCAAAGAATCATCATTTAAGTCCTCTTCCTCCAAAAAAACAGTATCTTGTGTAACACAATCCACATGATCTGTCAAGATAACAACCTCATCAGAAGGTTCCCTATTCTTCTTTACCATTTGTACCCAAGAAGCAACATCCTCAACAGCCTTAATAGCATTCTTTCCCAAAAAATCTCCAGAAGGAGTATCAGTAAGATTAGCACCAGACACACTATCCTTTTCCTTACTTGCAATAGAACCAGGATCCACCTCTACTTGAGTCCCCTATTCTATCACACCATCAGGTCCTAAAGTGCCAGAAACACCTTCAGAAACAAGCTCTGCAACTGAAGAACCATGTTCTATCACACCACCTTCAGAAACAGGCTCAACAGATGCATCGGACAAGACATACTTCTTTTTTGAAATGGAAGTAGCAGGTGTAACTAATCTCCCAGATTTCAATCTCATAGCCTCATAAACTCTAGGATTACAACATTTAGAAGCAGGTTCTTTCACCTCCACCATTACTGGAGTATCAGCTACACCACTAACTGCAGATGTATGAACAATTTCTGCTTGCTTCAAAGAAATAGGGAGATCAGTCAATGGAAGCTTTTCCACTGAGTTCTGAACTTCATCTTGAGCTGCAGGAAGAGCAGCAATGGCATTAGGAGCTACTGCAGCCTGTAAATCACCAGAAGTCTCAACTTCATCTTGATCCGAATTAGGAACAGTGCCATCTTCATTTTTTTTCTTATTTTTGCGAGCCATAGCTCAAAACAGAGGCTGTAAGTTCAGAAAAGAGAAGGAAAGGTAACTAAAAAGCAATTCGGGCAGGAAACAAGAGCAAAAACACAGCTAAAGACAGGATTTGGCAAGCACAATCTTGAAGAAGAAGGGCCAGCTGAGAGAAAACATCTCTCTAGAAATCCCCCGTTTTTTTTTATTAAAAAAAAAATTCACATATTCTTTACTCGTTGAGAGAGACCTATTATAGAGTTGAAATTACAAAGAAGGAAGTGGTGTTGCTACGTTTAGACCTGACAACAATTTTTGAACCGACGAACCCGGTTCATGAATCGCTTGTCCAATGCTTAGAAAGTTACTGTACTGGCGGTTCATGGTTTGGCACACGGTTTGCCTAATTTGTTCGGTTCATGAACTGCCTGTTAACTTCGGTTCAACGGTTCGTATACATAGTTTGGCACACATTTCGCCTGATTTGTTCGGTTCATGAACTGCCGGTTAACTTCCGGTTCAACAGTTTGTCTACAGTTCATGGTCCACGGTTTAGATCACGCACCAATTAATGTTTTTCTAACCACTAAAAAACTAATATAAATTATTAATATTATTCGTATAAATAATGTTTGTGATATGTGATTAAATTACATGTAATTTGATTAATAATAATAATTATTATTATAAAAATATACTATCTCCATCTCAATATATAAGTCATCCTACACATTTGAATTTTTTTCACAATATAAGTCATTCTACATTACCAGCGGCGGATGCACATAGGGGTAAATGGGTTCTGCGGACCCCGTTAAAATAAGAATACCCTACATTTTTTCTATAGAAAAATATTTCGGACCCCGTAAAAAAAATTTACTCTGTAAAAATATTTACGGACCCCGTTGAATATAATTTCTGAATCCGCCATTATACATTACCAATGCAATATTTATTGCTCATTTCTCTATTTTACTCCCAATTTATTATGAATTGAATCACTTTTCATTTCTTAACAAATATTGTATTATTTCCTAAAAAAACAATGTATTAATGATAGTCAAAGGATATTTTAGACATTTAACCTTCAAATTTATGACATTCAACTATTTTCTAAATCTGTGTAAAAACTAAAAAATGACTTATATTTTGGGACGAATGTAGTACTTCAATCATATCAACACTTTACGAAATCATTTTTATTTTATAATACAAAAAAATATAAAATTGCTTGAGCCAAGTTTCGAAGCCATTAAAAACTTGAAATTCGATCCATAAATCTTTTCAATGTTTTTTTTAGGGTAAAATGTATGTGATTTTTTTCTTAGGGGTTCATGGACCTTTTTTAGATGTATGCAGATCCGTCAATGAAGTACTTGTAGAAAAACCTATGCAACGAACATGATATTCTAACAATGATTTTTTCATATGACTAATGTAAAGTCTCACATCGGTAAAATAATAGAATGCTCACCCACATATAAATGTGAGACATAAATGTCTTGTCAACTCTGGTTAAATTTTTTTAGCCAGCGAGACGCAGCGGTCTAAGCGATTGACCGGACCATGACTCATTTAAGCGCTACTGCACCCGTCCCGTGGGCGTTATAAAATGGTATTCAGAATGATCATCGAGCCAGGCTACTATACGCACCATACAAGAAAGACGGTGTAAGGATGGCCTCTAGTCCAAATCCTGTAAGAGGATAATGTAAAGTTCCTCATCGGTAAAATAATAGAATGTCACCCCATATAAGTGTGAGGTATAAAGATCTTCATAACTCTAAGTTGTTTTTTTAGCGCGAGAGAGAGGGCGGCGGGTCAAACAATTGGCCACCATTTATGACTTATTTAATTAGCTTGTGAGCAGACATAGTCCAGGGGCGTTACAACTAATGATATGTTTTTGGATATTAAGTATCAATGTGAGAATATTGAATTGTGTATTTCAATCGTAAGCTTCAATGCAATATGCCAATATGGTTTTATCTCACAACTATACAACAATTGTGAGACATCTTTCGCTCTACATCAATAATGTAGCCATGGCATTTATGTACAACCCAAGCTAAATCACTCAAATTAAGAGTTTGAAACCTGATCTCACCCGACTCCTAACAAATCAACCCCAGGTAACACAATCAATCTCAATTTGTAGGCATTGAAATACAGCATCCATGCTATATGATAAATCACTAAGTACATATACTTCTCCTCCTATCTAACATTTTTTTTAGGATAATAGTCATTTTCCATTATAATCATCCTAAAAAGCTAGGCAAACAAATTGTGGAGGAGCACTTCCCTAATTACAATAATGAACGGACATTGAAAATAGATCAAATGCTAATTCAGCTAGAAGATAGGTAGGCATATTGACCAATCTGTAAACATGTGAAAAGGAATAGGAATCAAGATTTTCCAGAAAGATCTAATGTCATCAATAATTTTCTTTAAATCAGAGAGATCCTGATCTGAGAAATTTACTATAGTAACACAAGAGAGAGCATCCAATTTGACCAAAACATCTCTTGAGAAGATTTCGGATGTTTCACGAAACCAAAGTCCATGGCAAGCAATTCCGCCATTTCCACTGATATTATCGGCCCCATATAGCATGAGGACGCCTTCAGTAAAATTCCATTTCATTGTGAAGAATCATTCCTGCAGCACTATACCCGTCCCAGAAACCAGCATCTACATTGACCTTTACCATCAACGGAGGTGGTTTAATCAAAATTCGAGGGAAGAAACATCAGTCTGCATACATCTATCTAGATGTAGTTCTGGAGGAAGGTACGTTGCAAAGAAATAGACAGATTAAGAACTCTCGATAAGGAAATGGGACTTCCCTCAAAAGTCACACCGTTCCCCACTTTCCAAATAAACCACAAGATGGTGAAGAAAAGACAGAGTGAATCTTCATCAAGGAAACAAATAGACGAATAGAGATCCAACAAATATCCCCTTGTAAGATGGCGGATTTGCTTAAAGCAATGCACTTTTTCCCATAATTCTTTCACCCAGTGTCAATCGAAGAAACAATGATGCTTGTCCTCAATGTGTTTTTCTGCAGATGATACACCAGCCCTGAGACAACCTTCTCTTTTTCAGATTTGCACCAGTGGGGATAATGTCAGATGCCACCCTCCATAGGAAAGATCTGATTTTTGGTGGAACTGGAGCGGAGCAGACGAAAACCCAAGTATTATGCATTGCTTTTGGATTAAAAGGGCTTCCATTATTGTGCTTGTCAAGGTCTAGTTTTAGGTCTAGATTGTAACCTGATTTGAAAATATAGTTTTCATATTTGTAGAAATGCCAAATTAGCTTGTCAAGACATATGTCTTTTGGAATATGAATCCTGAGGATAGATTCAATCTCAAAAGGTTGGAAGAAGTGTTGATGTAACTGGGGACATCAAAATTTATCATGGATAAGTTGGTCTACATTTTTGATATGCCTGGACCGCAATTTGGCCATGGATCTCATTCGAGTCCGTCCGGCCACTGTAACAAGAATGACAAGCGCCGACGGCCACTTTAATCCGTATGCTTATAAGACACTATGGGACCATGGTGCCATTAAATTTCACCTCAAACCTTCCTATCGCCTCGCGCGTAAGAAAAGCAGAGCTGCGCGGCCCACCTATCCCCGGATATTAGGTCCATATGAGACCCCGAGCCCACAAATATCAGAAGATCAAGCTAAAATCCAAGGATGACAAGACTGAGATTCAGCAAATAGACAAGTGTCATGGATCCGCTAGATAGCTATTTGTTTAGTCGGCACTGCGTTGTATTTAATTACGTCTTATTGTCATTAGTTAAACCCTAATATGTAGCTTGCCTATAAATAGAGGCTCAATATAACCATTCACACACACAATTTTTGAAAGCAAGGCAAACTCGCCAAATTCTCTCAATCATTTTGCACCACCACTCACACACTTTCAGCCACCGTGAAAGCATTATCACACCGTGCACCACCGCTTTTACACCAAATCATAGCCGATATCCACCATCAAACACCTCGAATCTCACGGTGATAATTTTGACATTATCAGTTGGTTCCGTTACCGGGAAACAATAAGCTTTTCTGTCCTCTCCGGTGTACGGCACCACCACTTTTTCATCTTTTACGGCGGCGCAAGAAGGCTCTTCATCATCCTCATCAGTTTATTCAGAGTTTTCTGCTCCAAAAGCTCCTAAAATCCGTCATAACTTCAAGTAAGTGACCACTTTCATCAGTTCTACGTAAAATCTGTGAGTTTGCGTTTGATTTATCGCCACTCTCATCGATTTTTCAACTAGAATCACGTCGGAGTCATCTTCCTCATTTAATGTCGGGAAATTTCATTTTTGGGAGCAAGATCTTGGTTATTTCTAGCTTTGCATTTGTATAAGTGAGTAAGAACACGTGAAATACTGAGTTTGCACTTGAGAAATTGTCGCTCTCGGTAATTCATGTTAAGGGTAAAGCTTGTGGAAGTGTTCATTATTTTGGTATCACCAACGTGTTGTTTTCAGCATTTTTTGGGCTTTTGTTGAGCTGAATTCATATTATACCAAGAGCATTATGGAATATGAGTATATTCTTGGACTTTCCGGTTGATTCATCCTAGTTGTCCTTGAATTTTCGATATTCATCATCGCCGAACCGCCATCACTCGCCGTAACGCCTCTTTCGACAAAATCCCTAGGCTCGCCGCCCGACAGATCAAATAGTACAAGGTTGTTGTGCGGAGAGGGCGCTTGGTTGTCTCAGTCCGAGTACTTTTGTCTTTTAGCACATACAGTGCAAGTTAGTACAAGATGACTGGTAGTAAAGACATGCAGTTGGTGCCACACACCCCAGCAATAGGGACCACAAAATATCTGCCACATGTCGAGCACGTGGATGAGACATTCGAGAATCCAACAACAGAATGAGACCGATCCCATCAGGAGAATAGGCTAAGGACCGCTGATGCCCGGGGTATCATAACTCAAAGGACCAAGTCTAGAGTGGCCGCTGTAGCAACAAAACTAGTCCACATCGGACATGCCCCTGAGAAGGCAGCTATCGGAACTTCGAGACCGCAGCGGAGTCATGAGGTGACTCTGGAAAGGATACGAGGATTTCAGGAGGACCCTTAGGTAAAGGCAGCAAAGGCATACACTGAATAAGTGCAAAAGATGTATTTAGCCTACACTCGTCTGGCCGCACTAGGCCAACCTCTCTTGCCCATCTTGGATCAGCTCCCACTAAATGTCGAGGCTGATGTTGGGATCCCGCCCATAAGTCATTACAGCCGATCCAAACCCGTTGACATTAAGCATTCGCTCATCGGCAGGTCAAGGCCACAAGAAAGTTCATGAGAAGAGCAGTGAGAGAAGGTCAGCTCTTCAACATTTAGGAAACAATGAAAATAGACAGATCTTATAGCGCCTGGGTCACAATTATTTAGAGCGGAACGTTGTGCCATGATAGGAGGGTAGAGATAATCACGACGCCTGCCAAATCGTTAGGGATAGGGGTGAGCAAGAGGAAAAGTCTCACGCTCATGCGGACTCTGGGCATATACAAAGACACGCCACCAATCCTGTCGTAGATGAGAGGTTTGAATAGATGCAGATTGAGATCGAGGAATTGAAAAGAATGAAAGAGACTAAAAAGGCCAAACTAACATTGGGAGTTGATGTCTTATCTGATATGATTCTGGGCTCGCTGCCAAAAGACAACGTCCATTATCCGACCTACATTTACTATCAAGGAACAAATTGCCCCTACGATTGGATCACATCCTTTCAAAGCCGCATCATACTGGCGACTCAAACAAATATGCCTGTTGTGATTCTTTTGTAGGCAGTATGCATAACCGGGCAGCATCTTGGATCCGCAGCCTACCTTAAGGGTCGATTCAGAGCTGTTCAGATTTTAAGGGCGAATTCTTGTTAGCATTCGAGTCAGCAGACAGGCCCAAAAAGACGATTGAGGACTTGTATAATGTCCGCCAAGGAGAATGTGAGTGTTATACATATTTTAGTTTTAATGATGAGTGCCAGAATAGCTGTTACAGAGCAAAGGCAATAAGATGTATAGATTAAATGTATAGGCTTACTAGAGTTTGATCTTTGTATATGTTTGATCAAACAAGCACTGTAATGAGGTCAGCTGACTTGATCAGTAGACTTATCTAGGTCAGTAGAGTATCTAGGGCAGTAGAGTCTAGGAACCTCCTGATTAGTTGAAGGCTGAGGGTTCAAACTCAGTAATGAAGGCTGAGGGTTCAAACTCAGTATTGAAGGGTAAGGGATCAAACTTAGTAATTAAATTCAAGGATACGAGATCAGAATTTAGGGAAGTCTGTGATGACCTAAACTGATCACATATACCTTGTGTAGAAGGTCTAAGTTCCATCAAAGTTAAGTGGAGATTGGAACTTGGTTATGTTTAAAATGGTGTACTATAACTTCATAATCAAAAGTTAGATGAGAAGCAGTCAGCTGAAGTGTTTATTCAAACACAGCAGACTAAAAATCAGCCGACATCTGTGTACATCAACAGACTTACACAACAGGTATCTGCTGAATGTATAATTCGAGTTAATCCAAGTTTTTCTGGAACATTAAATGGATAAGGATGATTTACAAGCCTTTGGATTAATTAATCAATCAACGGACAAGATGAAAAGAACGTTGTAAGGATTTCAGAGACTTATTAAATGGATTTATTTCATTGTTGAATGATCGATCGCCGTAAGACACCGCGATGTCGATCACCAGTACAACAGAGGTATTTTCGGGAATATTCGAGATAATCCTCATGAATCGTTGGACTTATTTTTAAGTTTTAGTGATGAGTGCCGGACTAGCCATTTATTGAGCAAAGGCAAAAGATGTCTAGATCAAATGTATAGGTTTATTAGAGTTTGATCTTGTATAGGTTTCATCAAACAAGCCTTTGTAAAAGGTCACCGACTTCTTCGTTGGTCCCTTGAAAAGACTTTGGTTAAGTTTAGAGAGGGGGTGAATAAACTTAACACTTAAAACTTTTGGAGTTAACAAACTCGGAATCTTCAAAGAAATTCTTGATACTTGATAGTCTTGACACTCGTGAGTCTCATCTGATTGTTGTTGTTTTCTTGAATTTGTGCAATGAAAATATATCAAAAATTAAGCCTTATTACTTGTTGTTAAATATGATACCAAGTATTAGATACTCATTAGTGTATGTGTGTGAATTCGATTTGCTAGATTCAAGAGATTGATGTGTTAGATAAACTAAGTGCGAGAATATAAATGCAGAGAAAGTAAGTAGCAGATTTTATAGTGGTTCAGGTGGTATAATCCTGTCACCCACTCTTCTCTGTGATGTTGAGGTAATTCACTAGAGATCTTTGATGTAGCTATTACAAAATCCCTAAGTTGCTTGTCCTTCACCAATAACTATGGCTTCACAAATCCGAACACTTGAACTCGGTAGGATTGCTTGCTCCAAAGTCTTCCACCGGTCCTTGAAGGGTAGGATTGCCTCTTCACCACTCCACCACAATCAACAGACTTTCACACCCAAAGATGCTTCACTGTCTTGATGAGATTTCTTGTAAAAGAAAGTTTGAATCAAGTAAGTGATTCACTTTTTCAAAGACTTGATCGAGATGATATGATCAGCAACTTAATGTCTTCAAGTGTGTAAACTTGATACAGCTTGAATGCAGATTACACTTGAAGAAATTTACTGGATCAGTAGCTTTATGCTCAGTAGGGTCAGCAGGGTGTTTTTCTTGATCAGAAATTGAAGCTCAGGATTATCTATATTTTTCTCTTAATGTTCATCACTTGTATCTGAATTAGGAGTCCTCTATTTATAGGTAGGAATCCTTGTGACATATGTTTGAAATTCAAACATAGCCGTTTTAGATTTGTCTCCATCTTGACTTGATTTTTCTTCGTTTCTGGGATGACATCGCTCGATTCCTTTTTGACAGATTCTGATCTGTCACACCTTTGACTTGTAACCATTGGATAAAGGTCTGAATCTTTCCAACGTCCATTTGATCTTAACCATTGATTTGTTTGATAAAACCAGAGGTTGTTAGCTGTCCCTTTCTTTATAATCTTCCAATGCAGCCTTTGATTAGATCGAAATTTGTGTCCAGTAGGTTCTTGAGAACATAAGTCTGCTGATATACACATCTATAAGCTGATCCTTATTTTGCTGTGTTTAAAAACACTTCACTTCATCATCTTTTATCTAACTTTTATTTATGAAGTTAGATTACACCTTTTTGCATATAACTAGGTTCCAATCATCACTTATCTTGTGGAACTTAGACCTTGTACACAAGGTATATGTAATCAGTTTAGGTCATCACAGACTTCCCTAAATTCTGATTGCATATCCTTGACTTTAATTACTAAGTTTGATCCCTTAACCTTCAATAACTGAGTTTGAGCCCTCACCTTCCAGTCTTCAAGAGTTCCCGACTAGTCTCTTGACTCACCACTACCTCTTGATCTAGACTAGTCTGCTGATGTAAGTCAGCTAACCTTTACAGTGCTTGTTTAATCAAACCTATACAAAATCAAACTCTAATAAACCTATACATTTGATCTTGACATAGTTTTGCCTTTTCTCTATAACAGCTAGTCTGGCACTCATCACTAAAACTTAAAAATAAGTCCAACAATTTCCCCATTTTTGGTGATGATGCCAATACCCTCCTAACAGCAAAGCAAAACGATTAAAAACAAAAACAAAACAAATGTAGTCATATCTCATTATAATCAGTTGTTCAAAGGTATTACAGTCTAGATACAACAAAAGATAAAATAGATAAAGTATGCTGATCTACTGTCTTCTTTCCCTTTCTTCCCTTGCCTTTTCTGCTTGCTTTTGATAGGTTCTTATCTCTCTGATCATTTCTCTCATCCATTCATTTTCAATCAAAGAGAAATCAATATGAGGATTCACTTCTTTCCACCAATGCCATGCTTCAGGTAGAGTAAGGTTGATCTGATGTACTCTAAAGCCTAAATGCATGTATACTTCTTTAAAATCATTAAGTGACTCCTTTGCATTGGTAGTAGGTAAGATTCTTCCACCTCTACCACCTCTTCCACCTCTTCCACCTCTGTGTGAAGCTCTCATGGCTTTAACCCTTGCTTCCCAAAACTTTAAGCTCAAAAAGGAGTTTAAACCTTCATGAAAGCCTTTGTCATGATAGGGTCTCCTCTTATTATAGTAAACCTTTTTATATTCTTTGAGAAGATCATCGGTGAGTGGAAGTCCACAGTGCGAGGCTCCTAAAAGCATTAGTATCATCTTCCCATCTTTTCTTAGCAAAGATTCTGGCAGCCTCTTTTGCTACTGCTGTTTGGCTCTCTTCCCCCTTATTGACATCATCAACAAAACGGGACAGCAGGCCATGTATACTCTCTTGTGTGAGCACTAGGTTGTTCAGTTGACCCTCCATAATTTCAGGACTAGTGTCAATAGCTGTGATCCTTCCTTGAAATGTTTGCTCCAACAGAGTTATCCTCTCAGTAATTTTAGGATCCAGTACAACAGGTTGCAGTGTTCCAGCAGATTCAGCCACAGCAGGCTTAGGTGTCTCAGCAAGCTTGTCAAGTTTCTGATGAATGGATGTAAATTGGTCTTTCAGAAACTTGTCCTTCAGTGTATTTCCTTGCTTGATCCCCTTCACATCTTGAGCAATGTCAGCAAGAGCATACTGGGTGGAGGTAATATTTGAAGCAACAATTTCAGTGGTTCTTCCTCTATTTTCCACTAAGTTCATTAAATCTTCAAATCTCTGCTCTTGCCTGTCAAGTTGAGTTCTTAAATTTGCAATGTCATTTCTGACAGTCCTCAACTCATCCAAAACATGTGCTGGTACCCCACCAGCCATTCCTCCATCAGCTCCATCAGCAGGCTCTTCTACATTGTATTGTTGCCTCTGTCTGCTGATAACCAAAGCATAGCTCATATCCCTTCCAGGAGGGTTAGGTCCTTGGAATTCTTCCAGAATGGGATCAAGAGCAGGCTCTTCAAAAACTGGTACAAATGCCTGTTGAGGTTCATCATCAATAGCTTCTTCCTCAGGCACTTGAAACTCCTCATCACTTTAGTCATAGTCCAGCAGCTGCTCATCCTCATCAATAACAGCAGTCTGCTGACCATCTTTCCTTACAGTGGTCTTGTCTCCAGTAGGCTCCACTCACAAAGCTGTTGCTCAACAACAACAAAGTGAGGGTTTTCTCCAAACCCATAGATAGTTCCAACCTATGTCCATGTGTACCTCAAAGAACTTTGTACCTCATGTTCCAACCTTTGTTCAGTGTCTTTGTTTGAACCTCAATGACTGAACCTCCAGTTCCAACCCTTGTCCAGTCTCGTTTTGTATCTCAAAGAACTTTGTACCACCTGCTCCATCCTTTGTTCAGTCTTTGTTTGTGCCACAACAACTGTGACAGGGAATACATCCATATTTTCTTTTGAAATTCCTTAATATCGTAAATCCTTCTAAGAAAATTTGCAGCCTTGGTTAGAGTGTCCTCGATGTCAATCCAAATTGATATTGAATTGAATCCTCGAATCGACATTAGGCTCACTAAGATCGGAACCCTTTCTTCATCTCGAATAAACAGATCACGATCATCGGTATGCTCAAGCAGTTCAACAACAAATAAAGGGTCTATTTCACCAACCATCCTGCTTGCGAAGAATAGATATTCCTCATTGATTTGTGCCTCCAGATCATCCATGGTGAGATTTTCCACATCCTCATCCATTTGTTCGATCTCTTTGGTCCTCGGCAGAGACTACCAAAGATCGAGTGGACCGTTGCATACTTTGTTCATTCAATAAAGCAATCCCACTGCTCTCCTCTGACCGAGAGAAGTCATCACTGAGAATCGATGATGAATCATCACCATCTGATTCATCTCTGGGTCTCTCAACTTGATACCCTCTTCCTTTTGTTGTTCATCAAACAGATCCATCAGTCTTGACTGCAATAAAGAGGTATCAACCAGATCTAGCAAATTTTCCACTCCCAACTTCTCAAAAGCCCATTCTTCAAAATCTGTCATTGGTTCTGCAGCTGGCTTTTGTCTCTTAGAGATCCCAAATTTCCATTGAAAGTAGTTTTCAACCAATAGGAGTTTAGGATCAACATATCCTTCCTTTTTCTTCTTCTCCTTCCTCTCAAATGGCATGGTTGGCTTTCTGGGAGCTATTTCAGGACCTTGCTGACCTCCAAAGGTCTCAACAAGTAAATTTAGAGTTTCTTCCACAGATGCCTTTAGGTCAGTAGGTTGCTCAGGTTGTATGTTAGTCCCTACTGCCTTCATCTCAGACTACACTTGGTTTCCCCTGACTTATATGCTCATCAGCAGGGTTAGCAACAGATTGCTCTTCCCCCTGAACTATTGCAGAACTTGCAGGGTCTTGTCCCAACTTTTCCACTTCCACAGCAGGTGTAGACTCAGTAGTTTGCTGTGGTTCTTCTACAAGTTGCTCAACAACAACTTGTGCAGTTTTAGTAGGCTCAAGCACCTTTGCGAGGGAGGATTCAATGAGCTTCTACAGATGAGGGCTCAGGGGTTAGCGATCTCTTTGTGATTCTCCAAGAGAGTTGCTCAATAACAACCTCTACATCCTCGATGGGCTTGATAATTGTTAAGGGCTCAGCCTCAATAGCCTCTCCTACTTCTTCTTGTTCTTCTTCTTCTTCTTGCCTTTGAGCCTCCAAAGTTTTCAATTGTTTTCCTTTGCCATGTTTCTTCTTTTTGGCAATCTCTTTCATTCTTTTGGAAAGTTGCTATGTTTCAATTTCAGCAGCTTTCCTCTTCTTACTGGCTTCTTTCTGTTGCTCCTTCACAACTTCAGCAACAGACTTCTTCTTTGCAACAGTAGGGTCAGTAACCTCAATTTCTACGGAACCCACAGCAGACTCTGCTGTTTGCTTCATTGTCTTTCTAGGCTTTAATAATTCTGTAATTTTTCTTGTGTCAACAGCCTTCCTCTTTCAGTAACCTTCTTAGGTGCAACAGGTTTAACAGCTTTCTTAACCTGCTCACCACCAGCATCATCATTTCCACCATCACCATCACTTTCAGTAGCCTCATCATCTACATCTTCATCATCATCCAGACCAGGGATAGGAGTAGCAACTTCTGGGTTGAATCTAGATTTGTTAATCTTTTCAGATAAAATTTAGGTATCTGAAAGTGATTCAGCAGGGTTTGAATCATTAGACCTAAAGGCTTGACCTTGGACTTCCTTGTACCATCTCTATCTTCAATACACACTTTCTTCATGTAGTGTATGAAGAATCCAGCCCAATCAAACTTCATACTTCTGCAGATGATGATCAGCAGGTCTATTTTTGGTCCAGACAGTGTATCTAGGCTTCCAACAAATCCCAAAATGGTTTTGGCAATCATTTTGCTCCGCAGGTTGTACTCATAACCAATATACTTCACATTAATGCCCAGATTTGAAGCAATTGTATCATCTGTCTTTATTGAATCCACAAACCTCATTCTTGGTAGATTCATTGCTTCTGGATTGGTGGGTGCATTGTTTCCAGGTGCAAATTTAAATACCTTCCTCAGTAGGTCTGAAGATATTTCAATCTCTCTTCCATTAATAGCTTGTAGTGAAGGCCTCTCTACCTTCATGTATGACAATGTTTCTCCGTTTCCAACACATTGACATAAGAGATTCGCTCCAATCTTCTATTTATAACACCTTCAGCCCAAAGAAACCGTCTGATTCTTCGTCCAATATTAATGGCTAACTCAAAGGAGTTGCGATCAAGAATATATCCTCTTACACTCTGACTGGTTCCAATATGAACCTCATCCTTCTTTGCCATTGTTGTAAGAAAAAGATGAAGAAGATAGCTCTCAAATCTGTGTTCACACAGTGTATACGTAGAGAAAATTCAATCTGAGTTTTTTTTTGAAAGTAGTCTCTATGTATAGGTCTGTATATATAGACAGATGCAGTTGTAACTGTCAGATCGTGTACAGTGGTATTAACCACATTAAATTTGAGTGAATACTGTCTTGACACGTGGCCCATTACTTTTCCATAACGTTTTGTAACCGTCAGATTGTGTAACTACGGTTATAAGGATAGAATAAATATCCCGCCAATTGCTTTTTGACTTTTGTAAGTTTGACTGTGTAACGTTTCCTTCAAAGAATTTTTTGTCATCATCAATGACTTGGCTCGGAAACTCTTGTGAAAAGTCTCAGCACTGCTGCCGAAATTACTCTGCTGATGCTTAGATCCTTTTGTGTTGTCCAATTGATAATACAAGATGAAGTTTAATACCAATGACTGATCTGTCAAGTGAGCTCACCCAACATGACAAAGACCAATCCCCTTGGCAACTTCATTTGATCAATTTTCCAAATATAAGTACATGAAATTGTTGATACCAATGACTAATCTGCTAAGTGAGCTCACCCAACATAGCAAAGACTAATCCCCTTGGTGAATTCCAGTACACTACTGATTAAGATTATATCAGTCAACTTTTATAATTCCAAGTTCAGTTCTTAGTTTAGCAAATCTTTCACTATCTAGTGGTTTAGTGAAAATATCAGCAAGTTGATCTTCAGTAGGGATATAGAGAACCACCACATCTTTCTTATCAACATGATCTCTTATAAAATGATGTCTCACATCAATATGTTTGGTTCTTGAGTGCAAAAAAAGATTTTCTGTGATAGCAATTGCACTTGTGTTGTCACACATAACTGGAATTTCTCTTCTTCAATTCCATAATCCCTTAATTGTTGTCTTAACCATCAGTATTTGTGCACAAAGAACTTCGAAAGCAATGTATTCAAATTTTCAAGAGTGGAAGTTGATATTGAATTGTTTCTTACTAAACCAGAAACCACTCTATTTCCCATTAACGATGTGTTCTGTGGTGCTTTTTCTATCAATCTTGCATCCAAGATAATCAATCTCGAGTAGGATATAACCTTGAAACTTCCATCTTTTGAATACCATATCCCTACTTCCAAAGTCTCTTTTAGATACTTGAGAACTCTTTTGACTGCACCAAAATGACTTTCTTTAGGTTTTGATTGAAATCTTGCACAAACACCTACAATGAAAGGATATATCAGTCTCTTTGGCATGAAGTGCATGACATTGCCTATCATCCTTCTGTATAAAGTCTGATCAACATCTTTGCCTTCTTTGTCTTCATCCAATCTAATATTTGTGCTCATAGGAGTTGATGCCTTGGTGCTGTTTTCCATACCAAATTTCTTCAGTAACTCTTTGGTGTACTTGGTTTGATGAATGAAGATTCCATCTTTCATCTGTTTGAGTTGTAATCCCAAAAAGTAGTTCATTTCTCCCATCATACTTATTTGGAATTTACTCTTCATTAGATTTGCAAACTTCTCACATAGCAATTCATTTTCAGAACCAAAAATTATGTCATCAACATAAATTTGTGCCAGCAGGGTGCTGTTCCCTTCATTGATTCTGAAAAGAGTCTTGTCAATGGTGCCTTTTGTAAAACCATTGTCCACCAAGAATTGAGATAGAGTCTCATACCATGCTCTTGGTGCTTGTTTCAGACCATAAAGTGCTTTGTTGAGCCTATACACTTTATCTTCTTGATCTTTAACTTCAAATCCAGGAGGTTGCTGAACATGCACCTCCTCTTCCAGAATGCCATTCAAAAATGCACTTTTGACATCCATCTGATATACTTTGAATTTTTATAAGCAAAGATGTGCCAGGAATAATCGATAGCTTCCAATCTTGCAACAGGGGCATATGTCTCATCAAAATCTATTCCTTCCGCTGAGAATATCCTTTTGCAACTAGTCTGCCTTTATTCCTCACAATGGTACCAGATTCATCAAGTTTGTTTCTGTATACCCATTTTGTACCAATTATATTTGCATGACTAGGCCTTTCCACTAGTGTCCAAACTTGATTTCTTGCAAATTTATTGAATTCTTCTTGCATAGCAATTATCCAATCTGGATCTGAAATTGCTTCTTCAACAACTTTAGGTTCCATTTGAGATAGAAAACAAGTAAACATTGCTTCTAATTGTCTTTTCGTCCTCACACCTTGCTGTATATTGCCAATAACTTGTTCAGCAGGGTGATCCCTTAACCATTGTGGATTCTGGTTAGATTGATTCTCTAGAACATCATCTTCAATAGGGTCTTCTGTTTCTTCAACAGGGGGTTCAGCAGATCCTTGAACTGCCTCAGTTGTTGCATCAGTAGTGTTACCAGTAGGGTGTTCAACATGGGCAGAATCAGAAACCTTTAAGTCATTGAATCTTTCCAAAACTTCAACACATTCTGGATCAGTGACTTGTTGATTCTCAGCAGGTTCTGAAGCTTCATCTTCCATTCATGAACTTAGGTTCATCAAATACAACATGTATTGTTTCTTCATGTTTCAGTTGTCCTTTATTCAAGACTTCAATGCCTTGTCGATCAAGAATATCCCAAAAAAATTCCTTCATCTGATTTTGGTTGGAATGTCTTCAATTGTTTCTTATGATTCAAGATGAAACATTTGCTTCCAAATGGATGGAAATAGGATATATTAGGTTTTCTTCCATTCCAAATCTCATAAGGTGTCTTCACAGCCTTCTTGTTCACTCAAGTTCTGCTTTTGTGTATAGCATCTTTATTAATCGCTTCCAAATTTCAATATCTTTCAGTAGCAATGCTTCACAAATCATAGTTCTTCCCGCTTCATTTAATGTTCTATTTCTTCTTTCAAAGAACCCCATTTTGGCTTTGAGGTGTACCAAAGAGTAAGAAGTTGATGTAGTACACCATTTTGTTCACAATATTCTCTAATAACTTTATTGAGAAATTCAGCCCTTTGTCCGATCTTATTTTTACTCATCACAAACTTTTCTCATTCTGTAATCTCTTCAAAAGTTCAGGCATCTTTTGAAGTGTTTCACTTTTCTTGTTCATGAATATCACCCAAGTGTATCTTGAATAATCATCCACAACCACCAAGGTGTATTTCTTTCCTGTTACACTTGTTGGTGTTACTGGTCCAAATAGATCCATGTGCATCAGCTCCCAAACTCTTTTAGTTGATTGTTTAGTTTTTGACTTGAAGCTTGACTTTGTCTGTTTACCTTGCTGACATGCATCACATATAACATCCTTTTTGAATGTGATCTTAGGTAAACCAATCACCAGTTTATTCTTCACCAACTGATTGATATCATCAAAGTTTAGATGATTCAACTTCTTATACCATAACCAATTAAGTTCTGACTTGGTATGCACAATCAGGCATGTTTCTGGAACAGCAGTGGACCAATCCACAACATACATGTTTTGTTGTCTTCTTCCAGCCAACACAACTTGATCACCTCTCTCACTAATGACAGTACAAGTGTTTTTGTCAAAAGTGACCTTGTATCCCATGTCACAGAATTGTCCAGTGGTCAGTAGATTATAGTCCAGTCCTTCCACATATGTAACATTCCTGATTGTTAATCCATTTCTCACAAGTGTGCCATATCCTCTTGTGTATCCAGGTGTATTTTTGTTGCCAAAATTCACTCTTGGACCATCCTTTGCCACAAAACTTGACAAGCAGTGCTTATTCTTTGTCATATGTCTGGAACATCCACTATCAAAATAACAGACACCCTACAAAACAAAGTTAATGCATTTTAGGTACCCAAACTTGTTTGGGTCCATAATTGTCAGTGGTAAGCATGACCCTTGGCAAGTTTCCAAAAGGTCTTCTTTGAAAGGTATCATACTTTGGTTCATACATGTACTCTACACATCCATAAGGTCTAACAATTGGTTGTGTAGGATTCACATATGCTTTTGGCCTTTTGGAATATATCATTGCTTTAAAGTGATTTCTTTTGTTAGAAGCACTAGGATAACCATAGGTTTGTTTGTCTGTTAGGGACAAACCTTGTAATATGGAGTCTGCTGAGGTCATTCTGAGGTCTTGTATAAGTCCTCTCATCGAGCCCTCTCACGATTCCATTGCTTAGGTTTTACCCTAGCGAAGATGGTTATATCTGTTGTTTTTCTAGCAATAGGTGTGAATATTCCAATCATCATCGAGTGAGAATAGTCTACATTTCCCACGAGATAAGTATCCCTTGAATGATTAGCATTTTTGGATTTAGGATTCTTATCCTTGGAATATTTCTGGTTTTTCCCTTTTTGTGGTCCAGCAGACTTGGTAGCAGGTCTGCTATCAGCAGGTCTGCTATCAGCAGGTCTAGAAGGCACATCAGTCCTATTTTTAGATTTATTCTTTTTATTAGGAGCTGTTGATGACGTAGATCAAGTGAAATTAAAATACTTGACCACCAAAACAAATACTAGCAAGAGGACTAGGTCCATCGTAATATAGCTATAGCGAATCAAGGTCGATCCCACAGGGTACCAATTGTGGATCATTTATATACAAACGATTAACCATTCATGTCAAGGACACAAAGGCGGTCTACGACCAACAGAAGACAAGAAAGATAAAGGACACGACACAAACAACGTAATTAACCTCCTCAATTATTATGTTATCGTTTGGATCTAGAGATTCTATATAATTAAGCTAGACTCGACAACTATTAATCCGATTCATATTTCTTTTATATTGGCTACGGGAGTCATCCCCTAAACTAGATCTAGCTCCGGGTAGGCCATCTAGATCACTATGCTACATTACGTGACTTCGCTTTTTCGGCCTCCATCTCATATAACTTTTAACGCTTACAAAACTAGGGATGCCGATATTAACCGTATTCCTCACCTAGGCAACATTCATGTGATTACGCGTACTTCCTAGACGATCGCATTAGTCTCTGTCCCATTAACAATCACCTGCATGGTCTCATGTTAATCTACGATTTACGTATAACTAGGTGAGCTCAATTCCCTAATACAGAACATATCTAGATCTCGCTGAAAGTCCCGGAAGATCAATTCATGAGCCGACCTAGGAGCCCTATATTGGTATTTCCTAATCATACGCTAATTAAAACAGACGAGCAACGTAGCCGTAGCCATACCTACTAAGACAAGAAATTATAGGTGGACAATCTCACCATAAAGACGTGGCTAGATTGACGCGGCGAAAACCTAAATCTTAGCGTTTCTACATACGTAACGGATAAAATAGAAGTTCATAAAGCAATTATATAGATCTACTAAAAACACGGTTGTCGATCATACCAAAGTCATCTATAGGTCACCGGATAACCGATCTGGGCGTGTGGACCCTTATAGACAAGGAATCCCCACTGCCTCATATCGTATCCTTAGATCTACATCGTTCGGAGAAGAATGAACAACCTCAAACAATAAACAATAATTGGCGGGTCATAATTACAAAGAACAAAGAACAAATAAATACAAGAACTTACGTAACTGCAGAATTTTTAAAAAACTGCTCTAAGAAAAATTGAAGATTTAATTATGAATTGTGTATATGTGCGTGTATGACATGCCTTTATTTATAGGGGTTCAAGCTAATTAAGAGATATACTTTAAAATGTCAAAACAAATAAGAGATAACTCTCGGCCGATCAAAAAAGAATAATGCGCCCCCCTATTTGCGTGTGGAAGGGCCGCCGCCATTATGTCCCCAAGCTTCGGCTTGGCTTGCTTGCTCTTGTCATGCCTTACTCATCTTTTCGTGCTTATCCGATCTTTATCATGAATTTCCTTTGATTTATCTTGAGATTTAATTCTTCCATTTGCATTTATCCTCCAAAATTTATCTCAATCTACAAAATAAATATTTATCCCAAAGTAAATCATATTTAAATAATAAAAACGGATAAATACCAAGTTATAAATAAAAACAGATAAATACCAAATTATCTCTTTTAAATAATACAAAATGGATAAATACCAAATTATAAATTATAAATCAGATAACATTAAATAATCAATATAACACGTGATTTAATTATAAAATATATATTATTAATCTCGATTTAAGGTCAACGTTGATGACTTTTACGGGTATAATTTGACCGTCATCAGCTGTTCACTTCTTTGACTTCTGATTTTGCTTCCTTGAAGCTTTCTCAGTAGGCTTTACTGCCTCAGCAACCTTTTTGGGAGTTGGATCATGTGCAGACACAAACTTAGGACCAATTCTAGTACTAGGTTCAGTGACCTTACTGGATCCACTCTTATTGGATTGTTGAGTTCCAAATCAACGCCCTGTTCTATCACTATAAGGCTTTCCAATTATGGTACTAGGTTCAGCAGACTCAGCAGCTACTGAAAGTTCAGCAGGCTTATGCTGATTCTGTCTGACTTCTTTTTCCTTTCCTTTGAGAATTCTTAATTCATCATTTAATCTTTCAACTTCTGATTGAAAGCTTCTTTTTCAGCCTTCACAATCTCATAACCAGATTGTATTATCCTCGGTTGATTAAGGATGGCATCCAAAGTTTCTTCATTGTCAGAATTTTTAGGATTTGAACCACATGTAGATTACAATCACTTCCAGCAGGAGTGTTTATAGATAAAATATTGTATACCTCCTTTGTTTCATCCATATTTGCCATTAAAGCATAATCTTCCATATCAGCAACAAGTGCAGTATCATCAGATTCATTTCCCTTTTCTGATTCTACTTCATATCCTAATTCATCTTTAGCAACCATAGCCTTCTTGCCATGTCTTCTTTGTTGACTTTTAGTCTTCAGTAGGTCTGGACAATCAGGTCTGAAATGTCCAGGCTTCTTGCAATTAAAGCAAAGATAATCAGGTTCCTTTTTTTCTGCTTTAGTTAGAGAATGATCGGGTTTGAAGTGTCCTGGCTTCTTGCAATGATAGCACAAATAATCATTATCTTTCTTTGATTCATCCTTATTCTTTTCACCGAATTTCTCTCAGAAATTTCTTGAGAACCCTTTCCGCTTTCATCATTCGATTTTCTTGCTCGGAGGGCAATCCGCTCTTGCATCTCATCCAAAGAGATCATCTTGAGCTCCTGATGTCTCTTCTTGATGTGAAGCAGCCAATGCAGCTGGTCTTTGGCTCTTCTTTTTCAGTCTCAGGCACAAGCTTTTTGCTAAATTCATAGGCCTTAAGATCTGAAAACAATTTGAAGGTGTCCTCTTCATGCAAACTCCTCATTTCTTCTATGGCAGTCACCTTCATCTCTCAAACTTCTTTTGCAGGTAATGCTTCCAAGATTTTTGAGTGGTGATTGGAACTTAGTTATATGCAAAAAGGTGTAATCTAACTTCATAAATAAAAGTTAGATAAAAGACAGTTAGCTGAAGTGTTTCTAAACATAGCATAATAAGGATAAGCTTACTGATGTGTATATCAGCAGACTTATGTTCTCAGGAACCTGCTGGACACATATTTCGATTTAATCAAATGCTACATTGGAAGATTACAAAGAAAGGGACAGCTAACAACCTCTGATTTATCAAACAAATCAATGGTTAAGATCAAATGGACGTTGGAAAGATTCAGACCTTTATCCAATGGATACAAGTCAAAGGGTGGATGTGATCAGAGATCATCAAAAAGCATTCTCGACAATGGTCACCCTATGAACAAAGGATGTAAAGCAAGTCAAATGGGACAAATCTGAAACGGCTAAACATAAGTCACAAGGATTCCTACCTATAAATAGAGGACTCCTAATTCAGATACTAGTGATGATTTTTAAAAAGAAGTATAAGGATCTGTCTTGAGCAATCAGAATTAAATCAAGAAAAACACCTGCTTGACCTCTACCGAGCATAAGGCTCTCGATCCAAAGAATTTCTTCAAGTGTAATCTGCATTCAAGTCGCATCAAGTTTACACACTTGAAGATATCAAGTCAGCCGATCATATCATCCCGATCAAAGTCACCGATCATATCATCCAGATCAAGTCACTGAAAGTCGAATCACTTACTTGATTCAATCTTTCTTTTACAAGAAAATCTACTGAAGACAGTGAAGCATCTTTGAGTGTGAAAGACTGTTGGTTGTGGTGGAGCTAGTGAAGTGGCAATCCTACCCTTCAAGGACCAGTGGAAGACTTTGGAGCAGCAATCCTACCTGTTCCAAGTGTTCAGTTTGTGAAGCCATAGTTATTGGTGAAGGACAAGCAACTTAGGGATTTTTGTAATGACTACCTCAAGAATCTCTAGTGAATTACCTCCAACATCACAGGAGAAGAGTGGACTCGCGAGATTACACCACCTGAACCACTATAAAATCTGCCTACTTACTTTCATTTATACTCTGCACTTAGTTTATCTAACACATCAATCTACTGAATCTAGCAACTGAATTCACACACATACACTAATGAGTATCTAATACTTGGTATCATATTTAACAACAAGTAATAAGGCTTAATTTTTGATATATTCCGCTGCACAAATTCAAGAACTCAACAATCGTGATAGACTATCGAGTGTCTGCAGACCATCAAGTATTAGCAGTTTCTTGAGTTGTTGAGTTTGTTAACTCCAAAAGTTTTAAGTGTTAAGTTTATTCTCCCCCCCTCTAAACTTAACCAAAGCCTTTTCAAGGGACCAACAGTAACGGTTATCATTCAAATTCAAAGTCAAATCACAGGATCAACACCTATAAATAGAGGACTTCTGATTCAATGTGAGTGAATTCATTGCACTCAATACAAAACCATCTCAAATCTGTATGAAATTCATGATCGGTTGCCACAACCTAGCCCATGAAGGCCGATCCTCTAACTGAGATGAATCAAAATACTGTGATTACCATAAGAATCATGGACACATCACTGATGAGTGCATCACTTTGAGGAGAGTGATCGTTAAATGGATCCAAGATGGAACTCTGAGCAAATACAAGAAAGATGGGGGGCACACTAAGAGAAATGATTGACAGACCCGTAAGTATGCGAATGAGATCAGAGTTATTTTGGAAGAGTTCCTAAGCAATAATCAGCTGAAGAACCAAATTAACTCCATCAATATCAGGGATTTTGAGTAGCCAATTGTTCTGGGCGAATACGATCAAGCTATAACCTTTACTCGGAGCGAGTTAGTGGGCACGCCAGGGGCAATGGAGGTGCCAATCATGGTACAAGTAGGCATCAACAATTTTGGGGTGAATCGAGTTTTACTAGATACCGGGGCTAGCGGAGATATCATCTATTGGGATACCTTTAAGCAGAACGGTTATGGGGAATCAAGGCTGAGGCCATACGTAGGCATGTTGGAGGGATTATCCAACGATAAAGTTAAAGTGATGGGAACCATTGATCTGGACGTCGAGATCGGGGACTATGAACCCTTTTACGCATCGAAAATGTAAATTTTCTTGTGGTTGATCTGCATTCGCATTACACCGTGATCCTAGGGATCCCTACACTTAGAAAGTTTCAAGTGGTTTCTTCGGTGCCACATCAACGGGCCATGTTTTATTCCAAAGAAAGGGTCGGGATCGCCATGAATCGGCCACATTTTTTTGCTAGAACACATTACCAAAAATCGGTCTGACTATAGAGACCTTGGCGACTACAAGAAGGCCCGGACCGACCTTACCGAATCCTCAACGGGTCCAAGTTGGGTCAATGTAGTCTATGAGACCGCACCCAAAGGAGTAGAGTGTAAGACCCTGCAAGTAAGAGACGAACCGGATTTTACTGCTAATGATGATCTGGTTGAAGTTGTTGTGAACGGCTATCCGCATCGTAAAATCAAGATTGGGGCTCGGTTGAACGAGCAAGAAAGAGAAGAGATGATATCACCGCCAAGGCAAACTTGGATGCCTTTGCTTGGGTCGTGATTTAATATGAGGGCATCGAGCCCGAGGTTGCATTGCAATATTTGAATGTCAATCAAACTTTAAGCCGATCCAAAGAAAAGACCCGTCGCCTTTTCACATGATAAAGAATTTGTCATCAAAGCCGAGGTCGACAAGCCGCCTCAGCCTGGATCATAAAGGAGCCGACGTACCCTACTTGGTTGGAAAATGTCGTTATGGTCAAGAAACATAACGGAAAGCGGAGGATGTGCGTTGATTTTACTGATTTGAATAAAGCCTACCAAAAATATCCCTACACGTTGCCATGAATTGATAGGATGGTTGTCACGGATTTTATCAACACAAAATAAACAAGTAATAATCCGGTTAACCTCAAGTATAAGGATCGTAGTATGGAGGCTAATGCCGGGTCGATCTTACGGGGAACTAAACGATTGTGATTTCTAGTTTTTATCTAACTAACCTATGTCACGATTACTAAGCTAAATAACGGATAAAACTAAACGAATACTGTAAATTAAACTTAACTAAAACGTAAAACTGGACAGAAGAGATGATCTAAAGCCAGGAAAGATACGGGTCATGAACCAATTTAAACTAACTAATCTAAGATGTAGATAAAAGTAACTAACTAGACAAATTCAAGCTTTTAAGGATTTAAATCAAATTTATAACGAGCAAACGAGGATTGATCCACCTATCCAACAAGCATTGATTCCCTATCTCACTATATTGCGCTTTTATTCAGTTGTGATTCACCTCACCTAAACATGAACCCTAATTCCTTAGAAAGTTCATCTATCAATCTATTATCTTCCGATGTAAGATTAACGCGCTTAATAACCAAAGGTGCAAACTTTGTGTTTATAATCTAAGTAATCGACTCTACTAACTTCCGTTATGATAGATTCGAGTTACTATTCTTATTCATGGTGATCTAGGTTTATTAAGACTTCCATCAACAATAAACAATCAACGCATGCATATCTTCCGATATAAAAGCAAATTAAACATGAATAAGCATGAATAAGAAACAACCTTTATTAAAAACTCACAGTATAATCGAAGAAAACGAAATCAACAATTGTTGGACGGCTTCACAATACTCGCTTGATGAAGCTTTTAGCCTCTGAACATCCTCAAGAACTCAAATTTGCAGAGACAATTGCATAAAAAGTAACTAGTGTTTAATCTAAATTAAGAGCATAAAAATAGAGTAAAAGATGAAAACGCAGCCTAAAGCCGCCTCTAGGTTTAGGTTTTGAATGATGTGTGTATGATGATCTTTTTGTGGAGAAAACAAATGACTATATATAGATTTCAAAGTCGGTTCTGCTAAAGTCGCCACCGACGCCCGTCTGAAACCTTGAACGCCCGTCCCACTCTTCAATACAACTTCGAATCGGGCCGAGTCATGACCAGGCGCTGCGTCCAGACGGGCGCCCACTCCAGCGCCCAAACTTCCTGAATCGTAGATGACATCCTCGACGCTGCTCAATTACATCGACGCCCGCCCACCGGACGGCGATTCTCGACGCCGCTTGATATGATCGATTTTGATTTATTGATCTTTATCTCTTCTATCTCTATCCCACTTCTTCATTATCTCTTTTATCATCAATTAGCTCGAACTTAATCAACCTTTGATCATCTTTTGAGCCTCAAACATGTATCTATAACACATAAAAACATCGCAAAATGTAATAATGCTCAAATAATCATAAAATCACAATTAAAACACCAAAATTAACCAAGTTTGCGATTAACTCATTTAAAATATCATTTGCTCAATATATCCATTAAACCCTCGTTTCTTATGCAATTTAGTACAAATACGGGGAAAAATATCATAGAATATAGCGTTATAAACCGTATAAATTCACTCTTAACAATGGTTGACGGGATCGCATGGTTTGAGAAGCTAAGCTTCTTAGATGTGTACTCGGGGTTCCACCAAGTGAAAATGGCGGGCTGCTGATGACGTAGATCAAGTGATAATAAAATACTTGACCACCATAAACCAATACTAGCAAGAGGACTAGGTCCATCGTAGTATAGCTATAGCGAATCAAAGTCGATCCCACAGGGAACCAATTGTGGGTCATTTATATATAAACAATTAATCATTCATATCAAGGACACAAAGGCGGTCTACGACCAACAAGAGACAAGAAAGATAAAGGACACGACACAAACAACGTAATTAACCTCCCCAATTATTATGTTATCGTTTGGATCTAGAGATTCTATATAATTAAACTAGACTCACTAACTATTAACCCAATTCGTATTTCTTTTATATTGGCTACGGGAGTCATCCCCTAAACTAGATCTAGCTCCGGGTAGGCCATCTAGATCACTGTTCTACATTACGTGACTTCTCTTCGTAGGCCTCTATCTCATATAACTCGCACGCTTACAACACTAGGGATGCCGATATTAACCGTATTCCTCACCTATGCAACATTCCTGTGGTTAGGCGTACTTCCTAGATGATCACATCGCCTCATCCCCATTAACATTTACTTTTTAGGTCTCTCGTTAATTTACGATTTACGATAACTAGGTGTCGACAATTCCCAAATACGTAATGTATCTAGATCTCACTGAAAGTCCCGGAAGATCAATTCATGAGCCGACTAGGAGTACTATATTGGTATTTCCTAATCATACGCTAATTAAAATAGACGAGCAACGTAGCCGTAGCCATACCTACTAAGATAAGAAATTCTAGGTGGGCAATCACACCATATAGACGTGGCTAGATTGACGCGACGAACAACTAAATCTTAACGTTTCTACATACGTAACGGATAAAATAGAGATTCATAAAGCAAGTATATAAATCTACTAAAAACACAATTGTTGATCAAAGTAAAGTCATACATAGGTCACGAGACATAGGCGTGGGCGTGTGGATCCTTATAGACGAGGTGTACCCACTGCCTCACGTCGTAATCCTAGATCTACATCGTTTAACTAAGAACAAACAATCTCAAACGATAAAAAATAATTGGGGACTTAATTATAAAGAACTAAGAGGAAATAAATACAAGAACTTACATTATTGCAGAACTTGTATAAAAAACCACTCTGAAGAAAACTGAGAACTTTATTATAATTCGAGAGAAGTGTCTAAGGTGTGTTTTTGCTAATGAACTAGAACAAATATATATAGGAGTAAAAATTCGCTTGGGATAAGCCTGAACCGATCTAAAATAGGTTTCTAAATCCAAATGAAGTCCTAAAACGCGTTAGATAATTCCAAGCTAATCCGGATAAGAAAAGGGCTCGCCTCAAATGAACAAGGGGATTCACCGCCAAATGAGTCCTCCAAAATTGGATCTCGCTCACGCTCTTTGTATTCCGTACTCTCTTCTCGTGCCGCTCGATATTTATCCTCAATTTAATCCGATTCCACTTCGAATTGCCTTGAAATTTATCTTCTTCTTTGGTAGAAAATCTCCAATTTATCTCTATCTACAAAATAAACATTTATTGCACAGTAAATTGTATTTAAATGATAAAAATGGATAAATACCAATTTATATTTTATAAATCACAAAACATTAAATAATCATTATACACATGTGATTTAACATAAAATATATATTATTTGGCTCGATTTAAGGATAATGTTGATGACTTCTACGGGTATAATTTGACCGTCATCAGCTGCGATAAGTAAACGTCTGCTTTTAGAGCCGTAGGAGGGCTTTACTATTATGAAATGATGACATTTAGGCTAAAAAACGCGGGTTCAACTTATCAGGGAATGGTGAACAAAGTGTTTAGTTCGCAATTGGAAAAAATATAAAAGCGTACATTGATGATATGGTCGTGAAGTCAGCCCGTAGCAACCACACAACCGACTTTAAAGAGACCTTTGATAATGTCAAGAAGCATTCAATTTAACTGGATCCAGCGAAGTGCACTTTTGGGGTTCAAGCAGGGAAATTTCCAGGGTTCATGGTCTGCTAGAGAGGGATTGAAGTTAACCCAGAAAAAATTGAAGCACTCTTAAACATGAAAGAACCAACATGCATCAGAGAAGTGAAAAGGCTGAATGGTAGAATAATTGGGATTGGAAGGTTCGTTTCAAAATCTGCTGACAAATGTCTCCATTTTTTCATAGTAAGGGAAAAAATCTTTCACTTGTATAGAAGAGTCCTCCCAGGCCTTTAAAGATCTCAAAGTTTATCTAGGGAGTCCGCCACTTTTGGTCAGTCCACTTGTAGGAGATAAGTTATTTTTGTACTTGGCAGCCTCAGACCGGGATGTTGCCGCTATTATTGTCAAGGAAGACGGCATTTTCCAAAATCCGTTTATTATGTGAGTGAGCCTCCCAGTCCCATTGAGAGTCGTTATTTTAATATATAAAAGTTGGCCTACTCGCTTGTCATTGCTGCCCGAAAATTAAGGGCTTACTTTTCTTCGCACACTACTATTGTATTGTTTGATAGTCTGCTCCACGAAATGCTACGAAATCCTGATCTATCAGGCCGCTTACTCCGCTGGGAAATCGAGCTAATACAGTTTGACATTCATTATGATCCCCGGAAAGCGATCAAAGATCAATCCTTAGCAGATTTTATAGCAGAAACGAGTTTTAATGAAGAACAGCCTGAAGAGCAACCTAGTCCGCTACCCATCAGTGAACCAAGGACTTCAACAATGACCGCTCCCGCGCCGCAGCAGCCGAGTTATTTATGGCAGCTATACGTTGTTGGAGATGCGGACCAAAATGGTTGTGGGGCCGGACTCGTGCTGCTCGAGCCAGGTACATCTGAGAAAATCGAGAAAGAACTGAGATTTGACTCCATTGCGTTGAATAATCAAGCCGAATATGAAGCTATTGTCGCAGGTTTGGAGCTCGCACAGTCAATCAACGTGGAAAACATTGTAGTCTATTGTGATTCGCAACCAGTGGTCTATCAGGTGTCAGGTTCTTACGCGGCCAAAGATGAAACGTTGCGGAAGTACCCCGAATTGGTCAAAAGATTGAATAGCGGCTTCAACTACTGTGAATTCATCAAAATAGAACATGAAAAGAACGCAAGAGCTGATTATTTGTCTAAGTTATCAGTTGAAGAGGAAGTGTACTCATCGGTCATGGTTGAATATCTTTCTGAGCTCGCCATTAGTCGGACCAAAATCATGGATATTCAACCAGTGGCTCCATGTTGGATCGACAAGATCAGAGCATACATAAAAAACGGAATACTTCCCACCTACCCGAAACAGGCTCAGGCGTGAAGGAAAAGGCCAGTACGTTACACCATCTTAAATGGCGTTTTATATAGAAGGTCATTTTCCTCTATTGCGATGAGCGCGACCGGAGGAGGTACATTGAATTTTATCTGAGTTACATGAGGGAGTGTGTGGGGGCCATTCTGCAAGCCGCACGCTTGCTCAGAAAGCCATATTGGCTGGCTATTATTGGCCTGAGCTCGCAGATGATGTACAAAAATACCCCAGAGAATGTGATAAATGTCGACGCTTCGCTGAAATACCCAAGCTACCTTCAGCCGCACAAAGTATCGCCTTCGCCGCATGGCCTTTTCATATGTAAGGAATCGATCTGATTGCTCCGTTCCACAAAGGGTGGTCCGGCTGCAAGTTTGTCGTCGTACCCATAGATTACTTTACAAAGTGGATTGAAGCCAAGGCATTGGCGAAAACCTGTGCCACGGATATCATCTACTTCTTACTTGATCAAGTCCGGACTCATTTTGGAGTCCCAAGAGCAATAGTTTCATATCATGGCCCACAATCCAGAGATGAATTCACTGAGTTTTACACTGAGCATAATGTAAAACATTGTCAATATTTAGTGTGTTATCCATAGAGAAATGGTCAAGCTCAGAATGCCAACAAACAAGTCCACAGAGCATTGAAAAGAATTTTACATGAGAAAGAGGAAATATGGGTAGATGAGCTGTCTGCGGTCCTATGGTCGCTCCGAACTTCATGAAAAAACGACAACAGGAGAAACTCCTTTTTCCTTAACTTATGGTTCGGAAGCCATGGCACCAGTTGAAATGACATTGCCAAGTTTAAGGGTCTCACACTTCAGCGCGGCCGAGAATCCGATAACAAGACAGCTTGATCTCGATCTGTTAGAGGAAAAGCGGATAAAATCTTATGGCCATTTAGTTAATCGCAAGCGGCACCACGATAAGCAGGTCTGCAACCATTCTTTTGCGGTTGGAGACTTTGTCTTACTCAAAAGAGAGGCCGCAGGACACAAAGCGACCAAGGGAAAGTTATCAGAGAATTGGGAAGGGCCGCTTCAAGTATCAATAGTAGCCAAGAAAGGAACTTATGTTTTGAAGGACAAAGAAGGCCGTGAGTACAACATGCCCTGGCACACAGATAACCTAAAAATGTACTACATGTAAAATCGGCGTGGGTTATGGCGACCACTCCTGTTTATTCAAACTCAGACTAGCCACGCTAACTTTATTTTGTAAACTCACCTCACTATAAATGAAGGATAGAGCTATCTTTTGCACTTTTCATTAGCTTGTTTCTAGTTGTATCAACATTAACAGTTAGGCTTTTGATTCGTACAAGTACCCATCCGCCCACTGAAGCAGAGCGGGGCTAAATGAAAGTCCGATTTTTCACATGTGTTCCCATTTATTTTACGTCACGTATCTGCGTTCAAGTATTATTGTTATGAGTATCAACCTCCGAATCTGTTTTAGACAAGTTATTCACATGTGCGGTCCCAACCTTGTCTAAAACAAAGGGGCCGCACATCGAATTTTTTGATTCAGGATTATTGAGTTCGACAGAAGCAGGTCTGATTATGTCCAATTATTTTCAGCGAGCTCGATGTTTAGCGCTCTCAACCTCGCCAATAACATGGGGCCGGATATGTATATGTGTATGTCAAACCCAATTAGCGGACTCGAAAAAGATGGAATATTTCGAGCAAAAATAAAAGTACAAAATCGGAGCAGAAAATAAAAGTATGGGCATAGCATACATTCAAACAGACATACATTCAAACAAAAGGCTAGAATCAGCGGCCACAAAGTGTTGATTACAAATTTACACAAATATTACACGAATGAAATTTAAAGAGGCCAAAGCCAAAAGAGTTGATAAAATTACAACCAGGAGAAAACAAAATCAGGCTTGTTTGTCGGAGGGCAGCATGGTCTCATCACCAATATTGGCTCCGACCAAAGAGGAGTCCAAGTACTTATCATTATCATCCTCATCACCTTTGGCTTCACTTCTACCATCATCACTCTATCATCAACCTTATCTTCACCGCCTCCAAGCTCTTCAACATCGATTTGCGGCTTGGTCATCCCATTCATTCATTATGGAGCAAAGATTGACCTCATTAATTGGGGAGGATCCTGCACCGCTAATTCCTTCTCATTTGCTTAACCGCAAAGTCGGCCAAATGCTTTCAAAGAAGATAGGGAAGCTCATAGTGAAAGATCCTCGGCATTGGATCATCCTCGACGCTGACTAGCCAATCTTGTAGAGTGTCCAGATCGGGCAACCTTATCCTCATAAGATGCCCGCGCACATCTAGCTATATGATAATACCCCGATCATAGATGTCCTCTCGAGCCTTCTTCACTCCTTGGCATGTTTCGCATTAACTCTGAACAACTCGGACTCCATGTTAGCCACTCACGGTTAAGACTCTCTATGGTTTTTTTCCCCTCCTCCCACTTGGCCGCAACCTTAGTCCGCTGAGCCTCAACCACATTCAACAGCTCACTGATTTCCTGGACCTTCTTGGAACTGGCCTCGCTCTCAGTGCGGAGCCGATCATTCTCATTCTGAAGGGCTTGGAGCCGATCATTCTCAATGTGAAGAGCATCAGACCTCTTCTCAGCCCGCTCAGCATGCTCCTCAGTATCCTTCAAACTTTTCCTCAGGTTGGCGAAGTCATCCAAAAGTTTCTTCCTTTCGGCATCATGCACCCACTCAGTCTGAAGGAGTTTGGTGCCGACCTGAAAAGAGAAATAAGTATTAAAGCGCGAAGCATTGTGAAAAAGCAAAATGACCAAGAAATAAGAATTCGAAAGAGATTTACAGAGCTCACCGTGAGGCCGAACATCCCTATCACGTCGGCCAGAAGCTGTGAACTATCATACGGGCCCGCTGAAGCCATTGAGGTCACCAGATCTTCCTGCACTATCCGGGACGTGATTCCACGACCAACGGTTAGCTGAATTGCATCAGGCAGTTGGATCTTCAAGTTCCTCAAGGGTAGCACGTCGGCAAAAGACCTAGCCAACTCCCGGCCATGTTCAATATTTGAGGCTTCGCATAAACCTCATGATCCATCCACAGAGCCAGCCTTTTTTGGCGCCGACCGGAACCTTTTTCTTTGGGGGCACCAAAACCTGGGTTGACTCGTAGACTTGCTTCTTGCCCTGATCAGCCTTTTTGAGTGGGATCTCATTCAAGTCAATGGTCGGGGAAGGAGCGACCTCAGTTGGGGCGACCTCAATAGACTTTGTAGAATCAACAACACTTGAATCCTAGTTATCGCCATCAGCTTTGCTCTTTTTGGGAGCCTACTCCCTTTTTCGCTTGCCGCTGCTTACATGGCGCGCCCCCGGTCGGAGACTTTAGCCTCGCCGTATGGTTTTTCCTCTTTGATTTTTGGGCAACGATGGCCTCAAGGTCATCCAGTTTTTCCTACCCACAGTAGGGGCCGTACCACTCATGTCCAACGGCACATCAGCGGGCACAACGTTCAATGAATCATCAGTAAAAACGGCATCAGTTGACAAGGTCGACATGTCGGCGGTTCCGGGAGTCGCTTCCGGGCTCTTAGCCAGCAACTTTTTCTCTCCACCTTCTGGTCCTTGAGCTTATGAAGCATAACGATCCTATCATCACCGGCGTCGACCATTGTACCTGTGAAGAGCTCCATAATTAGTATCACATACAATAAAAGCTAAGCAAAGTATAAATAGCAGAAATAAGATAAAACATAGATGAGAAAAAAAGTTTACTAGGGGGCCCCTGAGATGGTTTTCGGCCACAAGTCTGTCACTTAGTTGGGAAGGATTTGCGTTAATGGCACTCCGCATACAAATTCTCATCGATCCATAACCTTTTCAACCTCAACAAAGGTTGATCGCCCGGGGATGCCCGCCATACAAATGTAAAGACTCCTTCATGTTTAGCAAGACCTCTCAAATAAATGTCCTTTTCTGGGTCTTGTCATCCCACCCGAGAAGCTCATAGATTCTGTCAATAAGTGCCTTCTCGTCGGCCTCAAGATCCTTGGGCACAACGATGGAGTTCAACCTCTTCTCATCGCGTGGTCCAAACTTGGAAAACGGCCACTTATGGCAGACTCCACCATCATTCCCCGTTTTCCCCAACTCCTGGCCTTGTCGGTCAACCAATAAAACAGCCGACATTTTTTTACCTTGCCCCTCGCCGACGCAAAGTTACTCGGCTCAGGTTTGTTGGTCGTTGCCTTACTAAAGCTATAGAAACGCAAAAAGACCGGCTTGGCTCATTCTTCAAGACCCGACATAACACTATAAGTGCCATTACTATTCTGACCGCTCTAGGGGTAAAATCACTATGCATAGCGGCCAACCTTCACATCACCTCGACGAAGAATGGGTAAAAGGGCAGGCGAAGCCCCGTAATTAAATGATCATAATGCAAGACCCGGGCATCCTCCTCCAAGCATTGGCCAAACCGACCTACATTGGCAACATTACCGAAGCCTGAGAATGCATAGTCCTTTGATATGTTGAACTCAACAAAGGTACCTGGATCGCTAAGACGAGTCCGAATCCCCGCCCACTGAGCCACAACCACCTTATCCAGAGCCTCTGTCAGCTCATCTTCTCGGACCGCCTTAGGGTTATTTGGTATCGGGGTTTTGTTCTTGTTTTTTTTGGCTTATTATCACCGTCATTAACAGCTCGCTTGCTTTTTGAACCTTTAGCCCTGGCGGCCTCTTTCCTCTTGGGTTTCTTAGATGGAGCGGATTGGTCGCAAGTAATTTTGAGCACGGTGGCCTTCCTACGACTTGACCATGCCGGGAGTAATTGGACTAAGGCCCTCTCTCCGCTCATACTCCTCTCATCACTGTCAGAGCTGTTGACTTCTTTTGCGCCGCCAGAGGCATACCCGTGTACGTAGTCTTTCTCACTTGCAGTCTGAGAACTATCAGACCTCCTGCAAAACAAAAGTACGAGGTGGAAAATTAATCACCCAAGACAACCAAGGTCAGGCCGAGATGAAGGAATCCACTCATCTCGACACCTCGTCCTTCCGTTTCATACACGAAGGACTTTGCAAGCTACCCAGAAAACTTAAAAGGGGAAAAATAAGGACCCATAGAGTAAAAAGACACGCATAAAGGATGAATATGAAGAACAGGTACAAAGCCTCAGGCAATTCAACAAAAAAACCCCAACTCGGGTTCCAAAATCAATTTAAAATACACAAAAAATGCTCAAAATGCATCCTAAGAAGACGGGATGAATGAAGATCGAAATCGAAGGAAAGAGTGAGAGGATTACTTGGAAATCGTTTGAGGAAGTAAATCGGAAACTGTAGAAAGTGACCGGAATCTTCGTAAAGTCACCGGAAAACTCGTAGGACGCCAAATTCTATTTGCTATGGGAATGGAAAATGCGAAAAGTGTATGAGGTTGGTTTCCTCCTCTTTATATAGGCCAAGGCCAAGGGATCCGATAGCTAGATTGAGATAATCCGAAGGCTCAGATTCGGGCGCACTTTTTGAATTTTGAAATTCAAAACCGCCACCATTATAGCACGATTGTCAAAAATGCCTCACCCAATCGGAGCACATGACGCTTTCCAATCAACCATCACATCGATTCTGACGGTATCGAGGCAACCCTCAAGTCCCGTCCTCAACCATCAAGTCATTTATGAGGCCGAATCGGCCCCATCAAAAGGTTTTCCGCTGCAAATGAGACTGTCCGCTTCATAGCGTGGCACCAACAGTCCGTCCACTTAATAGCGTGGCGCCCAAGTTTGTCCGTTTCATAGAATGATCCTAAAGGCAAATTCAATCCATGACATAAGCCACAAAAGGCGAAGTCGATCGACGACACAGAAGCCAACAAAGACCTACTCAAAGTATGACACTTAGGCAAAGCTAATAGGCGACCTGCCACATAGCATGCCACCACGGTACCTTAAGGAAATCGATCCGTAAGCAAACTTTACTTCCCTCCTAACATTTCAAGAAAATGTTTAAGGCAAGGAGTAGGGGGGCCATTGATTTGCCTATACCGCGATTCAGCCCGTGGATCCTCATTCGGGTCCGTCCAGCCACCAAAACAATGGACAAGGCTGACGGCCACTTTAGTCCGCATTCCTATAAGCCACTACGGGACCGCAGACCATTAGCCCCACCTCAAACCTTCCTATCGCCCTTGAAGGCCCATGGAAAGGCAAGGGGGCCGGCCCGCCTATCCCCTGGCTATTAGGTACGTATGAGACCCCGAGCCCACAAATATAAGAAGAGCAAGCTACAATCCAAAGTTGACAAGATTGAGACTCAGCAAATCGCCAAGTGTCCTGGGTCCGCTCTATATCGGTTCACTAGATAGCTATGAGTTAAGTCGGCACTGAATTGTATTTAATTACGTCTTATTGTCATTAGTTAAACCCTAATACATTAAACTCTCGATAAATGCATACCTTTGGGACCAACCAAAAATATCACTTTAAAGAGTTTATTTTGTTTATCGATAAATGAATAATTTATTCATTTATCGATAAATTAATATTTATTACTTTACAAAGAAATAATTAATATTATGCATCTAGTCTATAAAATGAAGAGACAAATATTAATTAAAATGTTTGGGAAGCTAGAAAGATTATAAGAATTTGTGCTCTTGGATTATTATCGAAATAAAAAATGAAAAGGTTTCAATTCTTTATAAATAAGTACACAGTAGAACATAATTTACAACCACATATTGTACGTATCTTGTTTTCCCAATGGCTTCTCATCATTTGAAAGGAGTTAAGAAAATAACTCTAATATATGAGCAAAAGGAGAGCATTATGTGAGCATAAGAAAAAAAATCCTTCTTTTAGTCAAAAATATTTGCAAGGATGGGTTCAACAAAAGTTTGATGTTTCCATTAGTCAATCAACAGTATCAAACACTCTCAAAAGGTCAGCAAACTATTTGAAAAATTGTAATGTCAAAAGGCACAAATCTGCAAAATATCCTGAGCTAGAGAAAGTTTTGTACGAGTGGTTTCTTCAATGGCAAGAGAAGGTTAATATGTCTGGGGAAATGATCCAGGCCAAAGCAAAAGAGTTTTCGCAAAATATTCCTGGTGAAATTGATCCAAACTTTAACTTCTCTACTGGTTGGGTAGAACGTTTTAAGGCAAGATTTGGAATCAGATCTTACCGACGATTTGGTACAAATGGTTCAGTTGTAATGGAGAACATTGAAAATTCTTAACCTCAAATACGAGCTAAACTAGACCAATTTCAGTTGAAGGATATCTATATATTATGGATGAAACTGGATTATTTTTTCGATTGGAAGCCGACCATTCTCTTGCTACAAAGCAATTGGAAGGACGAAAGAAAGACAAAGAAAGAATTACTGTTGCTATTTGTTGCAATGGTGATGGTTTTGACATGGTACTGTACCACCCTTTTTTTTTTTTTTTTTTTTAATATTTTAGGATTAAATAAAATTTCCTATCCCTATTCATTTCTAACAATTATTTCCATCTCTATTAATAAGATACCTCTTTGGGTTATTGGAAAATATGCAAATCCAAGATGTTTCAAAAATGTGAACATGAACTATCTTCTTGGATGACTGGCTTACTTTTTCAAGAATTTATTGGTTGGTTTGACAAGAGAATGAATGGCAGAAAAGTTCTTTTGATAGTAGACAATTGTCCCGCTCATCCAAAGGTTATTGAAGGCTTGCAAAATGTAGAATTATTTTTTTGCCTCCAAATACAACATCAAAGATTCAACCATGTGACGCTGGGATAATTTGGTCTCTGAAACTTCATTATTGACGTCGATTTTATTCTAGCATCTTGGAGGGTTTTGAGCTTGGAGCAACAAATCCAGAGAAAATTCATGTTTTGAATGCTATGAATTTTGTCAATGCAGCTTGGAAATTTGATGTGAAAACAACAACAATTGCAAATTGTTTTCAACATTGCAAGATTTGATCATAGGAAACTTTTGCTCCTGAACGAGAAGTTTACCAAGATGAAGATATCCTACAAGAAGTCATTTCTCGTTTAGGCTATATAAATGTTATGGAGATAGAACATCTTTTGAACTATCCTAGTGAGAATGATGTTGTGTTGAAATCACCTACAAATGATGAAATTATTCAAGCTGTGATGAATACGTCTAATGATGATGAGAATAATCCCGAACCGGATGATAGTTCGGTTTTACCCAATGTTTCATCGAAAGAAGCTTTTCAAGCAACTATCACCTAACATAACTACTTGCTACAACATGAACAAAATATTACTGAAGTTGTGTATGCTCTACAAAAAGTTAAAGATGGGATCGAATTTGGTTTAGCCACTAAGAAGAAACAAGTTACTCCTGATGCATATTTTCAGAAAATGAAGTGAAATGTAAAATTTCGAAAATATGTAAGTTTAATATATAAATTTCTAACTGGAATTATGCATTTATTATTTTATATTATTATTAGGCTTTACAGAAAATATGAAGTGAAATGTAAAATTTCGAAAATATGTAAGTTTAATATATAAATTTCTAACTGGAATTATGCATTTATTATTTATTATTTTATATAGGCTTTAGTGTATTCAATTTCTTTTTATTCTTATTGCATTTTGCGAAATGATTACTTTAGTACACATGCCCAAGTCAGGACCGGAGGAAATAATTATCTTAGTGAGGATATTACTTTATCGGATATTTATTTATCGAGAATTTATTGTATGTAGCTTGCCTATAAATAGAGGCTTATTGTAACCATTTACACATGCACAATTTATGAAAGCAAGGAAAACTATGCCAAATTCTTTCTAGCATTTTGCACCACCACTCACACACTTTCAAGCCACCGTGAAAGCATTATCACTGTCGTGCACCACCGCCTTTTACACCAAATCATAGCCAGAATTACCATCAAACACCGCGAATCTCACCGTGATAATTTTTACACTATCAATTTTGGAAGTTGATGGTTGGGTCTGATGTTGTATATTGAAGGTAGGTTCTTTAGGAAGCCAATGACCATTCTAGATATTTATCTGCTGAACTGCCTTAATTCTCCATCTGAGCCCACTACGGAGAAGATTCTTTCCACTGAGCAAGCTATGTCAAATATAAGAAGGAGGAGAGCCCAATTTGTCTTTTAAAAAGTGAACATATAGGTGGTATTTGGCTTTGAGTATAGAGGCAAGGATATAGTTAGGCTTTGAAAAGATCCTCCAACATTGTTTAGCTAGAAGGGATTTATTGAACAATGCCATGTTTTTTAACCCCAATCCACCCTAATAGTTTGGGATCCAAATAGATATCGTGGAAGTCCAAGCCATAAACATGTACCTAGATGTGCTGCTCCATCAGAATTTGCTAACAAGCCCTAAAATTTCATCAAGAAGTTTTTTTTGGTAAAGAAAAACATTGCATTACATAAAACATGAATTCCCAAGGTCACCGCCTTAATTAAAGCCTCCTTCCCAGCTTGAGATAAGAACTTGGATTTCCAGCCATGAAGTTTCTTCCAAATCTTGTCCTTGATGTATTTGAAATCAAACTTAGATTTGCCTATCATGAACGAGTGCCCCAAATACATTATTTTTCCTGAGCCCGTACTAATTTCTAGGGTGTTTTTGATAAGAGAGATGGTTGCATAATCATATTTTTTCTGAACTAAATGTCAGATTTAACGAGGTTTACCTTCTAACCTGACATCTCCTTATAAACACTAGGAATTCTCTTCAGATCCAGAGCATTATGACAGATTGCTTTAGCAAAGAGGATTATAGGTCCAAAATATTTGAGATATTGAGCTTGTGGGATTTTCGTTATAAGTGTAATGTATCATTTATGGCTGAAAAACTGGTTCTAGAATTTTATCATTTAGGATGAAGGGTAAGCGATCAGGGTTGTATATAGACCTTTTTTTTAAAAGAAGAATGCATTGTATTCCATTTGGTCTTTTTTATTTTGGGCAGATGTTTAAAGGATTTAAGCACTTCCTTCAGGGGAGCTTTGCCGATCTACCACTAATTTGGGAGCCTATTTGTGCGACTACCACTGTGTTGTCGATCTACCACTCCCATTTTCGCGTTTTAGGTGTTTTGGAATCAAACTAAACCCTAATTGGGAAGAGGAACCCAATAGGGAAGGGTGTATCTTAAGATCGTCTTGTGAGGTGGAAAAAGCGGGAGAAAATCGCGAATCAAAATCAGTTTTTTTTGCCTTGGGTGGTATTCTCACAAATACCACCCAGAAGCAGTGGTAAACTGCTAAAAATCCCCTTCAAAAAATTCTCTGTAAAAGGTTGACTGAGAAAGTCAACTTGGTGAGGCTAAAGTTTCTTGAGAAGAATTATTTTGAAGTTTCCATCAATGGAGATCTAAAATTCACTCTTTATTCTTTTGGTTTTACCGCCTTTACTTGCATTCCTTTGGTATTCTCTTTAAAGATCAAAGAGGAGGGGAGTTTTGTTGGTAAGCTATTTTGGGTTCTTTTGGCCTTTGATCCATTGCCGGATTTTTCTTTCAGCTCCGCATGGCCACCTCTTAGGTCTCTCAAAAGTGGGGTTTGGTTGTATCTTGTTTTCTTAGTGAAAGACTCCGGTGGTTTCAGATGTATTTTCAACTTGCATGTGAGATTTCCCGTTGGGATTAGGGGCTGCTAATCTGGATCCTTGTTTTCTTTTGGAAAATATTTCGATGACTAGAGACAGCGGCGATGGTGGTGGTTGTACTGAATACAGGGGCGGATTTTGGCATCGGTTCCTTAATTTTGTTGCTAATGTTTGTTTTTTGGCTATAGCTATTGGATCGGATTGGTGCTCGTCGGTCACATCAGTCTCTATGGTTGGTGCTACTGGTTGGTGGTGTGTTTTAACGTTCGTTTCGGTTATGGACATCCGTGATAAGACAAATTATTTGCACTTTATTATCTTATCAAATCAAGTTCTCTTCTATTAGAGACTATTTGGTTTAATTTGGGATGCCCCAATGTTGTTTTGTTTTTGTTTTGTAACTATTTTGATGTCCAGTAGCTGACTGGTAGTCTTCCGGTGATTGTTCGGTGTTGTTTCAGCTGTTTTCCGAATGTAAACTCTTGTATATGATGTTGTTTTTTAATAAACTTATTTCATTTTGGAATGAAAAAAAATATAAAAAACGTTTTTTTGTAAACTTATTTAAACAGTGGCCATCATTGCTTTTGGATGTGATTTTGAGGTACGTAAACTTATTTAAATGATGAAAAGTTCATACAATAGAATTTGTCCCTATTCAGCTCTGGATGTAGGAATATATGGTAGAATCGATATTAAATTTCAGCAAATATGTATCTTCATGTCGTTATCGTTAGTCAACCTTTTTATTAGTCTTGCACATCACAACAAATTGCTCCAAGTCATGATGTCACTCTTCAACTTCATATCAAATATATTTGATTTCTTGTGTGGATGTTTTCAGAAGATATATTAAATTCGAATGGTAGAAAAAACAACTATTTATGGAAGTCTTCTGGTATAACGTCTCTGACCGCGGCCCAGAGTCATTAAATAAGTTTCATAAATTGGTCAGCTGAATCGCTAGACCATGCCATCGCCGGCTTGAAGCTAAAGCAAAAGACATTACATTCTTGACCGCCATCCTCCTCGTTTGGTCTAACCCGAGTTGACAAGACATTTATGTCTCACACTTATATAGGGGGTGAGAAGGATATTACTTTACCGATTTGTGACTTTATATTCTCCCCTTATAGGATCGTGTCTGGCGCGTTATCTCCTACTGTGGATTTCTAGAGGTGGCTCCCACCGCCTCTCACGGTGTAGGACGTAGGTCCGTATGACAGTTGGCTCTGAATAACATTCTGTAACGCCTCCATATCTCATGCCTAGAAGAGCTAAATGTGTCATAAATGGTTCGGTCAACTGCTTAGACCGTCGTCCTCGATTGGTCTAAAAGGGCTAACCCGAGTTGACAAGACATTTATGTCTCACACTTATATGAGGGGTGAGCAGGCTATTATTTTACCAGTGTGAGATTTTACATCTAGAAATTAATTACAATAGGACAAAAATTGAGAAATAAATACAGTAAGGGAAACTTGGAAAAATATGCTCGAAAAGAATAATATCCCTGAAAATATGCTCCAAAAGTTAACATTAGATAACTATGCATGTGTTGACGCATGAGCCACGCATGAGCCATGTAGCGACGCATGAGCGACGCACATCATAATTTTTTAATGCTAACTTTTAGAGCATATTTTCAGGGATATTATTTTTTTCGAGCATATTTTTCCAAGTTTTCTATATAGTAATAGCCTGCTGTGATGGGCTGATGGCCCTTAACGCCAACATTGGGTTATGTTTTTCATTGAGAGATCATAGTTTAGAATTATTTTTTCAAGTTTACGTTTGTGGAAGGAAAAAAATCAATTCTAAAAGATCACATTATTTTTTTATTTTGAAAGGGAAAATATCAGTTTCAACTACCTTTTTTTTTCCCACAAAATCTATCTTCAAAATTGGTAGTGGTATACCATAAAACTTTAATCACAGAAAGAAAAATAACTCGTAGCTAGGTAGCACAGATACGGATATGTTGATACGGAATACGCGGATACGAGATACACGATACGTGATTTTACAAAAATGTAGTATACGGATATAAGGATGTATTTGTAAATAATAAAAATATATGGACTAAACTATAAATAATAAAAAATTTATGTATACACACACAGTATATATATGAATGTAGAAGATTCTAATAAAATGTATACATATACATATACTGTATAATCTCGATAAATGAATAAATTTCTTGCCAAATGATTAATTTTCTCCATTTGACGGCAAATGAAATTAAATGAATAACCTCGCTTAAATGCATTAGCGAATAAAAAAATTTGAGTCCTTAAAGTTCCCACGTAAAATATAAATGAATAATCACAAATTTTCATATATATATATATATATATATATATATATATATATATATATATATATATATATATATATAAAATAATAATAATAATAATAATAATAATAAACTAAAATATTTCATTCAGTCAACAATGTTCATATAAGAAGTCATTTCTTCTATAAAAAAAAGGCATATAAAGTTGTTTGTTTTTCCTTCCACCAAAATGCATCACATCCTTAATTTTTTGTAATGCATGCACAACTTTTGGAATATTTTGCTCGTGTTGTAGCAAGTAATTTGGTATGATGACTACTACTTGAAAGGCCTTTTTTGATGACACATTTGGTATGACGCTACTATCATCTGCTTGAAATACCTCTTTTGGTGACACATTTTGTTTTGACTGATGTTTGGAAGCCATTAAATATTTTTTTATAAATGAAGCCATTAAATTGAAGATTAAGAAAGATACAGTAATATCGATTCTTTATCAAATTAAGATTTTAGAGCTACATATAGTTTGTAGTGTAGGTTAAGTATATTTTCTTAGACTCTAAGTATTCCATACATACAATCTTATCAGTAGTCTCAATACATAATACATCATACTTAGTCCACAAGTATAGTGCATTTATTCCTAATCTAGAGTCTAAAGAAAATGAATGCAATTAAGTTTTTTATAATTTTTTGACCATTAACCTCTAGGTACATTTGGACATTAAATGTAAAAACACTAATCATAATAAAAAACTAAAAAATGTAAAAATACTATCTAAATGAATAAATACTCATTTATCGATAAATAAATAACCTCGTTAAACGAATATTTTTTTTTCTGGTTCTGAGGGTATTCATTTATCGAGGTTATACTGTATATGTATATACACGTATGAGTGTGTATATATATATGTGTGTGTGTATGCATGTACACATATTAAGGTTAAACTCATTCTTTAAGTATCATGTTTGTAGTCAAGTTACGTGTATCCGGTAAAGTATTCCACTTTTGAAAATCACAATTCGCCTCAAATACGTATCCAATGGAGTATCTGTAGTATCCGTCGAGTATCCGTATCCGATCCATATCGGATACGGGATACGCTTGCAGGATTAAGTATTCGTGCATCATAGACTCGTAGTACAGTTAGCCTATATAGAGGGTCTTCTCAACAACGACCTCAATCAAGTTTTACTATGTAATAACATAATTGATGGATTGTTTATTTATCTTACATAAATATCTCACTATTAATTGGGTCTGCTTGAACTTAATTGCAATATCCCGAACATTAGGAAATGACAGACGTGTCATTTTATAAAATTCGGAATATTATATTTATTTTTATTATGGATTTAAGTCTTATAAAAAGAAAATATTAATTAAAGAAATTAGTATTTGTTGGAAAATGATGAGAATTAATTGTAATTAATAGGAATTAATGGGATTAAAGGAAATAATTAGTATTTATTTCCTTGGAGGTTATTTACAAAAAAAAAAAAAACATCCCTTTTTAGTGGGAAGTTATCAGACTGGGATTCAGAAATTAAACGTACGAACTTTGAGAGAAAAGAAAAACAGAAAAGAGAAAGGGAGAATTTTTCAAAATTCTTTCAAGGATCTTGGTGGGTTTCAGAGGCAGTTATAGAAAAAGAATCAGCATGAAGAGATCTTCGTTTCAATACAAAAAGTTCAGAGTTTTATAAAGGTATGAATTTAGCCCTAACTATGGATCTATCATGGTTGACCAAGTTTTATGGTTTTGTTTGGGTTAAATCGTAGTTTCAATTGTATAGAATCCTTTGATCACAATTAATTCTTGATTGATTGTTGATCAAATAGGTTTTCTTTGAGAAGTTCAGAAGTGCTACTGTAACATCCCGACTTTTCGTAAAAGGGTAAAATAGTCATTGGGTGTATTTACTACGACCTAATTATTATTTGTCCCATTTATTTAATTAAAAAGAATTTAATTAAAAGGATTTAGCAATTAATTATAAAGGATTTAATTAATGGCTATGAAAAGGAAATAATACCCAAAATCTATTATTATTTCACACGCTGATTCTGAGAAAAAAAAAAGAGATGGAACGGCGCTACACAGATGAAAACACGCAGGAGATGCCTGGAAGGGGGAAGGGGCTACAAGGACAAAAAAATTAATAAATGGGTCTGGAAGGACAAAAGTAACATTTTCATGATTATAAAGGACAAAAATCACAATTGTTACTTTAAAATTGTTACTTCACGTGTTAATGTTACTTTGTGTTTCACAATTGTTACTTCATATTTACTCTATTCCACATTTGTTACTTCATATTTGTTACTTCATAATTGTTACTTTTGTCCTTATTAAATTACAGTTTACTTCTATCCCGATTTTTTGATAATTATGTCCTTCTGGAAAAAAATCTAATGCCTGGAAAAGGGAGAACGTAAACTTCAACTGTGTGACCAATCCGTTCATCTGTTCAAGATGCCGCAGGAGAGAAAAGTGATCAGCACGATGAGACGCAACTTTGGAAAATAACATCTCTCAATTTCTTAAGTTTTCGGTTTAGCCCTAGTTTTTGGTATTCGTAGAGTTCGATTCTTCAGAAATTTGTATCTTTTAATCCGTAGCTCTGTTTCGCAGCCATGTGTAGTCGAAACGATCTTCTTGGAGCGTAGAGTAATCTAAAATTAGTTTGACAGCAGTTAATCCATGTAATCTGCAGTTTTATGCACTTTTTCAGTTTCGTTTTTAGCCAGAAAATAGGATTTTAGGGTTTTTGTTGATCAAATAGGTTTTGCGGTTTGAGGATCAACAGTTGTTGTAGTTTCTTGGAGTTTTGCTTGCGGTTTTGCTGGCAATTAAGGTAAGAGGCTCTTTCTAATGAATAATTATAGTTTTATTAGGTTTAGGTTGAGTTTGGTATGATTAGATATAATCTTCTATGTTTTGCTGTGCTTAATTCGATGCTAATTGGGTTAGAAACGGATAAGAAATCGTTAAGTGTTGAAATCGGATTTTAGGGCAGCAGGTACAATGCATACGCATTGGCTAGCAATGTGCACGCATTCCTGATACAGGTTTGCCAGGTTTTGTTGCAGCAGGTGTAATGCTTACGCATTCAAGGGAATGTGCACGCATTGCTGGTTCAGGAGGTTCTGGTTTTGTTTCTGTTTTTCGAATGCGCACGCATTAGTTGGACAGAGAATTCAATTTAGGTTCTGGTCGGTGAATGCGTACGCATTCAGAGCAATGCGCACGCATTGATCAAACAACAAGTTTCAGCAGGTTTCAGAGGTAGGGAATGCGTACGCATTCCAGCTAATGCGCACGCATTGCCCCTAGTTTTAATTAAGTGTTGTTTAAGCCTTTTAATAAGATGTTAAATGTTATAATATGACCCGATAACATTAATTAAACATGAACAAGCTTCGATTGAAGTTCTGATTCGTTCAGTTAAAACATCGAATGTACTCTTAAAGGGAGTTGAAGTTCGGATCCGTCAGAAGGGCATGAAAGGGCTTGTGCTTTGATGAACTAGAGTTCATCAATGTATGTGTATTTTCTAGGACTTGTCCGTGTCTAGTGGTCTAGGAAAGAGAGTAGTGTATGTGCGGGAGCTTACCTGAAAACACTTAGGTGGCTAGTTAATTCACAGTAATAAATACATACGTGTAGTAAAAGATAAAACGTCACTTATTCTCGGTTATGCACTATTTCATATCGGCGATGTGATACGTTCATAAAAGGTGAACAACGCTGCAGGCCTATAAACGGCTGAAAGGAAGTGGAGGAAATTCATCGGACGTATACGCATACCAGGGAGACCCCGGAGCTAATCGGTGCTAATCGCCGTTAGTTAGCAAGTATATCTTCAGGCTGATGAACGCCATGCGTAGTGTCCTTGAGTGATGACGTAACCAAGATAAGCTAAGCTAGAAACGTTTAGTCATGACGTGTTGTTGGAGGGATTTTGCATCATTAAAACAAAAGAAAATTTATAACCCTAACCTATATGCAAAACTAACTCCTAACCGGCCGAATACCGGGTTGTTGATAGTAGAGTGAGATAAGTAAGGGTCGATCCACGAGGAATGGGATGTTGAATCTAATTTCATTAACTCTCTCAATTGTTACTCAAAGAATGAATAAACAAAAGGAACGAAAGAACAAAACATAAAAACAGAAAAACATAAACGAACAATCAAAATAAATCTAACCTAAGAAACATGGGAACAACCAAAGTACAAACCTAAGTGATTCCAATTCTAGTTAATCTCATGATTCTAATTCAGTTTGTGGTTTCACCCTTTCACGAGACACAAATCCCTAATCTCTTAGTGAACTTATCTCTTAAGCTATGAAAGCCTACTTTCGTAGTGAATTCAATTATCTATCTCTCATCTTTCGAGTGTTGAGACTGATTTACCAAACAAAACTCGGGTGTAGATTCAATTAACTCTCGTTTTTAAAGAACCTAACAACCGAGGAATCTAACTCATTAACTTGTCATCATTAATAGCTAAAAACCCTATCTTTCTATGGTGATCTAGCGTTTATGCAACTTCCGTATTATAAACGTCAATCGTGAACTAATCTTTCGATTCTAATTCACATGGCATACAAATCGCATAGAAAAATACAAACGACTTAAAGCTCATGAAGATAAAACTGGAATTAAATTAATCATAAGAGAACTCACATAGTCTTGGATACAATGGTTGAAACACCATGGAAACGAAAAGAAAAGCTACATAATCTACTCCTAATCTAACCTCGGTTCACCCGAGCACAAGGCTCGGGTGACCGGCCTTCAAACTCTCAAGATGCGGCTGTGCTCTCTTTTTGATGTGAAGAAAAAATATGGATGAATTAGGGTTGGGGCGACGGCTGTTTAAATAGAAGATTAAGTCGGTTTAGGCAAAGGCGGCGGCGGACGCTCGTTTGAATACATGGACGCCCGTCCATTTTCCTTGGATGGAGAGTCAACGCTCGTTCAGCTTGCGTCTGGAGACTCTGAATGTAAAATACGATTATGGACGCTGCATGGACGCCTTGATTCACCTTTGGGCGCTAAATGCGCTTATATGGACGCCGCCCACCGATTTATCAAATCTTGATTTTTCCATCTTTATCTTGATTGATTTCTTTCCTTATCTCTTTTAATCTTCCATAAATTCAATTGATCCTTCCTCAACTCGAAATTGGCTCTTTAGGATCACCTTTTCCATCATTAATTGGGTATCTACAAATATAAAAAACATACCAAAACGTAATAATTTCCAAAATAATATAAAAACACAAATTAACACTTAAATTGATATGTTTTCATATTTAATCATTAAAAACACCATTTACTCAATATTTAACTATATAACTCAATATCTATGAAAATAATCCATATATGGGGAAAATTGATATACAATATATATATAAAAATCACTATAATTTGGCCATAAACAACACCCCCACACTTATCTTTTTGCTCGTCCCCGAGCAAAACAAAACAAAACCAACTCGAGATAAATAAACATCTATGCAAATATGAAGCATATTTATTAACTTAGAAGTTCACCCAAGTGAGTGTGTGCATAGCCATAATAAACTTCCACTAAGTTCCACAATTTGAAAGTTATTCAAACCAAAACTAGCCCGGTTTCCCATCTAAGTTAGAAATATTCAAAAATTATAACAGGCACTTTACAAAACATACATATCCCAAAAAGAAATAGTGGAGAATATCTAAAACATTTCTGACAGACTCAGAGGATAATCCCTACAACATATCCTTCAGTTTATACTGGGGATAAGGTCGACGATAACTAAGTCGTTACTAATTCATAATAATATATTCCAATATTTTCACTTTTTCACATTTTTCTAACACACATCGTAATAAGCTTTTGCCTCATAGCGAGAATAGGACATTTCAAGATAATCCCTACCTTACTCCAATCATAAGGCAGCTATAAACTGACTGTCGTGAGCTATTGGTCATCATAGTGGTATAGGACATACGAGGTACACCCTACCTCACCCAAATCATAAACCAACTTCCGACACACACAATTACAATTATGTTTACTTAGAGATTTACGGGTCATGAGTGGAAAAGATTATTTTCTAGTAGCACGCACCAATGAGCATAACACCTCAAGTAAACAATTTATTACTATTGCAAAGACTTAATCACGTTTCACTTATCACATTCAAACTTACGAGATATTCACAGTGATGTCATACTTTAATCCTAGAATACAAACTACTAAACTTTTCAAGAATTGTTCATAAGCAAAGAAACATGCTATAATCATCAAAAATCTCTCAACTAAAATGGGGTAGGCTTTCAACATTTAGCTCATCATTTACTATGGCATGTGAAAAGAGTGTCGGGTGAAACAACTAAAATTACTAAATATACGAATATAGCAAAATGATATAAACTCAAGCAAAGATATGCCTTTGTCTACTCGGGATATAACAAAAATTGGAAAATTGACACTTTTCATAGAAAATTATAACTAATATGAGCAAATGAAAGTAGATACATATAAACCATCCTACTTTTGTTGGAGGGATTTTGCATCATTAAACAAAAGAAAATTTATAAACCCTAACTACCATGCAAAACTAACTCCTAACCGGCCGAATACCGGGTAATTGATAGTAGAGCGAGATAAGTAAGGGGTCGATCCACAGGGAATTGGGATGTTGAATCTAATTTCATTAACTCTCTCAATTGTTACTCAAAGAATGAATAAACAAAAGGAACGAAAGAACAAAACATAAAAACAGAAAAACATAAACGAACAATCAAAATAAATCTAACCTAAGAAACATGGGAACAACCAAAGTACAAACCTAAGTGATTCCAATTCTAGTTAATCTCATGATTCTAATTCAGTTTGTGGTTTCACCCTTTCACGAGACACAAATCCCTAATCTCTTAGTGAACTTATCTCTTAAGCTATGAAAGCCTACTTTCGTAGTGAATTCAATTATCTATCTCTCATCTTTCGAGTGTTGAGACTGATTTACCAAACAAAACTCGGGTGTAGATTCAATTAACTCTCGTTTTTAAAGAACCTAACAACCGAGGAATCTAACTCATTAACTTGTCATCATTAATAGCTAAAAACCCTATCTTTCTATGGTGATCTAGCGTTTATGCAACTTCCGTATTATAAACGTCAATCGTGAACTAATCTTTCGATTCTAATTCACATGGCATACAAATCGCATAGAAAAATACAAACGACTTAAAGCTCATGAAGATAAAACTGGAATTAAATTAATCATAAGAGAACTCACATAGTCTTGGATACAATGGTTGAAACACCATGGAAACGAAAAGAAAAGCTACATAATCTACTCCTAATCTAACCTCGGTTCACCCGAGCACAAGGCTCGGGTGACCGGCCTTCAAACTCTCAAGATGCGGTGTGTGTTCTCTTTCGATGTGAAGAAAAATATGGATGAATTAGGGTTGGGGCGACGGCCGTTTAAATAGAAGATTAAGTCGGTTTAGGCAAAGCGGCGGCGGACGCTGCTTTGAATACATGGACGCCCGTCCATTTTCTTGGATGGAGAGTCAACGCTGCGTTCACTTTGCGCCTGGAGACTCTGAATGTAAAATACGATTATGGACGCTGCATGGACGCCAGTTCACCCTTGGACGCTCGTCTGCTTCATATGGACGCTCGTCCACTGACGATCAAATCTTGATTTTTCCATCTTTATCTTGATTGATTTCTTTCCTTATCTCTTTTAATCTTCCATAAATTCAATTGATCCTTCCTCAACTCGAAATTGGCTCTTTAGGATCACCTTTTCCATCATTAATTGGGTATCTACAAATATCAAAAACATACCAAAACGTAATAATTTCCAAAATAATATAAAAACACAAATTAACACTTAAATTGATATGTTTTCATATTTAATCATTAAAAACACCATTTACTCAATATTTAACTATATAGCTCAATATCTATGAAAATAATCCATATATGGGGAAAATTGATATACAATATATATATATAAATCCCTATAATTTGGCCCTAAACAACACCCCCACACTTATCTTTTTGCTCGTCCCCGAGCAAAACAAAACAAAACCAACTCGAGATAAATAAACATCTATGCAAATATGAAGCATATTTATTAACTTAGAAGTTCACCCAAGTGAGTGTGTGCATAGCCATAATAAACTTCCACTAAGTTCCACAATTTGAAAGTTATTCAAACCAAAACTAGCCCGGTTTCCCATCTAAGTTAGAAATATTCAAAAATTATAACATGCACTTTACAAAACATACATATCCCAAAAAGAAATAGTGGAGAATATCTAAAACATTTCCGATGATGACTCAGAGGATAATCCCTACAACATATCCTTCAGTTTATACTGGGGATAAGGTCGACGATAACTAAGTCGTTACTAATTCATAATAATATATTCCAATATTTTCACTTTTTCACATTTTTCTAACACACATCAGAATAAGCTTTTGCCCTCATAGCAGAATAGGACATTTCAAGATAATCCCTACCTTACTCCAATCATAAGGCAAATATAAACCCGACCGTCGTGAGCTATTGGTCATCATAGTGGTATAGGACATACGAGGTACACCCTACCTCACCCAAATCATAAACCAGCTTCCGACACACACAATTACAATTATGTTTACTTAGAGATTTCTGGCTGGCAGTGGAAAAGATTATTTTCTAGTAGCACGTAACCAATCGAGCATAACACCTCAAGTAAACAATTTATTACTATTGCAAAGACTTAATCACGTTTCACTTATCACATTCAAACTTACGTATATTCACAATATGTCATACTTTAATCCTAGAATACAAACTACTAAACTTTTCAAGAATTGTTCATAAGCAAAGAAACATGCTATAATCATCAAAAATCTCCAACTAAAATGGGGTAGGCTTTCAACATTTAGCTCATCATTTACTATGGCATGTGAAAAGAGTGTCGGGTGAAACAACTAAAATTACTAAATATACTGAGATATAGCAAAATGATATAAACTCAAGCAAAGATATGCCTTTGTCTACTCGGGATATAACAAAAAATTGGAAAATTGACACTTTTCATAGAAAATTATAACTAATATGAGCAAATGAAAGTAGATACATATAAACCATCCTACTTTTGTTGGAGGGATTTTGCATCATTAAACAAAAGAAAATTTATAAACCCTAACTACCATGCAAAACTAACTCCTAACCGGCCGAATACCGGGTAATTGATAGTAGAGCGAGATAAGTAAGGGGTCGATCCACAGGGAATTGGGATGTTGAATCTAATTTCATTAACTCTCTCAATTGTTACTCAAAGAATGAATAAACAAAAGGAACGAAAGAACAAAACATAAAAACAGAAAAAACATAAACGAACAATCAAAATAAATCTAACCTAAGAAACATGGGAACAACCAAAGTACAAACCTAAGTGATTCCAATTCTAGTTAATCTCATGATTCTAATTCGGTTTGTGGTTTCACCTTTCACGAGACACAAATCCCTAATCTCTTAGTGAACTTATCTCTTAAGCTATGAAAGCCTACTTTAGTAGTGAATTCAATTATCTATCTCTCATCTTTCGAGTGTTGAGACCGATTTACCAAACAAAACTCGGTGTAGATTCAATTAACTCTCGTTTTTAAAGAACCTAACAACCGAGGAATCTAACTCATTAACTTGTCATCATTAATAGCTAAAACCCTATCTTTCTATGGTGATCTAGCGTTTATGCAACTTCCGTATTATAAACGTCAATCGTGAACTAATCTTTCGATTCTAATTCACATGGCATACAAATCGCATAGAAAAATACAAACGACTTAAAGCTCATGAAGATAAAATCGAATTAAATTAATCATAAGAGAACTCACATAGTCTTGGATACAATGGTTGAAACACCATGGAAACGAAAAGAAAAGCTACATAATCTACTCCTAATCTAACCTCGGTTCACCCGAGCACAAGGCTCGGGTGACCGCCTTCAAACTCTCAAGATGCGGTTTGTGCTCTCTTTGATGTGAAGAAAAATATGGATGAATTAGGGTTGGGGCGACGGCTGTTTAAATAGAAGATTAAGTCGGTTTAGGCAAAGCGGCGGCGGACGCTGCTTGAATACATGGGCGCCCGTCCATTTTCCTTGGATGGAGAGTCAACGCTCGTTCGACTTGCGTCTGGAGACTCAATGTAAAATACGATTATGGACGCCGCATGGGCGCTTGATTCACCTTGGGCGCTGTCACTTTATATGGACGCTTTCGTCCACCGGCGATCAAATCTTGATTTTTCCATCTTTATCTTGATTGATTTCTTTCCTTATCTCTTTTAATCTTCCATAAATTCAATTGATCCTTCCTCAACTCGAAATTGGCTCTTTAGGATCACCTTTTCCATCATTAATTGGGTATCTACAAATATCAAAAACATACCAAAACGTAATAATTTCCAAAATAATATAAAAACACAAATTAACACTTAAATTGATATGTTTTCATATTTAATCATTAAAAACACCATTTACTCAATATTTAACTATATAGCTCAATATCTATGAAAATAATCCATATATGGGGAAAATTGATATACAATATATATATAAAAATCACTATAATTTGGCCCTAAACAACACCCCCACACTTATCTTTTTGCTCGTCCCCGAGCAAAACAAAACAAAACCAACTCGAGATAAATAAACATCTATGCAAATATGAAGCATATTTATTAACTTAGAAGTTCACCCAAGTGAGTGTGTGCATAGCCATAATAAACTTCCACTAAGTTCCACAATTTGAAAGTTATTCAAACCAAAACTAGCCCGGTTTCCCATCTAAGTTAGAAATATTCAAAAATTATAACAGGCACTTTACAAAACATACATATCCCAAAAACAAATAGTGGAGAATATCTAAAACATTTATGACAGACTCAGAGGATAATCCCTACAACATATCCTTCAGTTTATACTGGGGATAAGGTCGACGATAACTAAGTCGTTACTAATTCATAATAATATATTCCAATATTTTCACTTTTTCACATTTTTCTAACACACATCAGAATAAGCTTTTGCCCTCATAGCAGAATAGGACATTTCAAGATAATCCCCTACCTTACTCCAATCATAAGGCAGCTATAAACTGACTGTCGTGAGCTATTGGTCATCATAGTGGTATAGGACATACGAGGTACACCCTACCTCACCCAAAGCATAAACCAGCTTCCGACACACACAATTACAATTATGTTTACTTAGAGATTTACATTTGGGCAAGTGGAAAAGATTATTTTCTAGTAGCACAGACCACTGAGCATAACACCTCAAGTAAACAATTTATTACTATTGCAAAGACTTAATCACGTTTCACTTATCACATTCAAACTTACAGATATTCACAATATGTCATACTTTAATCCTAGAATACAAACTACTAAACTTTTCAAGAATTGTTCATAAGCAAAGAAACATGCTATAATCATCAAAAATCTCCAACTAAAATGGGGTAGGCTTTCAACATTTAGCTCATCATTTACTATGGCATGTGAAAAAGAGTGTCGGGTGAAACAACTAAAATTACTAAATATACAGAATATAGCAAAAATGATATAAACTCAAGCAAAGATATGCCTTTGTCTACTCGGGATATAACAAAAAATTGGAAAATTGACACTTTTCATAGAAAATTATAACTAATATGAGCAAATGAAAGTAGATACATATAAACCATCCTACTTTTGTTGGAGGGATTTTGCATCATTAAACAAAAGAAAATTTATAAACCCTAACTACCATGCAAAACTAACTCCTAACCGGCCGAATACCGGAAATTGATAGTAGAGCGAGATAAGTAAGGGTCGATCCACAGGGATTGGGATGTTGATACTAATTTCATTAACTCTCTCAATTGTTACTCAAAGAATGAATAAACAAAAGGAACGAAAGAACAAAACATAAAAACAGAAAAACATAAACGAACAATCAAAATAAATCTAACCTAAGAAACATGGGAACAACCAAAGTACAAACCTAAGTGATTCCAATTCTAGTTAATCTCATGATTCTAATTCGGTTTGTGGTTTCACCTTTTCACGAGACACAAATCCCTAATCTCTTAGTGAACTTATCTCTTAAGCTATGAAAGCCTACTTTAGTGAATTCAATTATCTATCTCTCATCTTTCGAGTGTTGAGACCGATTTACCAAACAAAACTCGGGTGTAGATTCAATTAACTCTCGTTTTTAAAGAACCTAACAACCGAGGAATCTAACTCATTAACTTGTCATCATTAATAGCTAAAAACCCTATCTTTCTATGGTGATCTAGCGTTTATGCAACTTCCGTATTATAAACGTCAATCGTGAACTAATCTTTCGATTCTAATTCACATGGCATACAAATCGCATAGAAAAATACAAACGACTTAAAGCTCATGAAGATAAAACTGAATTAAATTAATCATAAGAGAACTCACATAGTCTTGGATACAATGGTTGAAACACCATGGAAACGAAAAGAAAAGCTACATAATCTACTCTAATCTAACCTCGGTTCACCCGAGCACAAGGCTCGGGTGACCGGCCTTCAAACTCTCAAGATGCGGCCAGGCTCTCTTTTTGATGTGAAGAAAAATATGGATGAATTAGGGTTGGGGCGACGGCCGCTTAAATAGAAGATTAAGTCGGTTTAGGCAAAGCGGCGGCGGACGCTGTTTGAATACATGGGCGCCCGTCCATTTTCCTTGGATGGAGAGTCAACGCTGCTTCGACTTTGTGTCTGGAGACTCGAATGTAAAATACGATTATGGACGCCGCATGGGCGCTTGATTCACCTTGACGCCTGTCTGCGCTTCATATGGACGCTTTCCCACTCACGATCAAATCTTGATTTTTCCATCTTTATTTTGATTGATTTCTTTCCTTATCTCTTTGAATCTTCCATAAATTCAATTGATCCTTCCTCAACTCGAAATTGGCTCTTTAGGATCACCTTTTCCATCATTAATTGGGTATCTACAAATATCAAAACATACCAAAACGTAATAATTTCCAAAATAATATAAAAACACAAATTAACACTTAAATTGATATGTTTTCATATTTAATCATTAAAAACACCATTTACTCAATATTTAACTATATAGCTCAATATCTATGAAAATAATCCATATATGGGAAAATTGATATACAATATATATATAAAAATCACTATAATTTGGCCCTAAACAACACCCCCATTACTTATCTTTTTTTGCTCGTCCCCGAGCAAAACAAAACAAAACCAACTCGAGATAAATAAACATCTATGCAAATATGAAGCATATTTATTAACTTAGAAGTTCACCCAAGTGAGTGTGTGCATAGCCATAATAAACTTCCACTAAGTTCCACAATTTGAAAGTTATTCAAACCAAAACTAGCCCGGTTTCCCATCTAAGTTAGAAATATTCAAAAATTATAACAGCACTTTACAAAACATACATATCCCAAAAGAAATAGTGGAGAATATCTAAAACATTTACGATGGACTCAGAGGATAATCCCTACAACATATCCTTCGGTTTTATCTTTGGGATAAGGTCGACGATAACTAAGTCGTTACTAATTCATAATAATATATTCCAATATTTTCACTTTTTCACATTTTTCTAACACACATCGTAATAAGCTTTTGCCCTCATAGCGAGAATAGACATTTCAAGATAATCCCTACCTTACTCCAATCATAAGGCAGCTATAAACCGATCGTCGTGAGCTATTGGTCATCATAGTGGTATAGGACATCACGAGGTACACCCTACCTCACCCAAATCATAAACCCACTTCCGACACACACAATTACAATTATGTTTACTTAGAGATTTCTGGCTGGCAGTGGAAAAGATTATTTTCTAGTAGCACAGACCACTGAGCATAACACCTCAAGTAAACAATTTATTACTATTGCAAAGACTTAATCACGTTTCACTTATCACATTCAAACTTACAGATATTCACGAAGATGTCATACTTTAATCCTAGAATACAAACTACTAAACTTTTCAAGAATTGTTCATAAGCAAAGAAACATGCTATAATCATCAAAAATCTCCAACTAAAATGGGGTAGGCGTTCAACATTTAGCTCATCATTTACTATGGCATGTGAAAAAGAGTGTCGGGTGAAACAACTAAAATTACTAAATATACAGAATATAGCAAAAATGATATAAACTCAAGCAAAGATATGCCTTTGTCTACTCGGGATATAACAAAAAATTGGAAAATTGACACTTTTCATAGAAAATTATAACTAATATGAGCAAATGAAAGTAGATACATATAAACCATCCTACTTTTGTTGGAGGGATTTTGCATCATTAAACAAAAGAAAATTTATAAACCCTAACTACCATGCAAAACTAACTCCTAACCGGCCGAATACCGGGTAATTGATAGTAGAGCGAGATAAGTAAGGGGTCGATCCACAGGGAATTGGGATGTTGAATCTAATTTCATTAACTCTCTCAATTGTTACTCAAAGAATGAATAAACAAAAGGAACGAAAGAACAAAACATAAAAACAGAAAAACATAAACGAACAATCAAAATAAATCTAACCTAAGAAACATGGGAACAACCAAAGTACAAACCTAAGTGATTCCAATTCTAGTTAATCTCATGATTCTAATTCAGGTTTGTGGTTTCACCTTTCACGAGACACAAATCCCTAATCTCTTAGTGAACTTATCTCTTAAGCTATGAAAGCCTACTTTAGTAGTGAATTCAATTATCTATCTCTCATCTTTCGAGTGTTGAGACGATTTACCAAACAAAACTCGGGTGTAGATTCAATTAACTCTCGCTTTTAAAGAACCTAACAACCGAGGAATCTAACTCATTAACTTGTCATCATTAATAGCTAAAAACCCTATCTTTCTATGGTGATCTAGCGTTTATGCAACTTCCGTATTATAAACGTCAATCGTGAACTAATCTTTCGATTCTAATTCACATGGCATACAAATCGCATAGAAAAATACAAACGACTTAAAGCTCATGAAGATAAAACCGAATTAAATTAATCATAAGAGAACTCACATAGTCTTGGATACAATGGTTGAAACACCATGGAAACGAAAAGAAAAGCTACATAATCTACTCCTAATCTAACCTCGGTTCACCCGAGCACAAGGCTCGGGTGACCGCCTTTCAAACTCTCAAGATGCGGCCAGTGCTCTTTTTGATGTGAAGAAAAAATATGGATGAATTAGGGTTGGGGCGACGGCTGTTTAAATAGAAGATTAAGTCGGTTTAGGCAAAGGCGGCGGCGGACGCTCGTTTGAATACATGGACGCCCGTCCATTTTCCTTGGATGGAGAGTCAACGCTCGTTCAGCTTGCGTCTGGAGACTCTGAATGTAAAATACGATTATGGACGCTGCATGGACGCCAGTTCACCCTTGGACGCTAAATGTCTCGCTTCATATGGGCCGCTCGTCGCAGCGATCAAATCTTGATTTTTCCATCTTTATCTTGATTGATTTCTTTCCTTATCTCTTTTAATCTTCCATAAATTCAATTGATCCTTCCTCAACTCGAAATTGGCTCTTTAGGATCACCTTTTCCATCATTAATTGGGTATCTACAAATATCAAAAACATACCAAAACGTAATAATTTCCAAAATAATATAAAAACACAAATTAACACTTAAATTGATATGTTTTCATATTTAATCATTAAAAACACCATTTACTCAATATTTAACTATATAGCTCAATATCTATGAAAATAATCCATATATGGGGAAATTGATATACAATATATATATAAAAATCACTATAATTTGGCCCTAAACAACACCCCACACTTTATCTTTTTTGCTCGTCCCGAGCAAAACAAAACAAAACCAACTCGAGATAAATAAACATCTATGCAAATATGAAGCATATTTATTAACTTAGAAGTTCACCCAAGTGAGTGTGTGCATAGCCATAATAAACTTCCACTAAGTTCCACAATTTGAAAGTTATTCAAACCAAAACTAGCCCGGTTTCCCATCTAAGTTAGAAATATTCAAAAATTATAACAGGCACTTTACAAAACATACATATCCCAAAAGAAATAGTGGAGAATATCTAAAACATTTCCAGCGGACTCAGAGGATAATCCCTACAACATATCTTTCATTTATACTTGGGGATAAGGTCGATTTGATAACTAAGTCGTTACTAATTCATAATAATATATTCCAATATTTTCACTTTTTCACATTTTTCTAACACACATCAGAATAAGCTTTTGCCCTCATAGCAGAATAGGACATTTTGAAGATAATCCCCTACCTTACTCCAATCATAAGGCAGCTATAAACTGACTGTCGTGAGCTATTGGTCATCATAGTGGTATAGGACATACGAGGTACACCCTACCTCACCCAAATCATAAACCAGCTTCCGACACACACAATTACAATTATGTTTACTTAGAGATTTCTGGCTGGCAGTGGAAAAGATTATTTTCTAGTAGCACAGACCACTGAGCATAACACCTCAAGTAAACAATTTATTACTATTGCAAAGACTTAACCACGTTTCACTTATCACATTCAAACTTACAGATATTCACAGTATGTCATACTTTAATCCTAGAATACAAACTACTAAACTTTTCAAGAATTGTTCATAAGCAAAGAAACATGCTATAATCATCAAAAATCTCCAACTAAAATGGGGTAGGCTTTCAACATTTAGCTCATCATTTACTATGGCATGTGAAAAAGAGTGTCGGGTGAAACAACTAAAATTACTAAATATACAGAATATAGCAAAAATGATATAAACTCAAGCAAAGATATTAGAAACATGGCAATGTAATCTAAAGAAGCAACATCGCCGTAGCTGATTGTAGTTCTAACGGTTGTCGGATTCTATTTAGGACAATTTTCTGTGTCAAAAGGGGTCGTTTTTAGCACGCAGTAGTATTTTGGCCGTAACTTTCGGCTCGAGTGTCCGTTTGGAACGCAGGACCCCAATTCGGAAAGCTCGTTCCGACGCCGACGACGTGGTGAACGCCATAGGCCGTTCAGTGCGTTTTCGAGGTCAAAATCCACTGTTTTCCATTCCATTTTAGCCCTAGAAGATTTCAACACGTTTTTTTTTACCGTCCTAGTGCCTTTTCTGTTTTAAATTTTTTCGTAGGTAGGTTTCTTTTCTTGTTTCTGTTTCTAGATCCTTTTCTTAATTCGAAAATAAGATATTAAAAAAAAAAATATATATATATATATAATAATAATAATAATAAAAACCTTTTGAACGAAGCGTTCAACAACTTGAACGCCCGTCCACCTCAATTTGCCCTCTCGAGCGAAGCGTTCGATTCGAACGAACGTCCACTAACACCGACGCCGCCGATTGATCTTCAATCATCACTTCTTTTCTTTCTTCTCTTTTCTTCTCTTTTCTCCTCTAAACCATCTAATCTTTTCTAAACTCCTGCTCTAATCAACCCCAAATGGTTGATTTCTTCCTTCTCCTTTCTTCCGGTTTATGCAAACGAGAAGTAAGAAGGGACTTCTGATCTTTGATCCTGAGCCTGAACGATCTATCCTAAGAAGGAGGCTTCTTCCTGATCTTGACGCCATGGCAGATCAAGATCCACCAATTCCAAATCCTGATCCCCAAGCTCGATTAAATCTAATTCGCAACAAAAATGCAAGCTTTGCAAAGAATGGCCAGAATCAACAAGTCGGCATAAATCAACAACTTCAACAATTTAGACAAAACCGACTTAATCAATCGAACCAGGACCCCTACACCCCATATCTAAATCAAGATTTTCTCGAGGGGCATAGACCTATTCGTCCCTCCCGACATGGGAGGAGTGAACTTTGATCTAAAGAACGGAGTAGTTGCTCTGGTTCGAATAGCTCTTTCCATGGTGCGCTCAAGAAGATCCACACGACTTTTTATCCACATTCGTTACAAATCTGTGAAGCGTGCCATTATCCTGGTGTTGATTCTGAGATAGTCAAGTTAAAGCTATTTCCTTTTGCTTTGAAAGGTGAAGCAAGTCGGTGGTTTAAATCGTTGGCACATCATTCTCTCCATACATGGAATGATGTCAAAAGAGCCTTCACTCTTAAGTGGGTTTCACCAGGCAAGATTATGGAGATGAAACGGGAAATAGCTACGTTTGAGCAAATGGAGGATGAGGCTGTTGGCAAAGCTTGGGAGAGATTAAATCATTGATGAGGAAGTGCCCCAATCACGGATATGATGGACATGAGTTCTTTGGAACTGTTTTATAGAGGTGTCTCTCAACCTAATAGAGACTATCTTGACTCCACACTCATGGATCCTTCTTAGGGGAGGTGATGAGGCGCCTTTCTGAGTGGTGAGACCATCGCCAAGAACAATATGTGGTCGACTCCCAAGAAGACCAATGTTGTTAAGAAAGAAGGTACTGCAGCGTCATGATACAAAGTCATTGGTTGCTCGGATGGAATTGATAAGCAAGCAGTGGCCAATCTTCGAGACGCAATCCTTCGATCCGGGAATGCGGTAGGGACGGAGATGACGGAAGAAGTAAATTTAATGGATAATCAAAACCAACCCTTCCAAACTTCAATCAAAGCGCGAACTACTCGGGATTTCAACGACAAAACTTCAATCAAGCCAAGTTACCACCACTGGCCCTTCAAATTCGAATTCTTTCAACTCGAACTATCAAAGGCCGATTCGAACTCCCAAAGGCCTCAAGGTGGCTGGAATCAAACTCGTAACAACGATCATACCACCTCATGTGTCCTCAACACAAATTCGATGAGTGGTAGACATGGTGAAGACTCGTCTATTAGTGTTAAAGCTATTGAGAGACAAGTAGGTCAAATGGCGGACCAAACAAGCAAGCGAGACCTCACGGTAAACTCCCGAGTTATACCGAGAGAAATCCGAAAGCTGATGTGAATGTTTGCACTGCCATTACACCTCAGTGGGAGTATGGGCAAGAAGAGGAGTTGAATGAAGTAACATTGAGAAGTGGTAAACAGGCTGGACCCGGCAAGATGTCGGGAAACGAGTAGCCCCTCCTGACGCCATGAGTTCAGGAGGGGGAAATCAGAAACCACATGCCGAAGAAAGCAACGATGAGGAGCTTAGTGACAATTCTTCAGAGGATGAAAATAATTCTGATGATGAGGAAAGGAAGGAGAGTCAGGAGGCTGTACCCCTGACTAAGAAAAAGGAAGAAAATTTTGTGAGATGGAAGGATAAGGAGGATGAGGCGATAAAGAATCAGGCCACGAAGAATGATAAAGCCCTTCCTTATCCACCGAAGAGCAAGGAGAGAGCCCTCGCCAAAGACAAGCAGTATGATGGGGTGAGGAGGATGCTTAGGGACACTAAAGTGAGTATGCCCTTAGCTGAGGTATTGTCTGAAATGCCTAAATGTACTAAGTATCTTAAAGAATTCTGTGGGAGCAAGAGAAAGCTTTAGGGGATGGCTGAAGAAGTGTTTCGCGAGGATTACGCGATGGTTTCACAGAAAATTGCTGTTAAGCGAGGTGACCCTGGCAGACCTTCAATCTCCTGTGAGATCGAAGGCCATTTATTCGAAAATGTCTTATGCGACTCGGGGGCCTCTATTAATGTGATGCCATTAAATGTATGCAAAAGCTCGGGTTAGATAAAAGGATGCGGAACGACCGATTTCTCTTGGATGGTAGATAAATCTAGCGGATCACAGGCGGTTTGTGTAGCTAATGTTCTCCTTCAAGTTGAACATTTAGTCTTCCCTACCGATCGGGTTATTCTAGACTATCCACCGATAAGGAGATGCCTCTAATTCTAGGCCGAACCTTTTTAGACACTTCTAACGCTCTCATCGACTTCAAAGGGACAGATTACTCTTAGAGTCGGTGACACATCCGTCACCTTCACACGAGGACACATCCTGAAAGAGCCGTAATTGATGAAATATCGTTTGTCGAAGCTATCTATGAGGACGAAAAAAAGATGCCTACTTTGAAGAAGCGGAGGAGTTGACAGAGATATGTGTTTTTGAAGTCATGGACATTGAGGATCCGGTGATCATGGACCACCTTCTAATTCATTTCAAGCCGTAGGCATTGACGAAGTCATCTTCACTCGCTCACACTGGGCTGTTATTGAGTTAGAAGCATGGAGATGCCCAAAGAACAAACGATGATTTCAAAGAGTCGAGTCGTAGAAGACTTCATCCCCGGTGAAGAAGAAGCTCGATGGGTAGTTGGGACGAGGTAGAGTTTTGGAGAGAAGCTACTCATTGGGAAGTAGATGATTGGGAGGAGTCGCGTAAGAGCTTAAAGATGAAGAGTTAAGAAAAATGATCGATCACAAGAAAAAGGAAGCAAGTGTTGACCGGAGGATTCCGATGGATGATTTGATCCAGTGCCTTTTCTGGGGTTGAGCCTCGGGAAGATGAGGTGTTCTCTCACAACCACTTCAAGCTCATAAGGAGAAAGGTGGCCCGTTAAAGTCTAGTATTGAGCAACCACTCACTGATTTAGAGCTCAAACCGCTTCGAAACACCTTAAGTATATCTTTCTTAAGGATGGAGATAAATTGCCTTTGATCATTTCTTGAAACTCGACCACGAGCAAGAAGCACACGGTGATAGAAGTGCTTAAGAAAAACATCCTCGCGTTCGGTTGGCAAGTGGGTGATATCCGAGGATCACCCCGACATATGCATGCATAAAATCCGAGCGGAGGAAGGAGCTAAAAGGTAAGACAACCTCGTGAAGGCTGAATCCGCATATGCAAGAGGTTGTCAAAAGGAGGTTATAAAGTGGCTCGACATGGGAATCATCTACGCAATCGCCGATAGCGAGTGGGTCGGCCCTACTCAAGTTGTGCCAAAGAAGGGCGGTATTACGGTTGAAAAGAATGAAAAAGGGGAGGAAGTTGCCCTACGTCTCGTGGATCAAGCTCTGAGTGTCTCAGACGACTATCGTGGATGAATGAAGTCACCGCAAAGATCACTTCCCTTACCCTTCATTGACCAACTAATTGAAAGGCCGAGTGGTCACAAGTATTATTGTTTTCTCGATGGATACTCGTTACTTCCAGATAGCCATCGACCCCAATGACCAAGAGAAGACCACGTTTACGTGTCCATCTCAGTACTTTTGCTTTTAGTAGAATGCCATTCGGTCTATGTAATGCACCCGCGACTTTTCAACGGTGTATGTTGGCCATTTTGATGGACATGTTGAGAAATGCATGGAAGTCTTCATGGGCGACTTCTCCACTCTGCGATAGTTTTGATGAAATCTTAGAGAACCTAGATATGGTACTCCAACGTTGCGTTGAGAAGAATCAGTGCTTAATCGGGAAAAATGCCATTTTCTAGTAGACGAAGGAATCTTTTGGGACATAAGGTGTCCAATCTTTGGTATTCAAGTTGATAAGGCTAAGGTCGAAGCCATTGAAAGGATGACGTACCTAAGGCAAAGTGAAAGAGGTGCGAGGTTTTCTAGGACACGTTGGCTTCCTACAGGCGGTTTATTCGAGACTTTTCTCGATTGCCAAGCCTTTATCAAATCTCTTGAAAGAAGATGTCGATTTCTTGTTCGATCACGAAGTGCAAAGAAGCTTTCAATTGTTTGAAAGATAAACTTATCGGTGCCCTATTTTAGTAGCACCTTTGATGGACCAAGCCTTCGGTGATGTGCGATGCCTCTAATTACGCCGTGAAAGCGCAGATTTAGGTCAAAGAGTTGATAAAGGTTCGAGGCCCATTTATTATGCGAGCCGCACTTTGAACCCGGCTCAATGCAATTATACCACAACCGAGAAGGAATTCTTAGTTGTTGTTTTTGCCATTGACAAGTTTAGAAGTTATCTTCTAGGTTCTCAAGTGATTGTATGGACCAGATCATGCGACTTTACGCTACCTTATGGATAAAGCGGATGCCAAACCAAGGTTACTTAGATGGATTTTAATTCTACAAGAGTTTGACCTTGTGATTAAAGATAAGAAAGGTAGTGAGAATATTGTGGTGATCATTTATCTCGCTTAGTAAATGAGGGTGCAGAGAATCACAATGATATAGGCATTGATTTTCCAACTGAGCAATTGATGAAGCTTGAAACGGTTAGGCCGTGGTATGCTGACTACGTCAACTATTTAGCGAGTGGTCATTTAGAGGATATGACGTATCAGGAGAAGAAAAAGTTCTTTTCTGACCTTAAATATCTCGTATGGGAAGATCCTTATTTGTTCGAGTCCAGTAAAGGCGGGTTGCTTCGACGGTGTGTTCTGAGCATGATCGGTGGGATATCTTAGAACAATGCCATAGCGGTCCTACCGGAGGTCACTATGGAACACCGAAGACGGTTGCAAAGATTCTTCAAGCTGGATTCTACTGGCCGACTCTGTTTAAAGATGCAGAAGCCTTTTGTAAAGGTTGTGATAGGTGCCGAGAGAACGAGGAAGGCGAGTAGTCGGATGGAAATGCCACTTAAGCCCATTCTTGAATGCGAAGTTTTCGACGTTTGGGGCATAGATTTTATGGGACCCTTTCCATCCTCATGTGGTAATAAGTATATCCTCGTCTGTGTGGATTATGTTTCAAAGTGGGTCGAGGCCATAGCTACTCAAACTAATGATCATAAAGTCGTGAAGAAATTCTTGCAAAAGAATATCTTTACTAGATTCGGCTGTCCGAGAGCACTCATTAGTGATGAAGGTACTCACTTTTGCAATGCGCCGCTTGACAAGATCCTTGAGAAGTATGGTGTCAAACATAAGATTGGTACACCCTATCATCCCCAAACCAAAGGCCAAGTCGAGGTAAGCAACGAGCTTGAAAATAATTTTAGAAGACCGTGAACAATAATCGATCTAATTGGAGTCTTAAGTTGGATGACGATTGTTGTGGGCTCGACCGCATTTAAAACCCGATGGGCACGTCACCCTTCCAAATGGTCTATGGCAAAGCTTGTCATTTACCTGTCGAACTTGAACACAGAGCTTTACGGGCAATTAAATTCTTAAATTTCGATAGCCAACTCGTGGGGAGAAACGATTGTTACAATTGAGCGAGCTCGGCGAATTCGGACTCAGAGCGTCACGAGAATGCTAAGCTTAGCAAGGAAAGAACGAAGATGCTCCATGACGCTAAGATCAAGGACCGAGAATTCAAAGTTGGTGAAATGGCTTTACTCTATAATACCAGACTTCATTTGTTTCCGGGTAAACTCAAGTCTAGATGGTCTGGTCCCTTTGAGATTCTCGAGGTTAATCCCAGTGGAGTAATTACTTTGAACGGGTATGGTAATCAAGCTTTTAAAGTGAATGGCCATCGACTTAAGAAATATTTTGGGCAACCAAAGGAAACGCTGAGATTCTTTATTTCCAAAGAAGAGATGAAATCTGAGATGTCCCGATTTGTGAAGAGATTCCATCTTATTTCTTTGAGTCAGATGATGATGACGTTCCTATATCCACCCGTAAGGTACCATCTGTTGAGACTTCTGATCATACCACTATGTCTATGCCTATCGTGCGCAAGAACAAGAAGAAGAGAGTCAGTGTAGTTTGTAGAGAAAAGTTTAATGATCTTATTGCGCACTTGACTTGTTGTTGTGGTGAAAAGCATTTCCGCCCTAGTAATTCTAATTCTGATACTGAGGTGGCGGTAGGTTAACAAAAGTGGCGCCGTTGCCGGGGAATAGGTGTCATGTTGAATCTAGTTGAGTTAGTTCTTTGATTTTGTTACGTTTTATTTTTCGTTTTCAATAAAAGTCGCGTCGAATAGATTGAGAGTTTTTATTTTGCCGTGTTTCGATGACCGTAGGGTTAAGAATGTGCAAAAGTTTTTTACTCAATTTGTTTTACGAGAATCATGTGTTTATGTGTTATCTAATCTAACTCCTGTGCTGAAATTTGTCTGTGGCTGCGGTGTCTGCGGCTTTGTGATGTTTTGAATTATGAGTTTCTAGGGTTTCTTTGTGTTTGCTGCTTTGGTTTTGTTGCATATTGGTTGTGTGGACGAGCGTTCAAGGTAGTGAACGCCCGTCCCGGGCCTCATAAGTGCGGAACGAAGCAGCCTGACGAGTCTCGCTGAACGGCCGTCCATCTTTGAATTTCCAGGAGAACGCTCGTCTGAAGGATTGAACGCGCGTTCAGAAGGTTGACGACGGCGTCCAACCCTACGCCCAGGTTCCCAAGTTTTTATTTATTCGATTTTTAATGCTTTATTTGACTTGGATGTTTTTAATCTGAGCTTCTGTGGCTGATTAATTTTACGTAGATGTTCTGAACTTGCATATTCATATCTTTCCATCTACGAATCCATGTTAAATAATTGATTAATCTAATATACTTGATTCATCTAGGCATGTTATAGTTACTGTCGGTTCTCGTAAGCTATAACTGTTCTTATGGTTAATTAGTAGCTAATGTCGGTTTCCGTATGCTACATACCGCTCCGATGAATCTTTTAAGCTTTTAAGACTTACGTGCTTCCTTTGTTTTTATAGTTCATATAGGTAGCTACTGTCGGTTTTCGTAATGCTACCATTGCATCTTATGAGTTATATCTGTTTAGTATAGCTAACTGTTGGTTTCCATAATGCTATCACCTTTGATGAGTCTTAAGGCGCGTCGGCACTAGTGACAGCACTGTCGTTTATCGTAACCTGTCATTATGTGGTAGACGTTTATATGCATGCTATGTTGCAATTAGTAGGCTAGTTTTCTTTCTTTAATTTTCTTTTATTTTTGCATATCACTTAGATGCATATCATTTAGTTGCATGTCATCTAGTTGCATTGTTTTTCTATTTTTCTTTTATTTTTCTTGAGCGTAGTTAACTGTCGGTTTCCGTAATACTACCTCGTTTTTATTTTTAGGATTTTTCATGTAGTTTGCATTGTATTGCATTTTCATATAGTTGCACCTAGCCTACGAGTTTGTGATATTTTCATGTATATGTGTCCATCTTTATGTGAGCATAATTTGAATATCTCTATAAATTCTTTTCCTTATGTGCTTTATTTGTATAAGTCTAATCTTTTCCCCGAAGACTCTTTTTGCACTAATCAAGTCTGCAGGATACTTTCTATAGCTATTGTGCACTTTAAAAGATGTATTCAGCTTGTCTGTGATGCTCCACGATCTCTTGAGCTATGCAAGCAATCCTGGTTCTTGTTGGTTCCTCCGCACTGCCAAAGACATCCAATCACCTAAGTTCTCTAATTTATTATTTCTGTATAACTTGAGGACAAGTTGCAATCTAAGTGTGGGGGAAGGGATAGATGATTTATATGTCTACTTTCGTTTGCTCATATTGTTAGTATTTCTATGAAAAGTGCTTAATTTTCCAATTTTTTGTTATATCCCGAGTAGACAAAGGCATATCTTTGCTTGAGTTTTTATCATTTTTGCTATATTCTGACTTGGTTGTTCCCAAGGGATCCACAGGATTTGGAATTAGATTACACAACAAAGACTCTTCTTCTTTGAACCCTAGAAGTCAGCGGCGGCGGCCGGCCGAGCTTCATGCTTGGCCGGCGGTGGTGGTTAGATTAGGTTTCTTTTCGTTTTTTTTCCGTTTTCCTTCCTTCTTGTTCGACTAGAGCTTGAAGATTGAGGCGACCATGAACACGACTTTGTGAAGCTTTTTCCAGAAAGACTCTTGATTTCTTATTCATGGATATTTTGTAAGTTTTAATTAAGATTGTTTCCTTCCTATGTTTATTTGTATCTTGCAATTCATATCGGAAGATTATTGCTTGTTGATGCTACCGTATGACGGAAGTCGGTGTAGTTTAGATCACCGTAGGAAAGTTTGGATTTTTAATCTATACATAACGGAAGTTCGTAGGTTAAATATCTAGGTTTACGAGAGAACCACAATTTAATTAATTCGATGCAAATTTATCTTAGAAAGAGATTGAGGGATATTATCATCACCGGAAAAGATGAGATTGTTCATGTGTTTAATTCATTATGTTGTTCTTGTTCTCTTTCATTTTTTGTATGCTTTATGTTAATCGAATTTAGATAACGGAAGTTAATAGATTCACTAGGTTATCGTGAGGGAGATTGACAATAATTATTCCAACAAACGGAAGTTGAGGGATAATGTTGTTAGGTTAGGATTCAATCCATATCTTTGATTCGTATCGATATTAGTTAAGACCGGAAGGTAAACTAATTAATGGCGTGATAAATCGGAAGAGGAAACGCTCCTTTAGATAAGATAATAATCCAAGATAACTTGTGAATGAACATTTGTCTATCTTATTTCTTTCGGTGGGGTGATGGTTGTTGGAAACTGGTTAGTGAACGCCCGTCCAGTTCTTTAGCTGCAGGTAAACGAGCGTTTGAAAGTATTGGACGCTCGTCCGTTCAAATATTTTCGACTGCTTACGGTTTAAAGGACCAGACGGCGTCTATGCTTTCGAACGTCCGTCCGGTTGGTTTTCAAGTCAAACGAGCGTTTGTTTCTTTGAACGCTTCGTCAAAGTCAGATTTTGAGGTGAACGCCTGTCATTTGTCTTTGAACGCCGATTCGTGAGTCCAGGTTTTTCTTGATCTCATTCCTAATGCTTTTATTTAGTATGGATTGCTTACATTCGAGCATCTGTGGCCTATTTATTTTTTCACATAGATGTCCTGAATATGAATGTTATACCTTTCCATCTATGAATTCATGCTAAGTAAATGATCTTATTCCTTATACATGATTCATCTATGCAAGTTATAGTCACTGTCGGTTCTCGTACGCTATAACTGGTCTTATTGTTAATTAGTAGCTAATGTCGGTTTCCGTATGCTACATATCGTTATGATGAATCTTTTAAGCTTTGAGACTTATGTGCTTTCTTGTTATTTTTGTAACTCATATGGGTAGCTACTGTCGGTTTTCCGTAATGCTACCATCTTGGGCTTATGAGTTATATCTGTTTAGTATAGCTAACTGTTGGTTTTCCATAATGCTATCACCTTTGATGAGTCTTAAGGCGCGTCTACACTGCATGTAATGAACAACACTGTCGTTTATCGTAACCTGTCATTATTTGGTAGACGTTTATTTTATACATGTCGTGTTGCTAATGAGTGGGCTAGTTTTCTTTCTTTTATTTTCTTTTATTTTTGCATATCATTTAGTTGCATGTCATCTAGTTGCATTGTTTTTCTATTTTTCTTTTATTTTTCGTGAGCGTAGTTAACTGTCGGTTTCCGTAATACTACCTCGTTTTTTTATTTTGTTTCTGCACGGGCCGTAGTCACTGTAGAGTTGTCCTCTCAACTTGCTCATCCTGAGCCTGTCAGAATTTATTTTATTTATTTATTTTATTTTTAGGATTGCATATCATGTAGGCTGCATTGTTGTATATTTTCATGTAGTTGCACCTAGCCTACGAGTTTGTGATATTTTCATGTATATGTGTCCATCTTTATGTGAGCATAATTTGAATATCTCTATAAATTCTTTTCCATGTGCTTTATTTGTATAAGTCTAATCTTTTCCCCGTAGACTCTTTTTGCATTGATCAAGTCTGCAGGATATTTTTGATAGCTATTGTGCACTTTAAAGATGTATTCAGTTGTCCTGTGATGCTCCACAGTCTACTGAGCTATGCAAGCAATCTGGTTCTTGTTGGTTCCTCCGAATTGCCAAATCAATCCAATAAGTTCTCTATTTTTTTCAGTATAACTTGAGGACAAGTTGCAATCTAAGTGTGGAGGAAGGGATAGATGATTTATGTGTCTACTTTCGTTTGCTCATAATTTTAGTATTTCTATGAAAAGTGCTTATTTTTCAAATTTTTGTTATATCCCGAGTAGACAAAGGCATATCTTTGCTTGAGTTTATATCATTTTTTTGTATTACAGTATATTTAGTAATTTTAGTTGTTTCACCCGACACTCTTTTCACATGCCATAGTAAATGATGAGCTAAATGTTGAAAGCCTACCCCATTTTAGTTGGAGATTTTTGATGATTATAACATGTTTCTTTGCTTATGTACAATTCTTTAAAAGTTTAGTAGTTTGTATTCTAGGATTAAAGTATGACATCTTGTGAATATCTGTAAGTTTGAATGTGATAAGTGAAACGTGATTAAGTCTTTGCAATAGTAATAAATTGTTTACTTGAGGTGTTATGCTCGATGGTCTGCAGTACTACTAGAAAATAATCTTTTCCACTTTGCCACTGAAATCTCTAAGTAAACATAATTGTAATTGTGTGTGTCGGAAGTCAAGTTTTATGATTTGGGTGAGGTAGGTGTACCACGTATGTCCTATTCCACTATGATGACCAAAAGCTCACGACGATCAGTTTATAGCCGCCTTATGATTGGAGTAAGGTAGGGGATTATCTTGAAATGTCCTATTCTCGCTGAGGGCAAAAGCTTATTCTGATGTTTGTTAGAAAAGTGTGAAAAAGTGAAAATATTGAAATATATTATTATGAATAAGTAATGACTTAGTTATCGTCGACCTTATCCCCAGTATAAACTGAAGGATATGTTGTAGGGATTATCCTCTGAGTCTGTCAGAAATGTTTTAGATATTCTCTACTATTTCTTTTTGGGATATGTATGTTTTGTAAAGTGCCTGTTATAATTTTTGAATATTTCTAACTTAGATGGGAAACCGGGCTAGTTTTGGTTTGAATAACTTTCAAATTATGGAAATTAGTGGAAGTTTATTATGGCTATGCACACACTCACTTGGGTGAACTTCTAAGTTATTGAATATACTTTATATTTGTATAGATGTTTATTTGTCTCGAGCTTGATTTTGTTTTGTTTTACTCGAGGACGAGCAAAAGTTTAAGTGTGGGGGTGTTTGTTAAGGGCTAAATTGTAGTATTTATACATATATTTTATATATCAATTTTCTCCCATATATGTATGATTTTCATAGAAATCGATCTTATAATTGATTAATTGAGTAAATGAGGTTTTTAATAGTTAAATATGAAAACATATCGATTTATATGCTTATTTGGTGATTTTATGTTGTTTTGGAATTGTGTTACGTTTTGGTATGTTTTTCGATGTGTGTAGATACATATCTTTAACTTTGGAAGAGATTTGGAAGAGGCTAAAGTCGAATTTGAAGTGTTGATAAGAGATAGAGATGACACAAGAGGATAAAGATGGAGGAAAGAAAGGATAATGATCAAGAAATCGAAGTCCAAAGAAAATCGGGCGGCGTCTATCAAATATCCACTATAGGCGGGCGTCTGGTCATTTGAACGTCGTCGTCCGTAATCGTAATTCACATACGAGAGAGTTGAGACGCTGTCCAAACGAGCGTCCCAACCCCGTTCGAGAAAGTGGGCGGGCGTCCACATATTCGAGACGGGCGTCCACCGCCGCTTTTCTTTGAAACCGACTTAGGTTACTTGAAGCAACCGCCTCGATTTTCTATTTAAAGCACAGAGCCCCAAACCCTAATGCATCCATATTTTCTTCACATCAAAAGAGAGGCGGCCAGCCGCACTGGAAGTTGAAGGCGGTCACCCGAGCCTTGTGCTCGGGTGAACCGAGGTTAGATTAGGAGTAGATTATGTAGCTTTTCTTTTCGTTTCCATGGTGTTTCAACCATTGTATCCAAGACTATGTGAGTTCTCTTATGATTAATTTAATTCCAGTTTTTCTTCATGACGTTTGATTTAGTTTGTATTTTTCTATGCGATTTGTATGCCATGTGAATTAGAATCGAAAGATTAGTTCACGATTGATGTTTATAATACGGATGTTGCGTAAGCGCTAGATCACCATAGAAAGATAGGGTTTTAGCCATTAATGATGACAAGTTAATGAGTTAGATTCCTAGGTTGTTAGGTTCTTTAAAAACGAGAGTTAATTGAATCTACACCTGAGTTTTGTTTGGTAAATCAGTCTCAACACTCGAAAGATGAGAGATAGATAATTGAATTCACTACGGAAGTAGGCTTTCATAGCTTGAGAGATAAGTTCACTAAGAGATTAGGGATTTGTGTCTCGTGAAAGGGTGAAACCACAAACTGAATTAGAATCATGAGATTAACTAGAATTGAAATCACTTAGGTTTGTACTTTGGTTGTTCCCATGTTTCTTAGGTTAGATTTATTTTGATTGTTCGTTTATGTTTTTTTCTGTTTTTATGTTTTGTTCTTTCGTTCCTTTTGTTTATTCATTCTTTGAGTAACAATTGAGAGAGTTAATGAAATTAGATTCAACATCCCAATTCCCTGTGGATCGACCCCTTACTTATCTCGCTCTACTATCAACAACCCGGTATTCGGCCGGACCCCCAACTAGATGGTGATCTAAGATGTAGTTTTTAGTAGTGATTTATTCACGAATTCAATTAAATATCTTCAATCAAATTCTAGGGTTTCGTTTATCTTTTCAAATAAACTAAACATGCAATCAACACAAAATCACGAGATTGTTTCCAAACTCTTACTCAACTAATCATGCCTAATCTCTTATAACATGATTAGATGCATCACTTAAACGAAAGAGAACTCAAATAAACAGACTTTCGTAAATTTATTCAAGCATAAATTAAACATAGATCGTTTCATCAAATCTTAATTCAATAAAACTTAAACAATATAAAACAGATCCAAAGTAATGAAAAACTATGAAATAAACTCACTAAACTTAAGCATCGAACTCTCTAGTTGGTTTGTGTTGTTGATAGGCTTCCTCCGTCGACTCACTGCAAGGCTTTTAGCCAACAATCATGTTGAAGATGATTGTTGGATTGGAGAAGTTCATCTCTGTGTAAAAAGCTTGTGGCCGCAGCTTTTTGGTGTAAAATTGCGATCTCAATTATGTGGTATGAATTAGGGTTGGGGCTGCCGCTTTATTTATAGGAATTCGATAAACGTTCCACTCCCTTAGGACGACCCGATAACACCCTATACTACGATCCTTATACTTGGGGTGTTTCGGTTTATAAATTATAAAACTCGTTTTTACCGAACAAGTTTTTGGCGCCGTTGCCGGGGAATCGGTGTTTTTGTTGAATCTAATGGAGTTAACTTTTCTATTTTGTTACAAATTTTTAATAGGTAGATTATAGTTTAGGATCTAGGGTTTTTCATAGTTTTTCTTTTATAGTTACCTGTTAGCTTTCCCCACCCGTTTTTCCTGGTGTTTTTCTGTTTCCTGTTCCCGTTTTCTGCAGTCAGACGAGCGTCCATTTTATCTGGACGCCCGTCCAGTTCTTCAACCTTTATCTGGCGTCGGATTTCCAGGCGCCCGTCTAGTTCATTTTTCAGAGGGCGTTAGTCCGATAAAGTGAACGCCCGTGCATTTCTGTTTGATGTCTACTCTTGTTTCTATCTTTTGTTTCCATCTTTTCTTGTTCCTACATTGATTAGGGGGCATCTAGGGTTGATTTATCTGACTTCAAGTTTTTAACGATCAAATTTTTGGAAAAAAGGGATAGTTTTAGCACTCGTTACTATTTTGGCCATAACTTTCGGCTCGAGTGTCGGATTGGCGCGCAGGACATAGGGTTTTTAGCCATTAATGATGACAAATTAATTGTCCATAACTTTCGGCTCGTTACTATTTTGGCCATAACATAGGGTTTTTAGCCATTAATGATGACAAATTAATTGGTTAGATTCCTCGGTTGTTAGGTTCTTTAAAAACGAGAGTTAATTGAATCTACACCCGAGTTTTGTTTGGTAAATCAGTCTCAACATTCGAAAGATGAGAGATAGATAATTGAATTCACTCACAGTAGGCTTTCATAGCTTGAGAGATAAGTTCACTAAGAGATTAGGGATTTGTGTCTCGTGAAAGGTGAAACCACAAAGCTGAATTAGAATCATGAGATTAACTAGAATTGAAATCACTTAGGTTTGTACTTTGGTTGTTCCCATGTTTCTTAGGTTAGATTTATTTTGATTGTTCGTTTATGTTTTTCTGTTTTTATGTTTTTATGTTTTGTTCTTTCGTTTCTTTTGTTTATTCATTCTTTGAGTAACAATTGAGAGAGTTAATGAAATTAGATTCAACATCCCAATTCCATGTGGATCGACCCTTACTTATCTCGCTCTACTTATCAACAACCGGTATTCGGCGGTTAGGAGTTAGTTTTGCAATTAGGTTAGGGTTTATAAATTTTCTTTTTGTTTAGTGATGCAAAATCCCTCCAACAAAAGTGACTTTTGTTGGGGAGATTTTGCATCATTAAAACAAAAGAAAATTTATAACCCTAACCTATATGCAAAACTAACTCCTAACCGGCCGAATACCGGGTTGTTGATAATAGAGCGAGATAAGTAAGGGGGTCGATCCACAGGAATTGGGATGTTGAATCTAATTTCATTAACTCTCTCAATTGTTACTCAAAGAATGAATAAACAAAAGGAACGAAAGAACAAAACATAAAAACAGAAAAAACATAAACGAACAATCAAAATAAATCTAACCTAAGAAACAAGGAACAACCAAAGTACAAACCTAAGTGATTTCAATTCTAGTTAATCTCATGATTCTAATTCGCTTTTGTGGTTTCACCTTTCACGAGACACAAATCCCTAATCTCTTAGTGAACTTATCTCTCAAGCTATGAAAGCCTACTGTGAGTGAATTCAATTATCTATCTCTCATCTTTCGAGTGTTGAGACGATTTACCAAACAAAACTCGGTGTAGATTCAATTAACTCTCATTTTTAAAGAACCTAACAACCTAGAATCTAACTCATTAACTTGTCATCATTAATGGCTAAAACCCTATCTTTCTATGGTGATCTAGCGTTTATGCAACTTCCGTATTATAAACATCAATCGTGAACTAATCTTTCGATTCTAATTCACATGGCATACAAATCGCATAGAAGAATACAAACGACTTAAAGCTCATGAAGATAAAACTGGAATTAAATTAATCATAAGAGAACTCACATAGTCTTGGATACAATGGTTGAAACACCATGGAAACGAAAAGAAAAGCTACATAATCTACTCCTAATCTAACCTCGGTTCACCCGAGCACAAGGCTCGGGTGACCGCCTTGAACTCTCAAGATCTTGGCAGTGCTCTCTTTTTGATGTGAAGAAAAATATGGATGAATTAGGGTTGGGGCGACGGTTTTGTTTAAATAGAAGATTAAGTCGGTTTAGGCAAAGCGGCGGCGGATGCTCGTTTGAATACATGGACGGAGAGTCAACGCTTCGTTCGACTGCGTCTGGAGACTCGAATGTAAAATCTCTTCTAGGGCGCTCGTCCACTTCACCAAACGCCCGTCCCACTATTGAGCGCTGTCTCGCAGCTTGGGATGGGCGCTCGTCCATATTGACTTGAAATCGAATTTCTTGATTTTTCCATCTTTATCTTGATTTATTTCTTTCCTTATCTCTTTTATTCTTCCATATCTTTAATTGATCCTCTTCCATCTCGAACTTAGCCTTTTAGGATCATCTTTTCCGTCATTAATTGGGTATCTACAAATATCAAAAATATACCAAAACGTAATAATTTCCAAAATAATATAAAAACATCAAATAAACATAAAAATCGATACATTTTCATATTTAATCATTAAAAACCTCATTTACTCAATATTTGACTATAAGGCCCGATATCTATGAAAATAATCCATATATGGGGGAAATTGATTCATAAAATATATATGAAAATCACTATAATTTGGCCCTAAACAACACCCCCACACTTATCTTTTTGCTCGTCCCCGAGCAAAACAAAACAAAACCAACTCGAGATAAATAAACATCTATGCAAATATGAAGCATATTTATTAACTTAGAAGTTCACCCAAGTGAGTGTGTGCATAGCCATAATAAACTTCCACTAAGTTCCACAATTTGAAAGTTATTCAAACCAAAACTAGCCCGGTTTCCCATCTAAGTTAGAAATATTCAAAAATTATAACAGGCACTTTACAAAACATACATATCCCAAAAAGAAATAGTAGAGAATATCTAAAACATTTCTGACAGACTCAGAGGATAATCCCTACAACATATCCTTCAGTTTATACTGGGGATAAGGTCGATGATAACTTAGTCTTATATTCATTTCACATCAATTGTTAAGTTGATCTAACCATTTCACTTTAAACACACATTAGAAGAAGCTATTGCCCTCATAGCAGAATAGGACATTTCGAGATAATACCCTACCTTACTCCAATCATAAGGCAGCTTTTTCTAACTCAGCGTGAGCTTTTAGTCATCATAGTGGTATAGGACATCGTGGTACACCCTACCTCACCCAAATCATAAACCAAATCTTCCACACACAATTACAATTATGTTTACTTAGAGATTTCTGGCTGGCAGTGGAAAAGATTATTTTCTAGTAGCACATACCACTGAGCATAACACCTCAAGTAAACAATTTATTACTATTGCAAAGACTTAATCACGTTTCACTTATCACATTCAAACTTACAGATATTCACAGTATGTCATACTTTAATCCTAGAATACAAACTACTAAACTTTTCAAGAATTGTACATAAGCAAAGAAACATGCTATAATCATCAAAAATCTCCAACTAAAATGGGGTAGGCTTTCAACATTTAGCTCATCATTTACTATGGCATGTGAAAAAGAGTGTCGGGTGAAACAACTAAAATTACTAAATATACAAAATATAGCAAAATGATATAAACTCAAGCAAAGATATGTCTTTGTCTACTCGGGACTTAACAAAAAATTTGAAAATTAAGCACTTTTCATAGAAAATTAATAGATTAAGCAAATGAACGTAGATACATAAACCATCTATCCCTTCCCCCACACTTAGATTGCAACTTGTCCTCATGTTGTGCAAAATAAAAGAAAAGAGAACTTAGCTGATTGTAGTTCTAAAGAAGCAAGCCTGGAATGGGTGCACCTCACCCAGAAATTCTTGACGAATCCAGTAGAGTATGGACCATCCACCGGAAAACGATATCGTCAAAAACGCACAATTGCTAACGAAAACATCCTGCACACTTGAACAAACATGAAATACCTCGGGGCTAGGGGAGTAAAACACATAAAGCATAGGAAAAGAAAGGTCGAAGAGATTTTTCAACTTAGGCTCACATAAAGATGGAAAACACATACATGAAATATTACAAAATCGTAGGCTAGGTGCAATTACATGTAAATGCAAACTACATGAAAAAAAATCCTAAGAAAATAAAAGAGTGATGGTATATGGAAAGCCAACAGTAACCATACTCGAAAAAAAACGAGGTAGTATTACGAAACCGATGATTAACTACACTCAAGAAAAATAAAAGAAAGAAATAAATGATGTGGTGTTACGGGAACCGATAAAGTGACCACACTTAAGAAAAATAAAAGGAAAAATAGAAAAACAATGCAACTATATGAAATGCAACTAAATGAAATGCATTTATATGACATGCAAAAAGAAAATAAAATAAAAGAAAGAAAACTAGCCCACTAATTGCAACATAGCATGCATATATAAAATAAACGTCTACCAAATAATGACAGGTTACGATAAACGATGAGTCTTTGTTCATTACATGCAGTGTAGACGCGCTTTAAGACTCGTCAAAAGTGATAGCATTATGGAAAACCAACAGTTAGCTATACTAAACATATATAACTCATAAGATGCAATGGTAGCATTACGAAAACCGACGGTAGCTACCCATATGAATTATAAAAACAAAGGAAGCACGTAAGTCTTAAAAGCTTAAAAGATTCATCGGAGCGGTATGTAGCATACGAAACCGACATTAGCTACTAATTAACCATAAGAACGATTATAGCTTACGAGAACCGACGATCCTACTATAACATGCCTAGATGAATCATATATAAGGAATTGATCAATTATCTAACATGGATTCATAGATGGAAAGGTAAAAACATATAAGTTCGAGGGCATCTATGTAAAAATCAATTAGCCACGAAGCTCGAATGAAAAATCCACATCAAATAAAAGCATTGAAAATAAAATCCAGAAAAACCTGGACCATGAACTGGCGTTTAGCAAAACAGACGGCGTTCACCGCAATTCAGCCCATTTAGCGTTCACTTAGCGTTCGAATCGGGCGGGCGTTCCACCTGCGAGACGCCGTCTGCGCCTTGAAAACCGACCGGACGGGCGTTCAGAAAGTATAGACGCTCGTCTGGTCCTCTAAATCAGAACAGGATTGAAAATATTTGAACGGACGAGCGTCCAATACTTCCCAACGCTTCGTTCACTGCGCAGATGAAGAAGCGGGCGGGCGTCCAATGAATGCAGACGCCGCCGTCCATACAACAAGAATGCACAGATGCAGAAAAACACAAAGAAACCCTAAATACTTATGAACACAACACAAAGAACACACGAGATCACAAAGACATCAGCCTTATCAAATTAAGCACAGGGGTTAGACTAGGTAACACATAAACATATAAACTTCACGTAAAACAAGTTGAGTAAAAAACTTTTGCACATTCTTAACCTAACGGTCATCGAAACACGGCAAAATAAAAACTCTCAACTTGGTATACGCTACTTTTATTAAAAACAAAAATAAAACGTAACAAAATCGAGAACTAACAAAACTAGATTCAACATGACACCTATTCCCCGGCAACGGCGCCACTTTTGTTACGTTTGTATAGTGATTATGTTACGTGTCTACATAATCAATTGGTAGACGTTGAATCTAGTTTTGTTGATAGTATATGGTAATCCGATGGATGAGAACGTATGAGATTAGCAGACGCCGTTTTATAATTCCGTTAATCAATTATGTTTACCCGTTAATTGATTACCATACCCCACATTTGCATAATTTACATGAGAATTAAGGGTTTAAGTGTAATTATTTAATAAAGATGATTTTAAGAGGGTTGTATGCAAAATTGATGATTTTAAGTGTTGATTTAATGGAATTATTATTATTTGGATTTTATTACATTTTTGCATTGTTTATTTATCATGTAGGTGTTGATTTTCGTGCATATAATGAGGATAAATGAAGCTCAAGTCGAATTATAAGAGATAGAGTTGGAATTGGCTTGAAGAAATTGGATAAAGATGAAGAGATCCGATCCTCAGCAGTTCAAACGGGCGTCTACTGATCTTGAACGAGCGTCCGTAGTGAATCAAGTCCCATGCAAATAGCCCGTAATCGTATTTTACATTCGTGAGAGTTCGAGACGGAGGATGAACGAGCGTTTACTCAGCGTCCAGGCATTCTGGACGGGCGTCCGGATATCCAGACGGGCGTTCAAGGCCGACTTAGTCATAACCGACTCGAATTCCTATAAATAAAGCGGCAGCCCCAACCCTAATTCATACCACATAATTGAGATCGCACTTTCACACCAAAAAGCTGCGGCCAGAACCCTAATTCCATAGAGATGAATTTCTCCAATCCAACAATCATCTTCAACATGATTGTTGGCTAAAAAGCCTTGCAGTGAGTCGACGGAGGAAGCCTATCAACAACAAAACCAACTAGAGAGTTCGATACTGGATGTTTAGTGAGTTTAAGATCTAGTTTTTCATCACTTTTTACTGCTTTTTTTACATTGCCATGTTTTGTTGAATTATCAATTCTATGAAACGATCTATGTTTAATTTATGCTTGAATAAATTTACGAAAGTCTGTTTATTTGAGTTCTCTTTCGTTTAAGTGATGCATCTAATCATGTTATAAGAGATTAGGCATGATTAGTTGAGTAAGAGTTTGGAAACAATCTCGTGATTTCGTGTTGATTGCATGTTTAGTTTATTTGAAAAGATAAACGAAACCCTAGAATTTGATTGAAGATATTTAATTGAATTCGTGAATAAATCACTACTAAAAACTACATCTTAGATCACCATCTAGTTGGGGGTTGTTGGTTGATGGGTGGATTCGTTGCCTCGCTGTGTTTTCCTTTAATTGTTTTAATCAAATCGTTTGCATAAGTTTAATTTAAGTTCTAGTTTTTAAACCTTTAAATTTCCTGCAACTTTTCTGCAATTTTCTGTTCTGATCGTAGTCAGACGCTCGTCCATTAGATTTCGTTTCCAGACGCTCGTTCACTTTAGGTAACGCTCGTCCGTCTTTCTGTTTTCTTATTTTCTGCTTGTTTTTATTTCCTGTTTTAGTTTTAATTCTTAGGTTTAGGTTTTAGTTAGTTTCAGCTTTAGTTTAGATAGATAATTGTGACATAATCATATAGATTTATATTTGAATCCGATAAACATTCCACTCCTTGTGGCGACCCGTTAACATCCTATACTACGATCCTTATACTTGGGGTGTTTCGGTTTATAAATTATAAAACTAGTTTTTAAAGAACAAGTTTTTGGCGCCGTTGCCGGGGAGTCGGTAACGGTTGTCGGATTCTACTTAGGACAATTTTCTGTGTCAAAAAGGGGTCGTTAGGGCACGCAGTAGTAATAGGACCATAACTTTCGGCTCGAGTGTCCGTTTGGAACGCAGGACCCCAATTCGGAAAGCTCGTTCCGACGCCGACGACGTGGTGAACGCCGTGAGGCCGTTCAGTGCGTTTTAGGTCAAAATCCACTGTTTTCCCTTCATTTTGGCCCTAGAAGGTTTCAACACGCTTTTTTACCGTCTTAGTGTTTTTCTTGTTTTTAAACTTTTCGTATGTAGGTTTCTTTTCGATTTTTCGTTTAATTTTAGGATTACATTTATTAATGTTTTATTTTATTTAATTTTCTTTCAATTATTTTCCTTACTTTTTTATAGCTTAGATCTGTTTCCGTAATTATAGATTTGTTTGATTTTATTTCCATAAGTCTTTTCGCTTTTATTTTTTATCTCGTTTTTAATTTACGTAACCTTAGTTTTTAGGTTTTCGTATCGAACGAGCGTTCAACAACTTGAACGCCCGTCCACCTCAATTTCTGTCCTCTCGAACGACGTTCATTCAATCAACGAGCGTTCGATTACGCATTTAACGTCCATTAACACTTTGGGCGCTTGATTCGATCTGTTCAATCATCACTTCTTTTCTTTCTTCTCTTTCCTTCTCTTTTCTTTTCTTCCTCTAAACCATCTAATCTTTTCTAAACTGTTCTAATCAACCCCAAAGGGTTGATTTCTTCCTTTCCTTTCTTCCGGTTTATGCAAACGAGAAGTAAGAAGGACTTCGATCTTTGATCCCGAGCCCGAACGATCTATCCTTAGAAGAAGGCTTCTCCTGATTTGGACAAAATGGCGGATCAAGATCCACCAATTCCAAATCGACCCCCAAGCTCGCTTAAATTTACTCCTTCAACAAATGCAAGCTCTGCGGCAGAATAGCAGAATCGACAAGTGGCATAAATCAACAACTTCAACAATTCCGCCAAAACCAACTTTAATCAGTTGAACCAGACCCCTACACTCCATATCTTAATCAAGATTTTCTCGAGGACATAGACCTGTTCGTCCACCTGATATGGGGGAGTAAATTTCGACCTTAAAAATGGAGTAGTTGCACTAGTCCAAAATAGCTCTTTCCATGGCATTTGCTCAAGAAGACCATACGACTTCTTGTCCACATTCGTACAAATCATGAAGCGAGGCCATTATCCTGGTGTTGATTACGAGATCGTAAAGTTGAAGCTATTTCCTTTTGCTTTAAAAGGTGAAGCAAGCGAGATGGTTTAAGTCGTTAGCACATCATTCCTCTCCATACATGGAATGATGTCAAAAGAGCCTTCGCTCTTAAGTGGGTTTCACCAGGCAAGATTATGGAGATGAAACGGGAAATAGCTACGTTTGAGCAGTTGGAGGATGAGACTGTTGGCAAAGCTTGGGAGAGATTGAATCTCTTGATGAGGAAATGCCCAAATCACGGATATGACAGACATGAGTTGCTGGAACTGTTCTATAGAGGTGTCTCTCAACCTAATAGAGACTATCTTGACTCCACAGCTCATGGATCCTTCTTAGGGGGAGGTGATGAGATCGCCTTCTGAGTGGTCGAGACCATCGCCAAGAACAATATGTGGTCGACTCCTAAGAAGACCAATATTGTTAAGAAGGAAGGTCATGCAAGCAATCTCGATACAAAGTCATTGGTTGCTCGGATGGAATTGATAAGCAAGCGGTGGCCAATCTTGACGCAAACCTTCGATGCGGGAATGCATGTAGGAGCGGAGATGACGGAGGAGGTAAACTTAATGGATAATCAAAACCAACCCTTCCGAAACTTCAACCGAACTAACTATTCGAGATTTCAACGACAAAACTTCAATCAAGCCAAGTTATCACCTGGCCCTTCAAATTCGAATTCTTTCAACTCGAACTATCAAAGGCCGCCTTCGAACGCCCAAAGGCCTCAAGGTGGTGGAATCAAACTCGAAACAACAATCATACCACCTCATGTGTCCTCAACACAAATTCGATGAAATTTGGTAGACATGGTGAAGACTCGCTCTACTAGTGTTAAAGCAATTGAGAGACAAGTTGGTCAAATGGCGGACCCGACAAGCAAGCGGACCTCACGGTAAACTTCCGAGTTATACCGAGAGAAATCCGAAAGCTGATGTGAATGTTTGCACTGCCATTACACCTCGGTGGGAGTATGGGCAAGAAGAGGAGTTGAACGAAGTGACTCGAGAAGTGGTAAGAAGGCTTTGGACCCGGCAAGATGTCGGAAGCGAGTAGCCCTCCCCCGACGCCATGAGTTCGGGAGGGGAAATCGAAAATCACATGCCAAGAAAGCAACGATGAGGAGGAGCTTAGTGACAATTCTTCGGAGGGCGACAATGATTCGATGAAGAGGAAAGGAAGGAGAGTCGAGGCTGTACTTCGACTAAGAAAAAGGAAGAAAAGTTTGTGAGATGGAAGGATAAGGAGGATGAGGCGATAAAGAATCAGGCCACGAAGAATGATAAAGCCCTTCCTTATCCCCAAAAAAGAAAGAAAGCCCTCACTAAATGACAAGCAAAGTATCTTTGGAGTGAGAGGATGCTTAGAGACACTCAAGTTAGTATGCCCTTAGCCGAGGTATTAACCGAAATGCCTAAATGCTCTAAGTATCTTAAAGAATTCAATGGGAGTAAGAGAAAGCTTGAGGGATGGTGAAGAAGTGCTTCGAGGATTGCGCGATGGTTTCACGAAAAATTGTCATTAAGCGAGGTGACCACTAGCGGACCTTCAATCTCCTGTGAGATCGAAGGCCATTTGTTCGAAAATGTATTATGCGACTCAGGGGCCTCTATCAATGTGATGCCATTAAACGTATGCAAAAAGCTCGGGTTAGATAAAAGGATGCGGGAACGCCCGATTTCTCTTCAGATGGTAGATAAATCTAGCCGGACTGCAGCCGGTTGTGTAGCTAATGTGCTCCTTCAAGTTGAACATTTAGTCTTCCCTACCGACTGGGTTATTCTAGACTATCCACCTGATAAGGAGATGCCTCTAATTCTAGGCCGAACCTTTTTGGACACTTCTAACGCTCTCATCGACTTCTGCAAAGGACAGATTACTCTTAGAGTCGGTGACACATCTGTCACCTTCACACGGGGGACACATCCTGAAAGAGCCGTAATTGATGAAATATCGTTTGTCGAAGCTATCTATGAGGATTTAAAAGATGCCTACTTTGAAGAAGCGAGGAGTTGACAGAGATAGGTGTTTTTGAAGTCTTGGACATTGAGGATCCGGTGATCATGGACCATCTTCTAATTCATTTCAAGCCGTAGGCATTGACGAGTCATCTTCACTCGCTCACACTGGGCCTGTTATTGAGTTAGAAGCATGGAGATGCCCAGCAACAAACGATGATTTCAAAGAACTGAGTCAGGAAGACTTCATCCCTGGTGAAGAAGAAGCTCTGATGGGTAGTTGGGACGAGGTAGAGTTTTGGAGAGAAGCTACTCATTGGGAAGTAGATGATTGGGAAGAGTCGCGTAAGAGCTTAAAGATGAAGAGTTAAGAAAAATGATCGATCACAAGAAAAAGGAAGCAAGTGTTGACCGGAGGATTCCGATGGATGATTTGATCCAATTTGCCTGCAGGGTTGAGCCTCGGGAAGATGAGGTGTTCTCATCACAACCACTTCAAGCTCATAAGGAGAAATGTGGCCCGTTAAAGTCTAGTATTGAGCAACCACCTCTTGATTTAGAGCTTAAACCGCTTCCAAAACACCTTAAGTATATCTTTCTTAAGGATGGAGATAAATTGCCTTTGATCATTTCTTCGAAACTCGACCAAGAGCAAGAAGCACAGCTGATAGAAGTGCTTAAGAAAAACATCCTCGCGTTCGGTTGGCAAGTGGGTGATATCCGAGGATCAGCCTGGACATATGCATGCATAAAATCGAACGGAGGAAGGAGCTAAAAGGTAAGACAACCTCGGCGAAGGCTGAATCCATATGCAAGAGGTTGTCAAGAAGGAGGTTATAAAGTGGCTTGACATGGGAATCATCTACGCAATTGCCGATAGCGGCGAGTGGGTCGACCCTACTCAAGTTGTGCCAAAGAAGAAGGCGGTATTACGGTTGAAAAGAATGAAAAAGGGAGGAAGTTGCCCTACGTCTCGTGGATCACTCTGATGTCAGATCGACTATCGTGAAGTGAATGAAGTCACCGCAAAGATCACTTCCCTTACCCTTCATTGACCAACTAATTGAAAGACCGAGTGGTCACAAGTATTATTGTTTTCTCGATGGATACTCTGGTTACTTCCGGATAGCCATCGACCCCAATGACCAAGAGAGACCACGTTTACGTGTCCATCCGGCACTTTTGCTTTTAAGTAGAATGCCATTCGGTCTATGCAATGCACCGCGACTTTTCAACGGTGTATGTTGGCCATTTTGATGGACTTGTTGAGAAATGCATGGAAGTCTTCATGGGCGACTTCTCGACTGGCGATAGTTTTGATGAAATTTTAGAGAACCTAGATATGGTACTCCAACGTTGCGTTGAGAAGAATCTGGTGCTTAATCGGAGAAATGCCATTTTCTAGTTGATGAAGGAATAGTTTTGGGACACAAGGTGTCCAATGCCGTATTCAAGTTGATAAGGCTAAGGTCGAAGCCATTGAAAGGATGACGTACCCTAAGGCAAAGAAAGAGGTACGAGGTTTTCTAGGTCATGTTGGCTTCAAAGCGGTTTATTCGAGACTTTTCTACGATTGCCAAGCCTTTATCAAATCTCTTGAAAGAAGATGTCGATTTCTTGTTCGATCACGAAGTGCAAAGAAGCTTTCAATTGTCCGAAAGACAAGCTTATCGATGCCCCTATTTTAGTTGCACCTGACCGACCAAGCCTTCGAGTTGATGTGCGATGCCTCTAATTATGCCGTAGGCGCGGTTTTAGGACAAAGAGTTGATAAAAGGTTCATGCCCATCTATTATGCGAGTCGTACCTTGAACCCGGCTCAATGCAATTATACTACGATCGAGAAGGAATTCTTAGCCGTCGTCTTTGCCATTGACAAGTTTAGAAGCTATCTTCTAGGGTCTCAAGTGATTGTATGGACCAGATCATGCGACTTTTACGCTACCTTATGGATAAAGCGGATGCCAAACCAAGGTTACTTAGATGGATTTTAATTCTACAAGAGTTTGACCTTGTGATTAAAGATAAGAAAGGTAGTGAGAATATTGTGGTGATCATTTATCTCGCTTAGTAAATGAGGGTGCAGAGAATCACAATGATATAGGCATTGATTTTCCGGTGAGCAATTGATGAAGCTTGAAGCGGTTAGGCCGTGGTATGTCGACTACGTCAACTATTTAGCGAGTGGTCATTTAGAGGATATGACGTGTCGAGGAGAGGAAGAAGTTCTTTTACGATCTCATATATCTCGTATGGGAAGATCCTTATTTTTCGTGAGTCCAGAAAGACGGGTTGCTTCGACGGTGTGTTCCGAGCATGATCGGTGGGATATCTTAGAACAATGCCATAAATGGTCCTACCGGAGGTCACTATGGAACACCAAAGGCGGTTGCAAAGATCCTTCAAGCTGGATTCTCTTGGCGACTCTTTTAAGGACGCAAGCCTTTTGTAAAGGTTGTGATAGGTGCCGAGAGAACAGGAAGGCGAGTAGTCGGATGGAAATGCCACTTAAGCCCATTCTTGAATGCGAAGTTTTCGATGTATGGGGCATAGATTTTATGGGACCCTTTCCATCCTCATGTGGTAATAAGTATATCCTCGTGCATGTGTGGATTATGTTTCAAAGTGGAGTCGAGGCCATAGCTACTCAAACTAATGATCACAAGGTTGTAAAGAAATTCTTGCAAAAGAATATCTTTGCTAGATTCGAGTTGTCCGAGAGCACTCATTAGTGATGAAGGTACTCACTTTTGCAATGCGCCGCTTGACAAGATCCTTGAGAAGTATGGTGTCAAACATAAGATTGGTACACCATATCATCCTCAAACTAGTGGCCAAGTCGAGGTAAGCAACGAGCTTGAAAAGAATTTTAGAGAAGACCGTGAACAATAATCGATCTAATTGGAGTCTTAAGTTGGATGACGCGTTGTGGGCTTATCGCGACTTTGCATTAAAACCCCGATGGGCACGTCACCATTCCAAATGGTCTATGGCAAAGCTTGTCATTTACCCTGTCGAACTTGAGCACAGAGCTTTACGGGCAATTAAATTCTTAAATTTTGATAGCCAACTCTGTGGGGAGAAACGGTTGTTCTGATTGAGCAGGCTCGGCGAATTCGGACTCGAGCATACGAGAATGCTAAAATCAGCAAGGAAAGAACGAAGATGCTCCATGACGCTAAGATCAAGGACCGAGAATTCAAAGTTGGAGAAATGGCTTTACTCTATAATACTAGACTTCACTGTTTCCGGTAAACTCAAGTCTAGATGGTCCAGTCCCTTTGAGATTCTCGAGGTTAATCCAAGTGGAGTAATTACTTTGAACGGGTATGGTAATCAAGCTTTCAAAGTGAATGGTCATAGACTTAAGAAATATTTTGGGCAACCAAAGGAAAAGCCTGAGATTCTTTATTTCCAAAGAAGAGATGAAATCTGAGATGTCCTGATTTGTGAGGAGATTCCATCTTATTTCTTTGAGTCGGATGATGATGACGTTCTATATCCACCCGTAAGGTACCTTCAGTTGAGACTTTTGATCATACCACTATGTCTATGCCTATCATCCGCAAGAACAAGAAGAAGAGAGTCAGTGTAGTTTGGAGAGAAAAGTTTAATGATCTTATAGCACACTTGACTTGTTGTTGTGGTGAAAATCATTTCCGCCCCAGTGTTCCTGATTCTGATACTGAGGTAGCGGTAGTCAAACCAAAGTGGCCCGATCCGGGTTGATCTTTTGGAATCTGTGTCAAGCTATTGACATTAAAAGAGCGCTCCTAGGAGGCAACCTAGTTATTTGTTTTTTTTTTCATTCTTAGGTTGTTTTATTGTTTAGAAATAATACTTTAGTTGATTTTGTGTTGATGGTTATTCCTCTTACGTTCATTGTGAGTGTTTTGTGTTATGTGTTGCTCATATACCCCGTGTACCCCGAGATTATATGGTATGTCGAGTGTGGCAGATACTTTTGAGCAGGTTCACAAGCTTTTATGTCCAGTGTTGTCTATTCGAGTTGTCGCGGTATATTCATGCTCCGGCCTGACCTCTGCCAACTTTCATCCGACAACCACTGTTGAAACCAGCTAAGTTTTCTTTTTCTTTTATTCTGCACATTCTGAGGACATAATGTGATTTAAGTGTGGGGGGGTAAATTGGGTATGTTTTTATGCTATATCCTTTGAAATATGAGTGAATGTTAAATTTCTGCGGAATTTAAAATTTTTTGTGAATCTTGAGCATATAATTGGAACTAGATGCTTGCTAGTTGTAGTTTTCTAACGATGATAGTATGTGACTTAGTGAGATAATTATAGCATGTTTTACTTTTATGGAGATAGTTTCGTTTTTCACTCACGAAAGCCTTTGATTTTGAAGCATGACTTTTGAATTATATCCTTTCATTATTTTTAATGATTTATCTTAGGAAGGTCAGTATAGTTACACCTAAGTTAGACCGTGTACTGTGAATATCATAAAGTTTGAATGTGATAAGTGAGATGTAACTTATGACTTTGAAAAGTGAATGAATAAAGTGAGTGAGCAATTATTAATAAATACGTTTGTCGGAAGCTGGTTTATGATTGGGGTGCGGTAGGGCATTATCTCGAAATGTCCTATTCCACTATGATGACCAAAAGCTCACGACGATCGAGAGAAAGCTACCTTATGATTTGGTAGTAAGGTAGGGTGTTATCACGAAACATCCTATTCTACTATGATGGGTAAGAGCTTATTCGATATCGTCAAATTTGAAAATTTTGAAAAATGATGAATAAGAATAAAGTAAAGTCTTTGTTATCATGGATCTTATACCCAGTAGAACCGCATGATATGCTGTAGGGATTATCCTACTGAGTGCGTGGGAAGGCTTGAGTGGAGCTATTACTGTCTATACCTAGGATAGTCATTGGAATTTTTGAAAGGATATTTCTTTGAAAGGCTTGTTAAGATTGAGAACGGCTTGTCACACATACACCGAGTCTATCTCTGTGATGGTATTGTTTGCTATAGTTGTTGTATCTTTTGTTACGTGAGTTAGAGATCTATGTGGATTATTTATAAAGTTGAGCTATAGTTTTGATTGTTCTCATCCGGGGACGTACAAAAAGCTAAGTGTGGGGTGTTGTTAAGGCCATATTTATATGATTATTAAAGGTTTATTTCATTATTATTTTCCCACATTTGCATAATTTACATGAGAATTAAGGGTTTAAGTGTAATTATTTAATAAAGATGATTTTAAGAGGGTTGTATGCAAAATTGATGATTTTAAGTGTTGATTTAATGGAATTATTATTATTTGGATTTTATTAGATTTTTGCATTGTTTATTTATCATGTAGGTGTTGATTTTCGTGCATATAATGAGGATAAATGAAGCTCAAGTCGAATTATAAGAGATAGAGTTGGAATTGGCTTGAAGAAATTGGATAAAGATGAAGAGATCCGATCCTCGCCCGAGCTCAAGCGGGCGTCATCGATCTTGAACGAGCATCCGTAGTGAATCGGCGTCCATGCAGCGTCCAGAATCGTATTTTACATTCAGAGAGTTCAGACGGAGGATGAACGAGCGTTTACTCAGCGTCCAGGCATTCTGGACGGGCGTCCGGATATCCAGACGGGCGTTCAAGGCCGACTTAGTCATAACCGACTCGAATTCCTATAAATAAAGCGGCAGCCCCAACCCTAATTCATACCACATAATTGAGATCGCACTTTCACACCAAAAAGCTGCGGCCAGAACCCTAATTCCATAGAGATGAATTTCTCCAATCCAACAATCATCTTCAACATGATTGTTGGCTAAAAGCCTTGCAGTGAGTCGACGGAGGAAGCCTATCAACAACAAAACCAACTAGAGAGTTCGATACTGGATGTTTAGTGAGTTTAAGATCTAGTTTTTCATCACTTTTTAACGCTGTTTTACATTGCCATGTTTTGTTGAATTATCAATTCTATGAAACGATCTATGTTTAATTTATGCTTGAATAAATTTACGAAAGTCTGTTTATTTGAGTTCTCTTTCATTTAAGTGATGCATCTAATCATGTTATAAGAGATTAGGCATGATTAGTTGAGTAAGAGTTTGGAAACAATCTCGTGATTTCGTGTTGATTGCATGTTTAGTTTATTTGAAAAGATAAACGAAACCCTAGAATTTGATTGAAGATATTTAATTGAATTCGTGAATAAATCACTACTAAAAACTACATCTTAGATCACCATCTAGTTGGGGGTTGTTGGTTGATGGGTGGATTCGTTGCCTCGCTGTGTTTTCCTTTAATTGTTTTAATCAAATCGTTTGCATAAGTTTAGTTTAAGTTCTAGTTTTTAAACCTTTAAATTTCCTGCAACTTTTCTGCAATTTTCTGTTATGATCGTAGTCAGACGCTCGTCCGCAATAGCAGACGCTCGTCCATTAGATTTCGTTTCCAGACGCTCGTTCACTTTAGGGAACGCTCGTCCGTCTTTCTGTTTTCTTATTTTCTGCTTGTTTTTATTTCCTGTTTTAGTTTTAATTCTTAGGTTTAGGTTTTAGTTAGTTTCAGCTTTAGTTTAGATAGATAATTGTGACATAATCGATATAGATTTATATTTGAATCCGATAAACATTCCACTCCCTTAGGACGACCCGTTAACATCCTATACTACGATCCTTATACTTGGGGTGTTTCGGTTTATAAATTATAAAACTAGTTTTTACCGAACAAACAATCAAAATAAATCTAACCTAAGAAACATGGGAACAACCAAAGTACAAACCTAAGTGATTTCAATTCTAGTTAATCTCATGATTCTAATTCAGTTTGTGGTTTCACCCTTTCACGAGACACAAATCCCTAATCTCTTAGTGAACTTATCTCTCAAGCTATGAAAGCCTACTTTCGTAGTGAATTCAATTATCTATCTCTCATATTTCGAATGTTGAGACTGATTTACCAAACAAAACTCGGGTGTAGATTCAATTAACTCTCGTTTTTAAAGAACCTAACAACCTAGGAATCTAACTCATTAACTTGTCATCATTAATGGCTAAAAACCCTATCTTTCTATGGTGATCTAGTGTTTACGCAACTTCCGTATTATAAACATCAATCGTGAACTAATCTTTCGATTCTAATTCACATGGCATACAAATCGCATAGAAAAATACAAACTAAATCAAACGTCATGAAGAAAAACTGGAATTAAATTAATCATAAGAGAACTCACATAGTCTTGGATACAATGGTTGAAACACCATGGAAACGAAAAGAAAAGCTACATAATCTACTCCTAATCTAACCTCGGTTCACCCGAGCACAAGGCTCGGGTGACCGGCCTTCAAACTCTCAAGATGCGGCTGTGCTCTCTTTTTGATGTGAAGAAAAATATGGATGAATTAGGGTTGGGGCGACGGCTGTTTAAATAGAAGATTAAGTCGGTTTAGGCAAAGGCGGCGGCGGACGCTCGTTTGAATACATGGACGCCCGTCCATTTGCCTTGGACGGAGAGTCAACGCTCGTTCAAACTTATGTCCTGGAGACTCAATGTAAAATCTCTTCTAGGACGCTCGTTCACTTCACCAAACGCCCGTCCACTATTGAACGCTCGTCTGCTTCAGATGGACGCTCGTCCATATTGACTTGAAATCGAATTTCTTGATTTTTCCATCTTTATCTTGATTTATTTCTTTCCTTATCTCTTTTATTCTTCCATATCTTTAATTGATCCTCTTCCATCTCGAATTTAGCCTTTTAGGATCATCTTTTCCATCATTAATTGGGTATCTACAAATATCAAAAACATACCAAACGTAATAATTTCCAAAATAATATAAAACATCAAATAAACATAAAAATCGATACGTTTTCATATTTAATCATTAAAAACCTCATTTACTCAATATTTGACTATAAGGCCCGATATCTATGAAAATAATCCATATATGGGGGAAATTGATTCATAAAATATATATGAAAATCACTATAATTTGGCCCTAAACAACACCCCCACACTTATCTTTTTGCTCGTCCCCGAGCAAAACAAAACAAAACCAACTCGAGATAAATAAACATCTATGCAAATATGAAGCATATTTATTAACTTAGAAGTTCACCCAAGTGAGTGTGTGCATAGCCATAATAAACTTCCACTAAGTTCCACAATTTGAAAGTTATTCAAACCAAAACTAGCCCGGTTTCCCATCTAAGTTAGAAATATTCAAAAAACTATAACAGGCACTTTACAAGACATACATATTCCGAAAAGATAAATAGAGAGCATCTAAAATATTTCCGACAGACTCAGAGGATAATCCCTACAACATATCTTTCAGTTTATACTGGGGATAAGGTCGACGATAACTAAGTCGTTACTTATTCATAATAATATATTTCAATATTTTCACTTTTTCACACTTTTCTAACACACATCAGAATAAGCTTTTGCCCTCATAGCAGAATAGGACATTTCAAGATAATCCCCTACCTTACTCCAATCATAAGGCAAACTATAAACCCACAGTATGTCGTGTGCTTTTGGTCATCATAGTGGAATAGGACATACGTGGTACACCTACCTCACCCAAATCATAAACCAACTTCCGACACACACAATTACAATTATGTTTACTTAGAGATTTACATTTTGGCGGTGGAAAAGATTATTTCTAGTAGCACGGACCAATGAGCATAACACCTCAAGTAAACAATTTATTACTATTGCAAAGACTTAATCACGTTTCACTTATCACATTCAAACTTACAGATATTCACGTTATGTCATACTTTAATCCTAGAATACAAACTACTAAACTTTTCAAGAATTGTACATAAGCAAAGAAACATGCTATAATCATCAAAAATCTCCAACTAAAATGGGGTAGGCTTTCAACATTTAGCTCATCATTTACTATGGCATGTGAAAAAGAGTGTCGGGTGAAACAACTAAAATTACTAAATATACAGAATATAGCAAAAATGATATAAACTCAAGCAAAGATATGCCTTTGTCTACTCGGGATATAACAAAAATTGAAAATTAAGCACTTTTCATAGAAAATTAATAGATTAAGCAAATGAACGTAGATACATAAATCATCTATCCCCTCCCCCACACTTAGATTGCAACTTGTCCTCATGTTGTGCAAAATAAAAGAAAAGAGAACTTAGCTGATTGTAGTTCTAAAGAAGCAAGCCTGGAATGGGTGCACCTCACCTTAAAATGCTTGAGCGAATCCATGATCGGACCATCCACCGGAAAAAGCGATATCGTCTCAAACGCACAATTGCTAACGAAAACATCCTGCACACTTGAACAAACATGAAATACCTCGGGGCTAGGGGAGTAAAACATATAAAGCACAGGAAAAGAAAGGTCGAAGAGATTTTTCAACTTAGGCTCACATAAAGATGGAAAACACATACATGAAATATTACAAAATAGTAGGCTAGGTGCAATTACATGTAAATGCAAACTACATGAAAAAATCCTAAGAAAATAAAAGAGTGATGGTATATGGAAAGCCAACAGTAACCATACTCGAAAAAAATGAGGTAGTATTACGGAAACCGACAGTTAACTACACTCAAGAAAAATAAAAGAAAGAAATAAATGATGTGGTGTTACGGGAACCGACAGTGACCACACTTAAGAAAAATAAAAGGAAAAATAGAAAAACAATGCAACTATATGAAATGCAACTAAATGAAATGCATTTATATGACATGCAAAAAGAAAATAAAATAAAAGAACGAAAACTAGCCCACTAATTGCAACATAGCATGCATATATAAAATAAACGTCTACCAAATAATGACAGGTTACGATAAACGACAGTGCTGTTCATTACATGCAGTGTAGACGCGCTTTAAGACTCGTCAAAAGTGATAGCATTATGGAAACCCAACAGTTAGCTATACTTAAACAGATATAACTCATAAGATGCAATGGTAGCATTACGAAAACCGACAGTAGCTACCTATATGAACTATAAAAACAAAGGAAGCACGTAAGTCTTAAAAGCTTAAAAGATTCATCATAACAGTATGTAGCATACGAGAACCGACATTAGCTACACTAACAATGATAAGAACAGTTATAGCGTACGAGAACCGACAGTGACTATAACATGCATGGATGAATCATATATAAGGAATTGATCAATTATCTAACATGGATTCATAGATGGAAAAATAAAATCACATAAGTTCAGGACATCTACGTAAACATCAATTAGCCACAGAAGCTCAGATTAAAAACATCCAAGTCAAATAAAGCATTAAAAATCGAATAAATAAAAACTTTGGAACTCAGTCGTAGGGTTGGGCGCTTCGTCCAACCCTTTGAACGCGTCGTTCAATTTCAAGCGGGCGTTCACCTGGAAAGTTTGCCTTTGGGCGGGCGTTCAATGGATGAGCACGCCCGCCCGCTTTCGACACAAAGAACACGCAACTTAGTAAACGCAACCGCAAACCCTAGACTAACATCTTAAACTCATAGCAATTCAGATTAACAACTCAATAGCCACCGATAACTTTTAGCACAGAAGATTAGATTAGAAAACACACCAACATATACTTCACGTTTCATAAATTGAGTAAAAAACTTTTTGCACATTCTTAACCTACCGGTCATCGAAACACGGCAAAAATAAAAACTCTCAATTTAATTCACGCTACTTTTATTGAGAAAAAAAAAACAAAAAACACGTAACAAAATAGAAAGGGGGTTAATTGATTACCATACCCGTTCAAAGTAATTACTCCACTTGGATTAACCTCGAGAATCTCAAAGGGACCAGACCATCTAGACTTAAGAAATATTTTGGGCAACCAAAGGAAAAGCCTGAGATTCTTTATTTCCAAAGAAGAGATGAGAGTACAGATGTCCTGATTTGTGAGGAGATTCCATCTTATTTCTTTGAGTCAGATGATGATGACGTTCCTATATCCACCCGTAAGGTACCTTCTGTTGAGACTTCTGATCATACCACTATGTCTATGCCTATCATCCGCAAGAACAAGAAGAAGAGAGTCAGTGTAGTTTGGAGAGAAAAGTTTAATGATCTTATAGCACACTTGACTTGTTGTTGTGGTGAAAATCATTTCCGCCCCGTGTTCCCGATTCCGATAATTGAGGTAGCGGTAGTCAAACCAAAGTGGCCCGATCCGGGTTGATCTTTTGGAATCTGTGTCAAGCTATAGCCATTAAAAGAGCGCTCCTAGGAGGCAACCTAGTTATTTGTTTTTTTTTTCATTCTTAGGTTGTTTTATTGTTTAGAAATAATACTTTAGTTGATTTTGTGTTGATGGTTATTCCTCTTACGTTCATTGTGAGTGTTTTGTGTTATGTGTTGCTCATATACCCGTGTACCCGAGATTATATGGTATGTCGAGTGTGGCGAGATACTTTTGAGCGAGTTCACAAGCTTTTATGTCCAAAGTGTTGTCTATTCGAGTTGTCGCGGTATATTCATGCTCGGCTGACCTCTGCCAACTTTCATCCGACAACCACTTTGTTGAAACCAACCTAAGTTTTCTTTTTCTTTTATTCCTCGCACATTACGAGGACATAATGTGATTTAAGTGTGGGGGGGTAAATTGGGGTAGGCTGACATAAATCATCTATCCCTTCCCCCACACTTAGATTGCAACTTGTCCTCAAGTTGTGCAAAATAAAAGAAAAGAGAACTTAGCTGATTGTAGTTCTAAAGAAGCAAGCCTGGAATGGGTGCACCTCACCCAGAAATGCTTGACGAATCCAGTAGACTGTGGACCATCCACCGGAAAACTGATATCGTCTGAAACGCACAATTGCTAACGAAAACATCCTGCACACTTGAACAAACATGAAATACCTCGGGGCTAGGGGAGTAAAACATATAAAGCACAGGAAAAGAAAGGTCGAAGAGATTTTTCAACTTAGGCTCACATAAAGATGGAAAACACATACATGAAATATTACAAAATAGTAGGCTAGGTGCAATTACATGTAAATGCAAACTACATGAAAAAAATCCTAAGAAAATAAAAGAGTGATGGTATATGGAAAGCCAACAGTAACCATACTCGAAAAAAAAACGAGGTAGTATTACGGAAACCGACAGTTAACTACACTCAAGAAAAATAAAAGAAAGAAATAAATTATGTGGTGTTACGGGAACCGACAGTGACCACACTTAAGAAAAATAAAAGGAAAAATAGAAAAACAATGCAACTATATGAAATGCAACTAAATGAAATGCATTTATATGACATGCAAAAAGAAAATAAAATAAAAGAAAGAAAACTAGCCCACTAATTGCAACATAGCATGCATATATAAAATAAACGGACGGGCGTATCTAAAAGTGATTATGTACGGATTGAGGACAAGTTGCAATGGAGTTACATATCTGGAAAATGGACGGGCGTCCATGTATTCAAACGAGCGTCTACCGCCGCCTTAGCCTAAACCGACTTAATCTTCTATTTAAACAGCCGTCGCCCCAACCCTAAGGGCATCCATATTTTTCTTCACATCAAAAAGAGAGCACAGCCGCATCTTGGGAGTTTGAAGGCCGGTCACCCAAGCCTTGTGCTCGGGTGAACCGAGGTTAGATTAGGAGTAGATTATGTAGCTTTTTCTTTTCGTTTCCATGGTGTTTCAACCATTGTATCCAAAACTATGTGAGTTCTCTTCGATTAATTCAATTCCAGTTTCTCTTCATGATTTGATTTCGTTTTGTATCTTTTCTATGTGTTTATGATGCCATGAGAATAGATTGAAAGATTTGTTTTCTATTGATGTTTATAATACGGAAGTTGCGTAAACGCTAGATCACCATAGAAAGATAGGGTTTTTAGCCATTAATGATGACAAGTTAATGAGTTAGATTCCTAGGTTGTTAGGTTCTTTAAAAACGAGAGTTAATTGAATCTACACCCGAGCTTTGTTTGGTAAATCAGTCTCAACACTCGAAAGATGAGAGATAGATAATTGAAATCACTACGAAAGTAGGCTTTCATAGCTTGAGAGATAAGTTCACTAAGAGATTAGGGATTTGTGTCTCGTGAAAGGGTGAAACCACAAACTGAATTAAAATCATGAGATTAACTAGTTTTGGAATCACTTAGGTTTGTACTTTGGTTGTTCCCATGTTTCTTAGGTTAGATTTATTTTGATTGTTCGTTTATGTTTTTTCTGTTTTTATGTTTTGTTCTTTCGTTCCTTTTGTTTATTCATTCTTTGAGTAACAATTGAGAGAGTTAATGAAATTAGATTCAACATCCCAATTCCCTGTGGATCGACCCCTTACTTATCTCGCTCTACTATCAACAACCCGGTATTCGGCCGGTTAGGAGTTAGTTTTGCATGTTAAGTATAGGTTTATAAATTTTCTTTTGTTTTTATGATGCAAAATCCTCCCAACAAAAGTGGCACCGTTGCCGGGGAATCGGTGTTTTGTTGAATCTTCTTTCGTTAATTTTTCTATTTTGTTACGTTTTATTTGTTTTTACTTTTTTTCAATAAAAGTAGCGTGAATTAAATTGAGAGTTTTTTTTTTTGCCGTGTTTCGATGACCGGTAGGTTAAGAATGTGCAAAAGTTTTTACTCAATTTATGAAACGTGAAGTATATGTTGGTGTGTTTTCTAATCTAATCTTCGTGCTAAAAGTTATCGGTGGTTGTTGAGTTGTTAATCTGAATTGCTATGAGTTTAAGATGTTAGTCTAGGGTTTGCGGTTGCGGTTACTAAGTTGCGAGTTCTTTGTGTCGAAGGGGCAGACGGGCGTTCGGTCCATTGAACGCCCGTCCAGTTCAAACTTTCCAGGTGAACGCCCGTCCAGTGCAAACTTTCCAGGTGAACGCCCGTTTGAAATTCAGAACGCACGTTCAAAGGGTTGGACGAGCATCCAACCCTACGCCCAGGTTCCCAAGTTTTTATTTATTCGATTTTTAATGCTTTATTTGACTTGGATGTTTTTAATCGAGCTTCGTGGTGATTAATTTTACGTAGATGTCCTGAACTTATGTGATTTTATTTTTCCATCTATGAATCCATGTTAGATAATTGATCAATTCCTTATATATGATTCATCTAGGCATGTTATAGTCACTGTCGGTTCTCGTAAGCTATGACTGTTCTTATTGTTATTTAGTAGCTAATGTCGGTTTCCGTATGCTACATACCGCTGTGATGAATCTTTTAAGCTTTGAGACTTATGTGCCTCCTTGTTGTTTTTGTAACTCATACGGGTAGCTATCGCGGTTTCCGTATGCTACGTCTTAGGCCATATGAGTTATATATGTTTAGTATAGCTAACTGTTGGTTTTCCATAATGCTATCACCTTTGATGAGTCTTAAAGCGCGTCTACATTGCATGTAATGAAACAATCTCATCGTTTATCGTAACCTGTCATTATTTGGTAGACGTTTATTTTATATATGCATGCTATGTTGCAATTAATGGGCTAGTTTTCTTTCTTTTATTTTATTTTCTTTTTGCATGTCATATAAATGCATTTCATTTAGTTGCATTTCATATAGTTGCATTGTTTTTCTATTTTTCCTTTTATTTTTCTTAAGTGTGGTCACTGTCGGTTCCCGTAACACCACATCATTTATTTCTTTCTTTTATTTTTCTTGAGTGTAGTTAATCGCCGGTTTCGTAATACTACCTCGTTTTTTTTTATAGTATGGTTTACCGTGGCTTTCCATATACCATCACTCTTTTATTTTCTTAGGATTTTTTTTCATGTAGTTTGCATTTACATGTAATTGCACCTAGCCTACGATTTTGTAATATTTCATGTATGTGTTTTCCATCTTTATGTGAGCCTAAGTTGAAAAATCTCTTCGACTGTCTTTTCCTGTGCTTTATATGTTTCACTCCCCAGCCCCGAGGTATTTCATGTTTGTTCAAGTGTGCGGGATGTTTTCGTTAACAATTGTGCGTTTGAGACGATATCGCTTTTCCGGTGGATGGTCCACGATCTCACTGGATTCGTCAAGCATTTCACAGGTGAGTGCACCCATTCCAGGCTTGCTTCTTTAGAACTACAATCGCCTAAGTTCTCTTTTCTTTTATTTTGCACAACATGAGGACAAGTTGCAATCTAAGTGTGGGGAAGGGATAGATGGTTTATGTATCTACGTTCATTTGCTTAATCTATTAATTTTCTATGAAAAGTGCTTAATTTTCAAATTTTTGTTAAGTCCCGAGTAGACAAAGGCATATCTTTGCTTGAGTTTATATCATTTTTGCTATATTCTCAGATATTTAGTAATTTTAGTTGTTTCACCCGTCACTCTTTTCACATGCCATAGTAAATGATGAGCTAAATGTTGAAAGCCTACCCCATTTTAGTTGGAGATTTTTGATGATTATAGCATGTTTCTTTGCTTATGAACAATTCTTGAAAAGTTTAGTAGTTTGTATTCTAGATTAAAGTATGACATACTGTGAATATCTGTAAGTTTGAATGTGATAAGTGAAACGTGATTAAGTCTTTGCAATAGTAATAAATTGTTTACTTGAGGTGTTATGCTCGGTGGTCCATGCTACTAGAAAATAATCTTTTCCACTGCCAAATGAAATCTCTAAGTAAACATAATTGTAATTGTGTGTGTCGGAAGTCTGTTTATGATTTGGGTGAGGTAGGTGTACCACGATGTCCTATTCCACTATGATGACCAAAAGCTCACGATAGTCGCTTATAGTCGCCTTATGATTGGAGTAAGGTAGGGATTATCTTGAAATGTCCTATTCTCGCTATGAGGGCAAAAGCTTATTCGATGTGTGTTAGAAAAGTGTGAAAAAAGTGAAAATATTGAAATATATTATTATGAATAAGTAATGACTTAGTTATCGTTAATCTTATCCCCAGTATAAATCAAGGATATGTTGTAGGATTATCCTCCGAGTTTGTCGAAAATGTTTTAGGTATTCTCTACTATTTCTTTTTGGGATATGTATGTTTTGTAAAGTGCTCATATAGTTTTTTGAATATTTCTAACTTAGATGGGAAACCGGGCTAGTTTTGGTTTGAATAACTTTCAAATTGTGGAACTTAGTGGAAGTTTATTATGGCTATGCACACACTCACTTGGGTGAACTTCTAAGTTAATAAATATGCTTCATATTTGCATAGATGTTTATTTATCTCGAGTTGGTTTTGTTTTGTTTTGCTCGGGGACGAGCAAAAGATAAGTGTGGGGGTGTTGTTTAGGGCCAAATTATAGTGATTTTCATATATATTTTATGAATCAATTTCCCATATATGGATTATTTTTCATAGATATCGGGCCTTATAGTCAAATATTGAGTAAATGAGGTTTTTAATGATTAAATATGAAAACGTATCGATTTTTATGTTTATTTGATGTTTTTATATTATTTTGGAAATTATTACGCTTTTGGTATGTTTTGATATTTGTAGATACCCAATTAATGATGGAAAAGATGATCCTAAAAGGCTAAATTCGAGATGGAAGAGGATCAATTAAAGATATGGAAGAATAAAAGAGATAAGGAAAGAAATAAATCAAGATAAAGATGGAAAAATCAAGAAATTCGATTTCAAGTCAATATGGACGAGCGTCCATCTGAAGCAGACGAGCGTTCAATAGTGGACGGGCGTTTGGTGAAGTGGACGAGCGTCCTAGAAGAGATTTTACATTCAGAGTCTCCAGACGCAAGCTGAACGAGTGTTGACTCTCCGTCCAAGGCAAATGGACGGGCGTCCATGTATTCAAACGAGCGTCCGCCGCCGCCTTTGCCTAAACCGACTTAATCTTCTATTTAAACAGCCGTCGCCCCAACCCTAAGGGCATCCATATTTTTCTTCACATCAAAAAGAGAGCACAAATGCATCTTGGGAGTTTGAAGGCGGTCACCCGAGCCTTGTGCTCGGGTGAACCGAGGTTAGATTAGGAGTAGATTATGTAGCTTTTTCTTTTCGTTTCCATGGTGTTTCAACCATTGTATCCAAAACTATGTGAGTTCTCTTCGATTAATTCAATTCCAGTTTCTCTTCATGATTTGATTTCGTTTTGTATCTTTTCTATGTGTTTATGATGCCATGAGAATAGATTGAAAGATTTGTTTTCTATTGATGTTTATAATACGGAAGTTGCGTAAACGCTAGATCACCATAGAACGATAGGGTTTTTAGCCATTAATGATGACAAGTTAATGAGTTAGATTCCTAGGTTGTTAGGTTCTTTAAAAACGAGTTAATTGAATCTACACCCGAGCTTTGTTTGGTAAATCACCTCAACACTCGAAAGATGAGAGATAGATAATTGAATTCACTACAGTAGTAGGCTTTCATAGCTTGAGAGATAAGTTCACTAAGAGATTAGGGATTTGTGTCTCGTGAAAGGGTGAAACCACAAACCTAATTAGAATCATGAGATTAACTAGAATTGGAATCACTTAGGTTTGTACTTTGGTTGTTCCCATGTTTCTTAGGTTAGATTTATTTTGATTGTTCGTTTATGTTTTTTCTGTTTTTATGTTTTGTTCTTTCGTTCCTTTTGTTTATTCATTCTTTGAGTAACAATTGAGAGAGTTAATGAAATTAGATTCAACATCCCAATTCCCTGTGGATCGACCCCTTACTTATCTCGCTCTACTATCAACAACCCGGTATTCGGCCGGTTAGGAGTTAGTTTTGCATGTTAAGTATAGGTTTATAAATTTTCTTTTGTTTTTATGATGCAAAATCCTCCCAACAAAAGGGATAGATGATTTATGTGTCTACTTTCGTTTGCTCATATTTTTAGTATTTCTATGAAAAGTGCTTAATTTTCAATTTTTGTTATATCCCGAGTAGACAAAGGCATATCTTTGCTTGAGTTTATATCATTTTTGCTATATTCTGTATATTTAGTAATTTTAGTTGTTTCACCCGACACTCTTTTTCACATGCCATAGTAAATGATGAGCTAAATGTTGAAAGCCTACCCCATTTTAGTTGGAGATTTTTGATGATTATAGCATGTTTCTTTGCTTATGTACAATTCTTGAAAAGTTTAGTAGTTTGTATTCTAGAGTTAAAGTATGACATCTTGTGTGAATATCTGTAAGTTTGAATGTGATAAGTGAAACGTGATTAAGTCTTTGCAATAGTAATAAATTGTTTACTTGAGGTGTTATGCTCAGTGGTATGTGCTACTAGAAAATAATCTTTTCCACTGCCAGCCAGAAATCTCTAAGTAAACATAATTGTAATTGTGTGTGTCGGAAGCTGGTTTATGATTTGGGTGAGGTAGGGTGTACCACGTATGTCCTATACCACTATGATGACCAAAAGCTCACGACAGTCAGTTTATAGCTGCCTTATGATTGGAGTAAGGTAGGGATTATCTTGAAATGTCCTATTCTCGCTATGAGAGGCAAAAGCTTATTCGATGTGTGTTAGAAAAGTGTGAAAAAGTGAAAATATTGGAATATATTATTATGAATAAGTAAGGACTTAGTTATCGTTAATCTTATACCCAGTATAAACTGAAGGATATGTTGTAGGGATTATCCTCTGAGTCTGTCAGAAATGTTTTAGATATTCTCCACTATTTCTTTTTGGGATATGTATGTTTTGTAAAGTGCCTGTTATAATTTTTGAATATTTCTAACTTAGATGGGAAACCGGGCTAGTTTTGGTTTGAATAACTTTCAAATTGTGGTACTTAGTGGAAGTTTATTATGGCTATGCACACACTCACTTGGGTGAACTTCTAAGTTAATAAATATGCTTCATATTTGCATAGATGTTTATTTATCTCGAGTTGGTTTTGTTTTGTTTTGCTCGGGGGACGAGCAAAAGATAAGTGTGGGGTGTTGTTTAGGGCCAAATTATAGTGATTTTCATATATATTTTATGAATCAATTTCCCCATATATGGATTATTTTCATAGATATCGGGCCTTATAGTCAAATATTGAGTAAATGAGGTTTTTAATGATTAAATATGAAAACGTATCGATTTTTATGTTTATTTGATGTTTTATATTATTTTGGAAATTATTACGTTTTGGTATGTTTTTTTTATATTTGTAGATACCCAATTAATGATGGAAAAGATGATCCTAAAAGGCTAAATTCGAGATGGAAGAGGATCAATTAAAGATATGGAAGAATAAAAGAGATAAGGAAAGAAATAAATCAAGATAAAGATGGAAAAATCAAGAAATTCGATTTCAAGTCAATAGTGGACGGGCGTTTGGTGAAGTGAACGAGCGTCCTAGAAGAGATTTTACATTCAGAGTCTCCAGACGCAAGCTGAACGAGCGTTGACTCTCCGTCCAAGGAAAATGGACGGGCGTCCATGTATTCAAACGAGCGTCCGCCGCCGCCTTTGCCTAAACCGACTTAATCTTCTATTTAAACAGCCGTCGCCCCAACCCTAATTCATCCATATTTTTCTTCACATCAAAAAGAGAGCACAGCCGCATCTTGGAGAGTTGAAGGCCGGTCACCCGAGCCTTGTGCTCGGGTGAACCGAGGTTAGATTAGGAGTATATTATGTAGCTTTTCTTTTCGTTTCCATGGTGTTTCAACCATTGTATCCAAGACTATGTGAGTTCTCTTATGATTAATTTAATTCCAGTTTTTCTTCATGACGTTTGATTTAGTTTGTATTTTTCTATGCGATTTGTATATCTAACAGTTAGCATCATGTTGAATCTAGTTTTGTTAGTTCTCGATTTTGTTACGTTTTATTTTTGTTTTTAATAAAAGTAGCGTATACCAAGTTGAGAGTTTTTATTTTGCCATGTTTCGATGACCGTTAGGTTAAGAATGTGCAAAAGTTTTTTACTCAACTTGTTTTACGTGAAGTTTATATGTTTATGTGTTACCTAGTCTAACCCCTGTGCTTAATTTGATAAGGCTGATGTGTTGTGATCTGTGTTGCTGTGTTGTGTTCATAAGTATTTAGGGTTTTGCTGTGTTTTTCCTGCTGTCTGTGCATTCTTGTTGTATGGACGAAGCGTCGCATTACATTGGGCGCCCGTCCGCTTCTTCATCTGCGCAGTGAACGAGCGTTGGGAAGTATTGGACGCTCGTCCGTTCAAATATTTTCAATCCTGTTCTGATTTAGAGGACCAGACGAGCGTCTATACTTTCTGAACGCCCGTCCGGTCGGTTTTCAAGGCAGACGAGCGTCTGCAAGGTGGAACGCCCGTCCAGTTCTGAACGCTAAGTGAACGTTCGTCCGGGTTCATCCAGTTCTAAATTTCTTGATTTTATTTTCAATGCTTTTATTTGATGTGGATTTTTCATTCGAGCTTCTGTGGCTAATTGATTTTTACATAGATGCCCTGAACTTATATGTTTTTACCTTTCCATCTATGAATCCATGTTAGATAATTGATCAATTCCTTATATATGATTCATCTAGGCATGTTATAGTCACTTATCGGTTCTCGACGCTATAATCGTTCTTATGGTTAATTAGTAGCTAATGTCGCCTCCGTATGCTACATACCGCTCCGATGAATCTTTTAAGCTTTTAAGACTTACGTGCTTCCTTTGTTTTTATAGTTCATATGGGTAGCTACTGTCGGTTTTCCGTATGCTACGTCCTTTCTCCATATGAGTTATACATGTTTAGATAGATGACTGTTGGTTTCCATAATGCTATCACTTTTGACGAGTCTTAAGGCGCGTCTACACTGCATATAATGAACAGCACTGTCGTTTATCGTAGCTGTCATTATGTGGTAGACGTTTATATGCATGTTATGTTGCACATTAGTAGGCTAGTTTGCTTTCTTTAATTTTCTTTTATTTTTGCATATCACTTAGATGCATATCATTTAGTTGCATGTCATCTAGTTGCATTGTTTTTCTATTTTTCTTTTATTTTTCTTGAGCGTAGTTAACTGTCGGTTTCCGTAATACTACCTCGTTTTTATTTTATTTTTAGGATTTTTCATGTAGTTTGCATTGTAATGCATTTTCATATAGTTGCACCTAGCCCTACTATTTTGTAATATTCCATGTATATGTCCATCTTTATATGAGCTTAATCTAAAAATTCTCTAGACTTTCTTTCCTGTGCTTTATATGTTATCTTCCCCCTATCCCCGAGGTATTTCATGTTTGTCAAGTGTGCAGGGTATTTGCATTAGCTATTGTAAGTTTTCAGATGATATCAGTTTTCCGGTGGATGGTCCACAGTCTACTGAGTTCGTCGGGAATTTTTGGATTTGGTTCGAAACACTTCCAGAATAGCTCCCTTCCGGCATACAATCAGCTAAGTTTTCTTTTTCTTTTTCATTCTGCACAACTTGAGGACAAGTTGCAATCTAAGTGTGGGGGAAGGGATAGATGATTTATGTGTCTACTTTCGTTTGCTCATATTTTTAGTATTTCTATGAAAAGTGCTTAATTCTATGAAGATTAAGTCGGTTTAGGCAAAGACGGCGCGGACGCTCGTTTGAATACATGGACGCCCGTCCATTTGCCTTGGACGGAGAGTCAACGCTCGTTCAGCTTGCGTCTGGAGACTCTGAATGTAAAATCTCTTCTAGGACGCTCGTCCACTTCACCAAACGCCCGTCCCACTATTGAACGCTGTGCGCTTGGATGGACGCTCGTCCATATTGACTTGAAATCGAATTTCTTGATTTTTCCATCTTTATCTTGATTTATTTCTTTCCTTATCTCTTTTATTCTTCCATATCTTTAATTGATCCTCTTCCATCTCGAACTTAGCCTTTTAGGATCATCTTTTCCATCATTAATTGGGTATCTACAAATATCAAAAACATACCAAAACGTAATAATTTCCAAAACATCAAATAAACATAAAAATCGAAACGTTTTCATATTTAATCATTAAAAACCTCATTTACTCAATATTTGACTATAAGGTCCGATATCTATGAAAATAATCCATATATGGGGGAAATTGATTCATAAAATATATATGAAAATCACTATAATTTGGCCCTAAACAACACCCCCACACTTATCTTTTTGCTCGTCCCCGAGCAAAACAAAACAAAACCAACTCGAGATAAATAAACATCTATACAAATATAAAGCATATTTATTAACTTAGAAGTTCACCCAAGTGAGTGTGTGCATAGCCATAATAAACTTCCACTAAGTTCCACAATTTGAAAGTTATTCAAACCAAAACTAGCCCGGTTTCCCATCTAAGTTAGAAATATTCAAAAATTATAACAGGCACTTTACAAAACATACATATCCCAAAAAGAAATAGTGGAGAATATCTAAAACATTTCTGACAGACTCAGAGGATAATCCCTACAACATATCCTTCAGTTTATACTGGGGATAAGGTCGACGATAACTAAGTCGTTACTAATTCATAAAAATATATTCCAATATTTTCACTTTTTCACATTTTTCTAACACACATCAGAATAAGCTTTTGCCCTCATAGCAGAATAGGACATTTCAAGATAATCCCTACCTTACTCCAATCATAAGGCGACTATAAAGCGACTCGTCGTGAGCTTTGGTCATCATAGTGGAATAGGACATACATGGTACACCTACCCCACCCAAATCATAAACCGACTTCCGACACACACATTACAATTATGTTTACTTAGAGATTTACATTTTGGCGAGTGGAAAAGATTATTTCCTAGTAGCACATACCACCACCGAGCATAACACCTCAAGTAAACAATTTATTACTATTGCAAAGACTTAATCATGTTTCACTTATCACATTCAAACTTACAGAGATATTCACGATATGTCATACTTTAATCCTAGAATACAAACTACTAAACTTTCAAGAATTGTACATAAGCAAAGAAACATGCTATAATCATCAAAAATCTCCAACTAAAATGGGGTAGGCTTTCAACATTTAGCTCATCATTTACTATGGCATGTGAAAAAGAGTGTCGGGTGAAACAACTAAAATTACTAAATATACAGAATATAGCAAAAATGATATAAACTCAAGCAAAGATATGCCTTTGTCTACTCGGGACTTAACAAAAATTTGAAAATTAAGCACTTTTCATAGAAATACTAAAAATATGAGCAAACGAAAGTAGACACATAAATCATCTATCCCTTCCCCCACACTTAGATTGCAACTTGTCCTCAAGTTGTGCAGAATGAAAAAGAAAAAGAAAACTTAGCTGATTGGATGCTTGCAATTCCAGAAAAACCCTTAGAAACCCAAAACTGCTGCATAGCTCAGTAGACTGTGGAGCATCACAGGACAACTGAATACATCGTGGAAGTGCACAATAGCTATGACGAAAGTATCCTGCAGACTTGATCAGTGCAAAAAGAGTCTACGGGGAAAAGATTAGACTTATACAAATAAAGCACATGGAAAAGAATTTATAGAGATATTCAAATTATGCTCACATAAAGATGGACACATATACATGAAAATATCACAAACTCGTAGGCTAGGTGCAACTACATGAAAATGCAATACAATGCAGCCTACATGATATGCAATAATAAAATAATGATGGCATATGGAAAACCAACAGTAACCATCATGGAAAAAACGAGGTAGTATTACGGAAACCGACAGTTAACTACGCTCAAGAAAAATAAAAGAAAATAGAGAAACAATGCAACTAGATGACATGCAACTAAATGATATGCATCTATATGATATGCAAAAATAAAAGAAAATAAAAGAAAGAAAACTAGCCCACTCATTTGCAACATGACATGTATATAATAAACGTCTGCAAAATAATGACAGTTACGATAAACGCGATCTTTTATTCACTACATGCGATGTAGAGACGCGCTTTAAGACTCGTAAAAAGTGATAGCGTTATGGAAAACCAACAGTTAGCTATTCTAAACAGATATAACTCATAAGATGCAATGGTAGCATTACGAAAACCGGCGATTACTACCCATATGAGTTATAAAAACAAAGGAAGCACGTAAGTCTTAAAAGCTAACAAGATTCATCATAACGATATGTAGCATACGAAACCGACATTAGCTACTAATTAACAATCGCACCAGCTTATAGCATACGAGAACCGGCGAATCACTATAACATGCCTAGATGAATCATATATAAGGAATTGATCAATTATCTAACATGGATTCATAGATGGAAAGGTAAAACCATATAAGTTCGAGGGCATCTATGTAAAAATCAATTAGCCACGTAAGCTCGAATGAAAAATCCACATCAAATAAAAGCATTGAAAATAAAATCAAGAAAAACTGGACCATGAATCGGCGTTCAAAGAAAGCAGACGGGCGTTCACCGCAATTCAGCCCGGACGAAGCGTTCACTTAGCGTCGAATCGGACGGGCGTTCCACCTTGCGTGGCGCCAAATGCGCGCTTTGAAACCGACCGACGGGCGTTGAAAAGTATAGACGCCGCTCTGGTCCGGTCCTAAATCGAATGTGATTGAAAATATTTGAACGGACGAGCGTCCAATACTTCCTAACGCTTCGTTTACACACGTTAGGGGATCGGACGGGCGTCCGATAAACCAGACGCTTCTCCGCCATAAACGAATATGCATAGAACAAAGCAGGAAAATAACGAAAAACCCTAACTATAAACCCTAATTATCTTAGAAGATCATCATACATAAAAAACGCAGGCAGCCACATAAAATTCTAGCACAGGGGTTAGATCAGAAAACACATAAACACATACTTCACGTTTAAACAAATCGAGTAAAAAACTTTTGCACATTCTTAACCTTATGGTCATCGAAACACGGCAAAATAAAAACTCTCGATCTATTCGACGCTACTTTTATTGAAAACGAAAATAAACGTAACAAAATCGAGAACTAACTTAACTAGATTCAACATGACACCTATTCCCCGGCAACGGCGCCACTTTTGTTGGAGGGATTTTGCATCATTAAAACAAAAGAAAATTTATAACCCTAACCTATATGCAAAACTAACTCCTAACCGGCCGAATACCGGGTTGTTGATAGTAGAGCGAGATAAGTAAGGGGTCGATCCACAGGGAATTGGGATGTTGAATCTAATTTCATTAACTCTCTCAATTGTTACTCAAAGAATGAATAAACAAAAGGAACGAAAGAACAAAACATAAAAACAGAAAAACATAAACGAACAATCAAAATAAATCTAACCTAAGAAACATGGGAACAACCAAAGTACAAACCTAAGTGATTTCAATTCTAGTTAATCTCATGATTCTAATTCAGTTTGTGGTTTCACCCTTTCACGAGACACAAATCCCTAATCTCTTAGTGAACTTATCTCTCAAGCTATGAAAGCCTACTTTCGTAGTGAATTCAATTATCTATCTCTCATCTTTCGAATGTTGAGACTGATTTACCAAACAAAACTCGGGTGTAGATTCAATTAACTCTCGTTTTTAAAGAACCTAACAACCGAGGAATCTAACTCATTAACTTGTCATCATTAATAGCTAAAAACCCTATCTTTCTATGGTGATCTAGCGTTTATGCAACTTCCGTATTATAAACATCAATCGTGAACTAATCTTTCGATTCTAATTCACATGGCATACAAATCGCATAGAAAAATACAAACTAAATCAAACGTCATGAAGAAAAACTGGAATTAAATTAATCATAAGAGAACTCACATAGTCTTGGATACAATGGTTGAAACACCATGGAAACGAAAAGAAAAGCTACATAATCTACTCCTAATCTAACCTCGGTTCACCCGAGCACAAGGCTCGGGTGACCGGCCTTCAACTCTCCAAGATGCGGCTGTGCTCTCTTTTTGATGTGAAGAAAAATATGGATGAATTAGGGTTGGGGCGACGGTCGTTTAAATAGAAGATTAAGTCGGTTTAGGCAAAGCGGCGCGGACGCTCGCTTGAATACATGGACGCCCGCCCATTTGCCTTGGACGGAGAGTCAACGCTGCTTCACTTAAGCGCCTGGAGACTCAATGTAAAATCTCTTCTAGGGCGCTCGTCCACTTCACCAAACTCCCGTCCACTATTGAACGCTGCTCAAATGCAGCGGATGGACGCCGTCCATACTTGACTTGAAATCGAATTTCTTGATTTTTCCATCTTTATCTTGATTTATTTCTTTCCTTATCTCTTTTATTCTTCCATATCTTTAATTGATCCTCTTCCATCTCGAACTTAGCCTTTTAGGATCATCTTTTCCATCATTAATTGGGTATCTACAAATATCAAAAACATACCAAAACGTAATAATTTCCAAAACATCAAATAAACATAAAAATCGATACGTTTTCATATTTAATCATTAAATACCTCATTTACTCAATATTTGACTATAAGGCCCGATATATATGAAAATAATCCATATATGGGGGAAATTGATTCATAAAATATATATGAAAATCACTATAATTTGGCCCTAAACAACACAAAAACTTGTTCGGTAAAAACTAGTTTTATAATTTATAAACCGAAACACCCCAAGTATAAGGATCGTAGTATAGGATGTTAACGGGTCGTCCTAAGGGAGTGGAATGTTTATCGGATTCAAATATAAATCTATATCGATTATGTCACAATTATCTATCTAAACTAAAGTCAAACTAACTAAAACCTAAACCTAAGAATTAAAACTAAAACAGAAATAAAAACAAGCGAAAAAAATAAGAAAAGAAAAGACGGACGAGCGTTCCCTAAAGTGAACGAGCGTCTGAAACGAAAATCTAATGGACGGCGTGCGCTGCTATTGCGACGAGCGCCTGCGATTCACGATCGAGCGAAAAATTGCGAGAAAAGTTGCAGAAATTTAAAGGTTTAAAAACTAGAACTTAAACTAAACTTATGCAAACGATTTGATTAAAACAATTAAAGGAAAACACAGCGAGGCAACGAATCCACCCATCAACCAACAACCCCTCAACTAGATGGTGATCTAAAGATGTAGTTTTTAGTAGTGATTTTTCACGAATTCAATTAAATTTCTTCAACCAAATTCTAGGGTTTCGTTTATCTTTTCAAACAAACTAAACATGCAATCAACACGAAATCACGAGATTGTTTCCAAACTCTTACTCAACTAAACATGCCTAATCTCTTAAAACACGAATAATTGCATCACTTGAACGAAATAAAACTTAAACCAATATATTTTCATACATAGATCCAAGCATATAGATATAGATAAATCGTTTCATCAAATCGTTAATTCCAACAAAACATGATCAATACAAAACAGCATCCAAAGTGATGAAAAACTATAAATTAAACTCACTAACATAAAGCATCGAATTCTCTAGTTGGTTGTGTTGATGATGGGCTTCCTCCGTCGACTCACTACAAGGCTTTTAGCCAACAATCATGTTGAAGATGATTGTTGGATTGGAGAAATTCATCTCTATGGAATTAGGGTTCTGGCCGCAGCTTTTTGGTGTGAAAGTGCGATCTCAATGATTTGGTATGAATTAGGGTTAAGAGGCTGCTGCTATATATAGAGTTTTGAGTCGGTCTATGACTAAGTCGGCAACGGACGCTCGTCTGGTCTCGTGGACGCCCGTCCAGAATGCCTGGACGCTGAGTAAACGCTCATTCATCCTCCGTCTGAACTCTCTGAATGTAAAATACGATTCTGGATGCTGCATGGACGCCAGTTCACTTCTGGACGCTCGTTCAAGATCAGTAGACGCCCGTTTGAACTGCTGAGGATCGGATCTCTTCATCTTTATCCAATTTCGTCAAGCCAATTCCAACTCTATCTCTTATAATTCGACTTGAGCTTCATTTATCCTCATTATATGCATGAAAATTAACTCCTACATGATAAATAAACAATGCAAAAACGTAATAAAACTCAACTAATAATAATTCCATTAAATTAACACTTAAAATCATCAATTTTGCATACAACCCTCTTAAAATCATCTTTACTCAATATTTACACTTAAACCCTTAATTCTCATGCAAATTACGCAAATGTGGGGAAAATAATAATGAAATAAACCCTTAATAATCATATAAATATGGCCTTAACAACTCCCCCACACTTAACTTTTTGTACGTCCTCGGACAAAACAATCAAAACTATAGCTCAACTTTATAAATAATCCACATAGATCTCTAACTCACGTAACAAAAGATACAACAACTATAGCAAACAATACCATCACAGAGAGATAGATTCGTGTAAGTGTGACAAGCCATTCTCAATCTAACAAGCCTTTCAAAGAAATATCCTCTCAAAGATTCCAATGACTATCCTAGGTACAGATGATGGCATAATAGCTCCACTCAAAGCCTTCCCACGCACTCAGTAGGATAATCCCCACAGCATATCATGCGGTTCTACTGGGTATAAGATCCATGATAACAAAGACTTCACTTTATTTTTACTCATCAGTTCCAAAATTTTCAAATTTGACGACCAGAAGTGGAATATATGCATATGTGGGGAAAATTTATTACTAACTTGATTTTTCCATCTTTATCTTGATTTATTTCTTTCCTTATCTCTTTTATTCTTCCATATCTTTAATTGATCCTCTTCCATCTCGAATTTAGCCTTTTAGGATCATCTTTTCCATCATTAATTGGGTATCTACAAATATCAAAAACATACCAAAATGTAATAATTTCCAAAATAATATAAAAACATCAAATAAACATAAAAATCGATACGTTTTCATATTTAATCATTAAAAACCTCATTTACTCAATATTTGACTATAAGGCCCGATATCTATGAAAATAATCCATATATGGGGGAAATTGATTCATAAAATATATATGAAAATCACTATAATTTGGCCCTAAACAACACCCCCACACTTATCTTTTGCTCGTCCCGAGCAAAACAAAACAAAACCAACTCGAGATAAATAAACATCTATGCAAATATGAAGCATATTTATTAACTTAGAAGTTCACCCAAGTGAGTGTGTGCATAGCCATAATAAACTTCCACTAAGTTCCACAATTTGAAAGTTATTCAAACCAAAACTAGCCCGGTTTCCCATCTAAGTTAGAAATATTCAAAAACTATAACAGGCACTTTACAAGACATACATATCCCAAAAAGAAATAGTAGAGAATATCTAAGACATTTCTGACAGACTCAGAGGATAATCCCTACAACATATCCTTCAGTTTATACTGGGTATAAGATCGACGATAACTAAGTCCTTACTTATTCATAATAATATATTTCAATATTTTCACTTTTTCCACACTTTTCTAACACACATCAGAATAAGCTTTTGCCCTCATAGCAGAATAGGACATTTCAAGATAATCCCTACCTTACTCCAATCATAAGGCAGCTATAAACTGACTGTCGTGAGCTTTTGGTCATCATAGTGGAATAGGACATACGTGGTACACCCTACCTCACCCAAATCATAAACCAGCTTCCGACACACACAATTACAATTATGTTTACTTAGAGATTTCTGGTGGCAAAGTGGAAAGATTATTTTCTAGTAGCACGTACCACCGAGCATAACACCTCAAGTAAACAATTTATTACTATTGCAAAGACTTAATCATGTTTCACTTATCACATTCAAACTTACAGAGATATTCACAATTATGTCATACTTTAACTCTAGAATACAAACTACTAAACTTTTCAAGAATTGTACATAAGCAAAGAAACATGCTATAATCATCAAAAATCTCCAACTAAAATGGGGTAGGCTTTCAACATTTAGCTCATCATTTACTATGGCATGTGAAAAGAGTGTCGGGTGAAACAACTAAAATTACTAAATATACGTGAATATAGCAAAAATGATATAAACTCAAGCAAAGATATGCCTTTGTCTACTCGGGACTTAACAAAAAATTTTAAAATTAAGCACTTTTCATAGAAAATACTAACAATATGAGCAAACAAAAGTAGACACATAAATCATCTATCCCTTCCCCCACACTTAGATTGCAACTTGTCCTCAAGTTATACGAAAATAATAAATTAGAGAACTTAGTGATTGGATGTCGGGCAGTGAGGAGGAACCAACAAGAACCAGGATTGCTTGCATAGCTCAATGAGACGTGGAGTATCACAGACAACCGAATACATCTTTAAAGTGCACAATAGCTATAGAAAGTATCCTGCAGACTTGATTAGTGCAAAAGAGTCTTCGGGAAAAGATTAGACTTATACAAATAAAGCACATAAGGAAAAGAATTTATAGAGATATTCAAATTATGCTCACATAAAGATGGACACATATACATGAAAATATCACAAACTCGTAGGCTAGGTGCAACTACATGAAAATGCAATACAATGCAGCCTACATGATATGCAATAATAAAATAATGATGGCATATGGAAAACCAACAGTAACCATCATGGAAAAAACGAGGTAGTATTACGGAAACCGACAGTTAACTATGCTCAAGAAAAATAAAAGAAAATAGAGAAACAATGCAACTAGATGACATGCAACTAAATGATATGCATCTATATGATATGCAAAAATAAAAGAAAATAAAAGAAAGAAAACTAGCCCACTCATTTGCAACATGACATGTATATAATAAAATAAACGTCTACCAAATAATGACAGGTTACGATAAACGACAGTGCTGTTCATTACATGCAGTGTAGACGCGCTTTAAGACTCGTCAAAAGTGATAGCATTATGGAAACCCAACAGTTAGCTATACTAAACAGATATAACTCATAAGATGCAATGGTAGCATTACGAAAACCGACAGTAGCTACCCATATGAATTATAAAAACAAAGGAAGCACGTAAGTCTTAAAAGCTTAAAAGATTCATCGGAGCGGTATGTAGCATACGGAAACCGACATTAGCTACTAATTAACCATAAGAACAGTTATAGCTTACGAGAACCGACAGTCACTATAACATGCCTAGATGAATCATATATAAGGAATTGATCAATTATCTAACATGGATTCATAGATGGAAAGGTAAAAACATATAAGTTCAGGACATCTACGTAAAATTAATCAGCCACAGAAGCTCAGATTAAAAACATCCAAGTCAAATAAAGCATTAAAAATCGAATAAATAAAAACTTTGGAACCTGGTCGTAGGTTGGGCGCCGTCCAACCCTTTTTGAACGTCTGCGTTACGAATTTCAAACGGGCGCTCACCTGGAAAGTTTGCACCGGGCGGGCGCTTCAATGGATGTAACGCCCGTCCTGCCCTTCGACACAACAACTCCTCGCAACTTAGTAAACGCAACCGCAAACCCTAGACTAACATCTTAAACTCATAGCAATTCAGATTAACAACTCAATAGCCACCGATAACTTTTAGCACAGAAGATTAGATTAGAAAACACACCAACATATACTTCACGTTTCATAAATTGAGTAAAAAACTTTTTGCACATTCTTAACCTACCGGTCATCGAAACACGGCAAAAATAAAAACTCTCAATTTAATTCACGCTACTTTTATTGAGAAAAATACCTAAAAAGATACGGAAACAGAATCCTAAACCTAAACTACGAAAAATTTAAAACATGAAAACACTAGAAAAGGGGGGGGAAAACGTGTTGAAATCTTCTGAGCCCAAAATGGAAGGGAAAACAGTGGATTTTGACCTCGAAAACGGTGTTGGACGGCCTCCGGCGTCCACCACGTCGTCGGCGTCGGAACGAGCTTTCCGAATTGGGGTCCTGCGCGCCAATCCGACACTCGAGCCGAAAGTTATGGCCAAAATAGTAACGAGTGCTAAAACTATCCCTTTTTTCCAAAAATTTGATCGTTAAAAACTTGAAGTCGATAAATCAACCCTAGATGCCCCTAATCACTTTGTAGGAACAAGAAAAGATGGAAGCAAAAGATAGAAACAAGAATAGACATCAAACAGAAAAGCAGACGGGCGTTCACTTTACCGACGAACGTCCTCTCGAAATCGAACTAGACGGGCGCCTGGAAATCCGACGCCATTAAAAGGTCTGAAGAATCGACAACAGCGCCCGTATAAAATGGACGCCGTCTGATCATTGAAAAAACGGGAACAGAAACAGAAAAACACCAGAAAAACGGGTGGGAAAGCTAACAGTAATTGTAAAAGAAAACTATGAAAAACCCTAAATCCTAAACTATAATCTACCTATTAAAAAGTTGTAACAAAATAGAAAAGTTAACTCCATTAGATTCAACGAAAACACCGATTCCCGGCAACGGCGCCAAAAACTTGTTCGGTAAAACGAGTTTTTACAATTTATAACCGAAACACCCCAAGTATAAGGATCGTAGTATAGGGTGTTAACGGGTCGCCCTCTAAGGAGTGGAATGTTTATCGGATTCAAATATAAATCTATATCAATTATGTCACAATTATAAACTAAACTAAAGCTGAAACTAACTAAAACCTAAACCTAAGAATTAAAACTAAAACAGGAAATAAAAACAAGCAGAAAATAAGAAAACAGAAAGACGGACGAGCGTTCACTAAAGTGAACGAGCGTCTGAAACGAAATCTAATGGACGAAGCTGCTGCTGCGGACGAAAGCGCCGATTATGAATCAAGCGAGAAAAGTGCAGAAAACAAAGCAGAAATTAGGGTTTATAAAATCGAACGTAAACTAAACTTAATCTAAACGGTTTGATTAAAACAGTTAAAGGAAAACACAGCAAGGCGACTAGGTTCCACCTATCAACCAACAATCCAACTAGACGGTGATTAAAAAGACATAGTTTTTAGTAGTGATTTATTCACGAATTCAATCAAATATCTTTAATCAAATTCCTAAGGTTTCGTTTATCTTTTCAAACAAACTAAACATGCAATCAAAACGAAATCACGAGATTGTTTCCAAACTCTTACTCAACTAATCATGCATAATCTCTTACAACACGATTAGATGCATTACTTTGAATAAAAGAGAACTCAAATAAACAGACTTTCATAAATTTATTCAAGCATAAAGATGGATAAATAGATCGTTTTATAGAATTGATAATTCAACAAAACATGGCAATGTAAAACAGCTAATGGGATCCACAGGGAATTGGGATGTTGAATCTAATTTCATTAACTCTCTCAATTGTTACTCAAAGAATGAATAAACAAAAGGAACGAAAGAACAAAACATAAAAACAGAAAAAACATAAACGAACAATCAAAATAAATCTAACCTAAGAAACATGGGAACAACCAAAGTACAAACCTAAGTGATTCCAATTCTAGTTAATCTCATGATTCTAATTCAGTTTTGTGGTTTCACCCTTTCACGAGACACAAATCCCTAATCTCTTAGTGAACTTATCTCTCAAGCTATGAAAGCCTACTTTGTAGTGAATTCAATTATCTATCTCTCATCTTTCGAGTGTTGAGACTGATTTACCAAACAAAACTCGGGTGTAGATTCAATTAACTCTCGTTTTTAAAGAACCTAACAACCTAGGAATCTAACTCATTAACTTGTCATCATTAATGGCTAAAAACCCTATCTTTCTATGGTGATCTAACGTTTATGCAACTTCCGTATTATAAACATCAATCGTGAACTAATCTTTCGATTCTAATTCACATGGCATACAAATCGCATAGAAAAATACAAACTAAATCAAACGTCATGAAGAAAAACTGGAATTAAATTAATCATAAGAGAACTCACATAGTCTTGGATACAATGGTTGAAACACCATGGAAACGAAAAGAAAAGCTACATAATCTACTCCTAATCTAACCTCGGTTCACCCGAGCACAAGGCTCGGGTGACCGGCCTTCAAACTCCCAAGATGCGGCTGTGCTCTCTTTTTGATGTGAAGAAAAATATGGATGAATTAGGGTTGGGGCGACGGCTGTTTAAATAGAAGATTAAGTCGGTTTAGGCAAAGGCGGCGCGTACGCTCGTTTGAATACATGGACGCCCGTCCATTTGCCTTGGACGGAGAGTCAACGCTCGTTCAGCTTGCGTCTGGAGACTCTGAATGTAAAATCTCTTCTAGGACGCTCGTCCACTTCACCAAACGCCCGTCCCACTATTGAACGCTGTCATTTTGGATGGACGCCGCCCATATTGACTTGAAATCGAATTTCTTGATTTTTCCATCTTTATCTTGATTTATTTCTTTCCTTATCTCTTTTATTCTTCCATATCTTTAATTGATCCTCTTCCATCTCGAACTTAGCCTTTTAGGATCATCTTTTCCATCATTAATTGGGTATCTACAAATATCAAAAACATACCAAAACGTAATAATTTCCAAAATAATATAAAAACATCAAATAAACATAAAAATCGATACGTTTTCATATTTAATCATTAAAAACCTCATTTACTCAATATTTGACTATAAGGCCCGATATCTATGAAAATAATCCATATATGGGGGAAATTGATTCATAAAATATATATGAAAATCACTATAATTTGGCCCTAAACAACACCCCCACACTTATCTTTTTGCTCGTCCCGAGCAAAACAAAACATAATCAAGCTCGAGAGAAATAAACATCTATACAAATATAAAGCATATTTATTAACTTAGAAGTTCACCCAAGTGACTGTGTGCATAGCCATAATAAACTTCCACTAAGTTCCACAATTTGAAAGTTATTCAAACCAAAACTAGCCCGGTTTCCCATCTAAGTTAGAAATATTCAAAAAACTATAACAGGCACTTTACAAGACATACATATCCCAAAAAGAAATAGTAGAGAATATCTAAAACATTTACGATGGACTCGAGAGGATAATCCCTACAACATATCTTACAGTTTATATTGGGGATAAGGTCGACGATAACTAAGTCGTTACTAATTCATAATAATATATTCCAATATTTTCACTTTTTCACATTTTTCTAACACAATTCCCTGTGGATCCCAATATCTAAGACATTTCTGATTCCCTGTGGATCCCTCCAACAAAAGTGGCGCCGTTGCCGGGGAATAGGTGTCATGTTGAATCTAGTTTTGTTAGTTCTCGATTTTGTTGCGTTTTATTTTTGTTTTTAATAAAAGTAGCGTATACCAAGTTGAGAGTTTTTATTTTGCTGTGTTTCGATGACCGTTAGGTTAAGAATGTGCAAAAGTTTTTTACTCAACTTGTTTTACGTGAAGTTTATATGTTTATGTGTTTTCTGATCTAACCCCTGTGCTAGAATTTTATGTGGCTGCCTGCGTTTTTTATGTATGATGATCTTCTAAGATAATTAGGGTTTATAGTTAGGGTTTTCTGTTATTTTCCTGCTTTTTCTATGCATATTCGCTGTTATGGACGACGGCGTCCTGGTTTATCGGACGCCCGCCCACCCCTAACGTGTGTAAACGCGGCGTTGGAATTATGGGGCGTTAAATCCGTTCGCAATTTTCAATCCTGCTCGATTTGAAGAATCGACGGGCGTCTGTAATTCTAAACGCCCGTCCGGTCGGTTTTCAAAGCGAGCATTTGGCGTCCTGAAAAGTGGAACGCCCGTCCAGTGCTGAGATTTCCCTTGAACGTTCGTCCGGGGTTCAGTCCAGGTTCTAAATTTCTTGATTTTATTTTCAATGCTTTTATTTGATGTGGATTTTTCATTCGAGCTTCTGTGGCTAATTGATTTTTACATAGATGCCCTGAACTTATATGTTTTTACCTTTCCATCTATGAATCCATGTTAGATAATTGATCAATTCCTTATATATGATTCATCTAGGCATGTTATAGTGACTGTCGGTTCTCGTAAGCTATAACTGGTCTTATTGTTATTTAGTAGCTAATGTCGGTTTCCGTATGCTACATACCGCTGTGATGAATCTTTTAAGCTTTGAGACTTATGTGCTTCCTTGTTGTTTTTGTAGTTCATATGGGTAGCTACTGTCGGTTTTCCGTATGCTACGTCCTTTCTCCATATGAGTTATACCTGTTTAGATAGATGACTGTTGGTTTCCATAAGTCTATCACTTTCGATAAGTCTTAAGGCGCGTCGGCACTAGTGACAGCACTGTCGTTTATTGTAACCTGTCATTATTTGGTAGACGTTTATTTTATATATGTCATGTTGCAAATGAGTGGGCTAGTTTTCTTTCTTTTATTTTCTTTTATTTTTGCATATCATATAGATGCATATCATTTAGTGCATATCATCTAGTTGCATTGTTTCTGTTTTTATTTTTATTTATTTTTTATTATTTTTCTTGAGCGTAGTTAAGTGTCGGTTTCCGTAATACTACCTCGTTTTCCGTAAATTTATTTTATTTTTAGGATTTTTCATATAGTTTGCATTGTATTGCATTTTCATATAGTTGCACCTAGCCTACGAGTTTGTGATATTTTCATGTATATGTATCCATCTTTATATGAGCTTAAATTTGAAATATCTCTATATCTCCTTTTTCATGTGCTTTATTAGTATAAGTCTAATCTTTTCCCCGTAGACTCTTTTTGCACTGATCAAGTCTGCAGAATATTTTTGATAGCTATTGTGCACTTTCACGATGTATTCAGTTGTCTCAGTGATGCTCCACGCTCTCATCGAGCTATGCAAGCAATCCTGGTTCTTGTTGGTTCCTCCAGAATTGCCAGCATCCAATCAGCTAAGTTCTCTAATTTATTATTTCTGCACAACTTGAGGACAAGTTGCAATCTAAGTGTGGGGGAGGATGGTTTATATGTATCTACTTTCATTTGCTCATATTAGTTATAATTTTCTATGAAAAGTGTCAATTTTCCAATTTTTTGTTATATCCCGAGTAGACAAAGGCATATCTTTGCTTGAGTTTATATCATTTTTGCTATATTCTGTATATTTAGTAATTTTAGTTGTTTCACCCGACACTCTTTTCACATGCCATAGTAAATGATGAGCTAAATGTTGAAAGCCTACCCCATTTTAGTTGGAGATTTTTGATGATTATAGCATGTTTCTTTGCTTATGAACAATTCTTGAAAAGTTTAGTAGTTTGTATTCTAGGATTAAAGTATGACATACTTGTGAATATCCTGTAAGTTTGAATGTGATAAGTGAAACGTGATTAAGTCTTTGCAATAGTAATAAATTGTTTACTTGAGGTGTTATGCTCGATGGTCCATGCTACTAGAAAATAATCTTTTCCACCGCCACCTGTAAATCTCTAAGTAAACATAATTGTAATTGTGTGTGTCGGTTTGGTTTATGATTTGGGTGAGGTAGGTGTACCTCAGATGTCCTATACCACTATGATGACCAATAGCTCACGATACAGTCAGTTTATAGTCGCTTTATGATTGGAGTAAGGTAGGGATTATCTTGAAATGTCCTATTCTCGCTGAGGGCAAAAGCTTATTCGATGTGTGTTAGAAAAATGTGAAAAATTGAAAATATTGGAATATATTATTATGAATTAGTAACGACTTAGTTATCGTCGACCTTATCCCCAGTATAAAACCGAAGGATATGTTGTGGGATTATCCTCTGAGTCCGCGTGAAATGTTTTAGATATTCTCCACTATTTCTTTTTGGGATATGTATGTTTTGTAAAGTGCCTGTTATAATTTTTGAATATTTCTAACTTAGATGGGAAACCGGGCTAGTTTTGGTTTGAATAACTTTCAAATTGTGGAACTTAGTGGAAGTTTATTATGGCTATGCACACACTCACTTGGGTGAACTTCTAAGTTAATAAATATGCTTCATATTTGCATAGATGTTTATTTATCTCGAGTTGGTTTTGTTTTGTTTTGCTCGGGGACGAGCAAAAAATAAGTGTGGGGGTGTTGTTTAGGGCCAAATTATAGTGATTTTTATATATATATTGTATATCAATTTTCCCCATATATGGATTATTTTCATAGATGTTGAGCTATATAGTTAAATATTGAGTAAATGGTGTTTTTAATGATTAAATATGAAAACATATCAATTTAAGTGTTAATTTGTGTTTTTATATTATTTTGGAAATTATTACGTTTTGGTATGTTTTTGATATTTGTAGATACCCAATTAATGATGGAAAAGGTGATCCTAAAGAGCCAATTTCGAGTTGAGGAAGGATCAATTGAATTTATGGAAGATTAAAAGAGATAAGGAAAGAAATCAATCAAGATAAAGATGGAAAAATCAAGATTTGATCGTCAGTGGACGAGCGTCCATATGAAGCAGACGAGCGTCCAAGGGTGAACTGGCGTCCATGCAGCGTCCATAATCGTATTTTACATTCAGAGTCTCCAGACGCAAGCTGAACGAGCGTTGACTCTCCATCCAAGGAAAATGGACGGGCGTCCATGTATTCAAACGAGCGTCCGCCGCCGCCTTTGCCTAAACCGACTTAATCTTCTATTTAAACAGCCGTCGCCCCAACCCTAATTCATCCATATTTTTCTTCACATCAAAAGAAACACGGCCGCATCTTGAGAGTTTGAAGGCGGTCACCCGAGCCTTGTGCTCGGTGAACCGAGGTTAGATTAGGAGTAGATTATGTAGCTTTTCTTTTCGTTTCCATGGTGTTTCAACCATTGTATCCAAGACTATGTGAGTTCTCTTATGATTAATTTTATTCCAGCTTTATCTTCATGAGCTTTAAGTCGCTTGTATTTTTTCTATGCGATTTGTATGCCATGTGAATTAGAATCGAAAGATTAGTTCACGATTGACGTTTATAATACGAAGTTGCATAAACGCTAGATCACCATAGAAGATAGGGTTTTAGCTATTAATGATGACAAGTTAATGAGTTAGATTCCTTGGTTGTTAGGTTCTTTAAAAGCGAGAGTTAATTGAATCTACACCCGAGTTTTGTTTGGTAAATCAGTCTCAACACTCGAAAGATGAGAGATAGATAATTGAATTCACTCTTAAAGTAGGCTTTCATAGCTTAAGAGATAAGTTCACTAAGAGATTAGGGATTTGTGTCTCGTGAAAGGTGAAACCACAAATCCGAATTAGAATCATGAGATTAACTAGAATTGGAATCACTTAGGTTTGTACTTTGGTTGTTCCCATGTTTCTTAGGTTAGATTTATTTTGATTGTTCGTTTATGTTTTTCTGTTTTTATGTTTTGTTCTTTCGTTCCTTTTGTTTATTCATTCTTTGAGTAACAATTGAGAGAGTTAATGAAATTAGATTCAACATCCCAATTCCCTGTGGATCGACCCCTTACTTATCTCGCTCTACTATCAATAACTCGGTATTCGGCCGGTTAGGAGTTAGTTTTGCATATAGGTTAGGGTTATAAATTTTCTTTTGTTTTAATGATGCAAAATCCCTCCAACAAAAGTGGTGAGTATTCCCGCCTGTCACGCGGGTGACCCGGGTTCGATCCCGGCAACGGCGCCACTTTTGTTGGAGGGATTTTGCATCATTAAAACAAAAGAAAATTTATAACCCTAACCTATATGCAAAACTAACTCCTAACCGGCCGAATACCGGGTTGTTGATAGAGAGCGAGATAAGTAAGGGTCGATCCACAGTGAATTGGGATGTTGAATCTAATTTCATTAACTCTCTCAATTGTTACTCAAAGAATGAATAAACAAAAGGAACGAAAGAACAAAACATAAAAAACAGAAAAACATAAACGAACAATCAAAATAAATCTAACCTAAGAAACATGGGAACAACCAAAGTACAAACCTAAGTGATTCCAATTCTAGTTAATCTCATGATTCTAATTCGATTTTGTGGTTTCACCCTTTCACGAGACACAAATCCCTAATCTCTTAGTGAACTTATCTCTGCTATGAAAGCCTACTGTAAAGTGAATTCAATTATCTATCTCTCATCTTTCGAGTGTTGAGACCGATTTACCAAACAAAACTCGGTGTAGATTCAATTAACTCTCGCTTTTAAAGAACCTAACAACCGAGGAATCTAACTCATAAACTTGTCATCATTAATAGCTAAAACCCTATCTTTCTATGGTGATCTAGCGCTTATGCAACTTCCGTATTATAAACGCCAATCGTGAACTAATCTTTCGATTCTAATTCACATGGCATACAAATCGCATAGAAAAAAATACAAACGACTTAAAGCTCATGAAGATAAAACTGGAATTAAATTAATCATAAGAGAACTCACATAGTCTTGGATACAATGGTTGAAACACCATGGAAACGAAAAGAAAAGCTACATAATCTACTCCTAATCTAACATCGGTTCACCCGAGCACAAGGCTCGGGTGACCGCCTTCAAACTCTCAAGATGCGGCCAGGTTTCTTTTTTGATGTGAAGAAAAATATGGATGAATTAGGGTTGGGGCGACGGCCGTTTAAATAGAAGATTAAGTCGGTTTAGGCAAAGCGCGCGGCGGACGCTGCTTTGAATACATGGACGCCCGCCCATTTTCCTTGGATGGAGAGTCAACGCTGCTCACCTTGCGTCTGGAGACTCTGAATGTAAAATACGATTATGGACGCTGCATGGACGCCGGTTCACCCTTGGACGCTCGTCTGCTTCATATGGACGCTCGTCCACTGACGATCAAATCTTGATTTTTCCATCTTTATCTTGATTGATTTCTTTCCTTATCTCTTTTAATCTTCCATAAATTCAATTGATCCTTCCTCAACTCGAAATTGGCTCTTTAGGATCACCTTTTCCATCATTAATTGTGTATCTACAAATATAAAAAACATACCAAAACGTAATCATTTCCAAAATAATATAAAAACACAAATTAACACTTAAATTGATATGTTTTCATATTTAATCATTAAAAACACCATTTACTCAATATTTAACTATATAGCTCAATATCTATGAAAATAATCCATATATGGGGAAAATTGATATACAATATATATATATAAATCACTATAATTTGGCCCTAAACACGTGTCAATGGACATGGATTGAACCCTAGATTGAGTCGGTCTCATAAAGAAAATTTAATAATCATAATAATAACCCTTCATTGTACACCTTAGTTATTCTTTAGCTTCTCACTTTTACTAAGTACTTTGTACTTACCTCCTTTGCATTTTCTTTTGTATGTATTGTGGGGTGAGAAGACGAACAGGTTGATCAAGTGTAGATGACGGATTTTGAAGGCTTGAAGTCTTGGCGATTCTTTTAGTTTATTTCCTTATAAAGGTTGTACTAGACAAGTTGTATTTATTTTCTTAAACTTGTTGTACTTCTACTTTTAAGATTTCGTATTGTATAAGTCTTTGGGTTGTTCGTCGTTGTAATTTTAACTATCCATCTTTAGTATGGTTGTATCTATTCTTAGTAGCATTTATATTATTACCCGAGTCCATTTAGCTTCCGTTTCCTTTTATTTGATACGACGACATAGAGGCTTGCGTATAATATTAGATTTATTTAATGTTGTACGCGCCGAACGTTTCTCTTCCGGATAAGGGCTCGGTATCCAGGAGCGGGGCGTTACAGTTGGTATCAGAGAGAAGCGTCCTTTCTGTTCTAGGCTTCTCTTCCTCTAAGATAAGATTCGTATGACTAAGAATCCTTAAACTGTTGTTAGGTTGCACTAGGACCAAGTGAAAAGTCATCTTAGACGGAGGTTAAGTCGAGTTGTCAAGTTTTGTTCCTTCTAGGATCCTTAGTAGAAACTCTCCCTTGTTCTGAAGTTTCCAAACCATAACCGGTCACATAGGGCTAAGTGTAACCCTTTTAAGTAAAGCTTTGGGATTGGAGTCTTATGCCTACACCTTAAAGTCGAGGTCCTCTTGGTTGATTTCCTTTTTTTCTTATTTTTCCCTATTGAAATCTCTCAACCTTCTCTACACGCGAATATCTAAGTTTACTTTTATCTTGGAATAACCTTGTGGAGAATGATATTTGATTCAACTCTACAAATCCTTCACCTTCTCTTTTCACCATCGCTTGGTTTGAGTTTATCAACATTCTTAGACCTTTGCTTTTCTTGAGATGAGTTCTACACGAACTCCATGTGTAATTCTATTCTTTCCAATTACTCCTCAGTCGTTTCAAACTATTAGTGTTAAAGGTCTCCTACTTTGGCACATAGTTTCCATCATCCTCGTTTTTGGATTTATCCAACATGAGGGAATGCTTTTGTTTCCGTGTATTCCCTTTAACATAAGACTGTCTTCCCCTACTCCAAAAATTCTGAAAATTTTCAGCAAAGTGTATTATTGTCTTATCTACAATTTATCTTTTAACATCAACTCGATAATTGTTATGGATTGTTCATAAAGTTCATGTTTATACCGGACACTCTGTCCAGAAAATCTGCAGCAGCACCTTCACTTCCTCTTCTGTTTTGAACAGGTTAAACACCCTTAAATGACCTGAATTTTTGATATGTTGGAGACAAAACTTTTATCTACAACTTTCCTTCTGGAATTAAGTTCATATTCCTTTCCGTTTGTTATCGATTCGCAATGCAATTCAGTGTTTACTAATCTGGAAATTCTGGAAGCTTGTGCATTCGTCAGAAATAACTGTTTTTGACCAAGTTATTTTCATCCAAAAATTCCAATATTTTTATATCACCTGGAAAACTCCAGTATCTAAATCCTTTCTCTTTGGATCGTGCTCAATTTCTTCTCGTTTGTTCTGTACAAATTGATAATGTCAGATCTGGAGTATATATCATACACATCAACCTAAAATTAATTTTCACCTCTTTGACTTAGAGTTTGGGCTAAGTGGGTAGTAAGTTACGACTGTTATGTTTAGGAGTTCCCCGAAGTTTGATCTCCTTCTGAGTTAAACCTTTTAGTAGAATGCTTGTAAAGCTAACATTATAGTTCTTTTGTAGTTGTAAACAATAACCAAGATGCTATCCTCCAGCATGCCATGTTTGATGTTTAGACCCTTTTCTTGCCCTTTTGTAATTATACCTTATCTGGTATTTTATTTCTCATGTAATCCCTCACTTTAGATATTTAAACTCAACAAATCTTCTCCGTTTGTTGTCATGAATTACCTAAGAAACATATCTCCATAAGGCTCTCTTTTGAACAAATCCATGCTTCCTTACTTGTCAAATCAAGGAACAAGTTCCCTCTAACTCTGCATTGTTGCACTCCCATCATTCATTCAAACTCAAATTTTACTGAACCTTTTAATGTCAGAACATTCTTTTTACTTGTGATTATCCTCAGCTTCCCTCCTAAGGGTAGTGTCGATGTTGTAACTTTTTCACCTAATGCTGCATGTTCTGTTAAGGTATGCATATCTTCTTTTGCCGGTCAAATTTTTAAGCCTACCATGACATTCCCCTCAATTACTTACCCTTAATATTCTAGCAATTTATGCCAAACCAATTTCAAGCAAAAGGTAGACTTTTTCAATATGCCTTCCGAACCTATCTAGCCAACCAACATTTGAACTCCAAAACTCCTATTGAATTTCAATTTAGATTAATGTACCTTGTACCATTCAATCTTAAATCAATTTCAGGCCATTTAGAGCCATGAACCGCCATATACACCTTTTTGACATTTCACCTTTTGTTATGGCGTTCTATCATAATTTTGTCATACTGGTTGAAAGTCTATTTTATTTTAACCTTTTCATTCCCACGTGAGGAATAACCTCGAGCATTTATTCCTTGGCAGTGTACTATTCCTCTCGAGTAGTGCAACCTTGAACCGTTGATTTGAATAGTCAATGATCGTTTATACTTCCTTTAAAGGTTTGAATTAATTCTTTGAAATCAAACCTTAGCCGACAATTATTAAGTGTCGTCTTGCTTACCGCTTACTTATTCAAACCTTTGATATTCCCTTACAATTCCTTGAGGGAAATTTATAATTCTTCTAAATCTTGAAATAACCTCTCTTTGACTACTGCAAACTTTGAATTTTTCTTGGCAAGTTTTATTTTCATTCTGAGACCTTTCGGTGTACTCGTTTTGTCTCCATGGCCCCTTCCTGTTGGGATTCTTGCTCTCTTTTGACTTCTACATTCTTTTTTTAGTCTTTCTGGTGCTCGACCTTGCACCTTTACTTTGTTTTTCTGTTGTGTGATGCTCCTCTACGAAACTCATGTGAACTGAAGATTTTTCCAGTTCGCCAACATCCATTTTTGTTAACCAAGTGTTTAACAATCAAGGTCACCTGCCTAGTGTCCTCAAGTTTAGAAATCTCTTTCCTTCGCATTTAATGTTTCCACGTCCATCAGGTGATGTTTCCTTTAACGTCCCCATTTTTCTAAAGGCTTATATGAAAGCTTATTACCATCCTTTCTAGTTGCCTTTGAAGTCTTTGTAGACTACCGTATCTTGCAGAACTCCACTCTCTCAAAAGAATTTCATCTGCAAGGTGTTCTTTTGTTTTCCTTCTGGTGGCTATCCTTTGTATTATGATACAGTGCCTCATCCTCCAGTTTGAAACCACCTTCAATTTTTTCCCAACACGGAATCATCTTGTTCTGCTTTTAACCCAAGCAACCTGTCTTATTTTCAAGCGCATTGTATCCTTTCTTGGCTTACCTAGTTTACATACCACCCTGGTACTCAACTTGTCACTTTTAAACTCCTTATATTTTCCAATCTAACCCTAATTGGCATAAGGATTGGATCGACCTCAGGGGAAAAAATATGGCAAAGCATGTTCTCCACCTACAGGGAGTCTCGAAGTCATACAACCGAGAATCCTTGCAAATCTTCACAAATTTCATGGTGCCATGATGGAAGTTGAGATCAAAAGAAGTCAAGTGTGCCAGAAGTGTTGTTTCGGCTGGGAAGATTCAGCCTTTCGGGTTTAGGTTAGCAGGAGCAAGCAGAGAGTGTTGAACCGATGATTTCAAGATTCGAGGTAGTTGATGAGTTCGTGAAAGAAGCAAGACAAAGATCCAGTGGTTTTAGTTTACAAGTGAGTGGTCAGAACCAACCCGCCAGTGGTCACGAGTTAGATGAAGATGGCGATCGTTGGGATCGGAATCAACTTTGGGTTCCGAATGCAGAAGATTGGGAAGAACAATGAAGAATGAAAACCTCGAGATGGCAATTGCAGTTCCTCTCGGAGCGACCAAGAAGTACAAGAATTGGAACAGTAATGCTGGCGATCTTTCATGAAGATAGAGATAGAATAACACAAGTTTCTGGGATGAAGTGGAGCGACAACAGAATACGAGACCAGATTTGATACAGCAATTCACGAGGAGATTGAAGTGGATCATTGCAACCTCGAACTGGGTCAAGGTAAGCCGAAGAGTTGGGATGATGGAAGAAGAAGATTGTAAGAGTTAGAAGATGAGACGTTTTGCAAGTCCAGAGTTCAAGTACCTCTCGGTTACATTCGAGTTTCGAGGACGAAACTCCTCTTAAGGGGAAAGGAATGTAACATCCCGACTTTTCGTAAAAGGGAATAATAGTCATTGGGTGTATTTACTACGACCTAATTATTATTTGTCCCATTTATTTAATTAAAAAGAATTTAATTAAAAGGATTTAGCAATTAATTATAAAGGATTTAAGTAATGGCTATAAAAAGGAAATAATACCCAAAATCTCTTATTATTTCACACGCTGATTCTGAGAAAAAAAGAGATGGAACGGCGCTACACAGATGAAAACACGCAGGAGATGCCTGGAAAAGGGAGAACGTAAATTTCAACCGTGTGACCAATCCGTTCATCTGTTCAAGATGCCGCAGAAGAGAAAAGTGATCAGCACGATGAGACGCAACTTTGGAAAATAACATCTCTCAATTTCGTAAGTTTTCGGTTTAGCCCTAGTTTTTGGTATTCGTAGAGTTCGATTCTTCAGAAATTCGTATCTTTTAATCCGTAACTCTGTTTCGCAGCCATGAGTAGTCGAAACCATCTTATTGGAGCGTAGAGTAATCTAAAATTAGTTTGACAAAGAGCTTAATCCAGTAATCTGCAGCTTTATGCACTTTTTCGATTTCATTTTTAGCGAGTAAAATAGGATTTTAGGGTTTTTGTTGATCAAATAGGTTTTGGGGTTTGTGGATGAACAGTTGTTGCAGTTGCTTGACGTTTTGCTTGCGGTTTTGCTGGCAATTAAGGGAAGAGGCTCTTCCTAATGAATAATTATAGTTTTATTAGGTTTAGGTTGAGTTTGGTATGATTAGATATAATCTTCTATGTTTTGTTGTGCTTAATTCGATGCTAATTGGGTTAGAAACGGATTAGAAATCGTTAAGTGTTGAAATCGGATTTTAGGGCAGCAGGTAGAATGCGTACGCATTGGCTAGCAATGCGCACGCATTCCTGATACGGGTTTGCCAGGTTTTGTTACAGCAGGTGTAATGCGTACGCATTCAAGGGAATGTGCACGCATTGCTGGTTCAGGAGGTTCTGGTTTTGTTTCTGTTTTTCGAATGCACACGCATTGCAAGCAATGCGCCCGTATTGGTTGGACAGAGAGTTCAGTTTAGGTTCTGGTCGGTGAATGCGTACGCATTCAGAGCAATGCGCACGCATTGATCAAACAAAGAAGTTTCAAAGAGGTTTGAGGTAGGGAATGCGTGACGCATTCCAAATAATCTTGCACGCATTGCCCCGATTTTAATTAAGTGTTTTTAAGCCTTTTAATAAGATGTTGAATGTTATAATATGACCCGATAACATTAATTAAACATGAACAAGCTTCGATTGAACTTCTGATTCGTTCAGTTAAAACACCGAATGTACTCTTAAAGGGATTTGAAGTTCGGATCCGTCAGAAGGGCATGAAAGGGCTTGTGCTTTGATGAACTACAGTTCATCAATGTCTGTGTATTTTCTAGGACTTGTCCGTGTCTAGTGGTCTAGGAAAGAGAGTAGTGTATGTGAGGGAGCTTACCTGAAAACACTTAGGTGGCTAGTTAATTCACAGTAATAATTACATAAGTGTAGTAAAAGATAAAACGTCACTTATTCTCGGTTAGGCACTATTTCATATCGGCGATGTGATACGTTCATAAAAGGTGAACAACACTGCAGGCCTATAAACAGCTGAATGACAGTGGAGGAAATTCATCGGACGTATACGCATACCCGGGAGACCCCGGAGCTAATCGGTGCTAATCACCGTTAGTTAGCAAGTATATCTTCAGGCTGATGAACGCCATGCGTAGTGTCCTTGAGTGATGACGTAACCAAGATAAGCTAAGCTAGAAACGTTTAGTCATGACGTGTCGATGGTCATGGATTGAACCCTAGATGTAGTCGGTCTCATAAAGAAAATTTAATAATCATAATAATAACCCTTCGTTGTACAACTTAGTTATTCTTTAGCTTCTCACTTTTACTAAGTACTTTGTACTTACCTCCTTTGCATTTTCTTTTGTATGCATTGTGGGGTGAGAAGACGAACAGGTTGATCAAGTGTAGATGACGGCTTTTGAAGGCTTGAAGTCTTGGCGAATCTTTTAGTTTATTTCCTTATAAAGGTTGTACTAGACTAGTTGTATTTATTTTCTTAGACTTGTTGTACTTCTACTTTTAAGACTTCGTATTGTATAAGTCTTTGGGTTGTTCGTCGTTGTAATTTTAACTATCCATCTTTAGTATGGTTGTATCTATTCTTAGTAGCATTTATATTATTACCCGAGTCCATTTAGCTTCCGTTTGCTTTTATTTGATACGACGACGTAGAGGCTTGCGTATAATATTAGATTTATTTAATGTTATACGCGCCGAACGTTTCTCTTCCGGATAAGGGCTCGGTATCCAGGAGCGGGGCGTTACAGCTACAGTGTTCTTGAGTTTTTGCTTTGGGTTTTGCTTGCAATTAAGGTAAGAGGCTCTTCCTAAGTTATAGTTTTATGATTTTAAGATTAAGTTTTTGTGTTGAATTATGGCTAAAAACCATGTCTATGTGTTGTTGTTGTGGTATGTTATGCCATAGTATGTTTAGAACCCAATTTGTTGTTGTTTTGTTGAGTATTTTGATGTTTATCATGTTTGAAATGGGTTAGAAATCGTTTAAATGCAGAAAACTACTGTTTAGGGATGTTTTAGGGTTTTAGCGCGTGCATTGGGGCGTAGCGCGCATAGTACGAGTTTAGAAAGTGGGAAACAGACACAGAGAGAAATAAAGCAACCCATAATTTATTGGGAGCTTATAGCGCGTGCATTTGAGCGTGTAGCATGCGCTATAAGCAACCTGAAGCATTTTAGCGCGCGCAATAGAGGTAATGCGCACGCCGAACCCCTGCTTTTGTGAAATGTTGGGTTTTAATCCCCGAGACCAGTTTTGAATGTTTTTCTTTATCTAATAACAATAAATGAACCTGAACAAGCCATGATTAATTTTCTGATGCGTTTAGTTCCGGCACCGAATGGATACTTCATAAGAGTTGAAGTTCGGGACCGTCGGAAGAGAATGATTGGTATGTGCTTTGATGAATTAGCATTCATCAATGTCTATGTATGTGTTAGGATGTTGTGTATAGTTTTCTTAAGAGAGAGAGTGGAAGGAGTGAGGAGCCTTGCTTGAAAATACTGAGGTGCCTAGTTAACAATTAATAACAAACGTACTTGTGTAGTTAAAAGAATAATCATCATGTCATTCTTGGTAAGACACAAGTTTATATAGCGATGTGTGGGCGGTCGGTATAAGTGAATAACTCCATAAGTCTCCTATGTTGGATCGATAATGCGCGAAATACGCTCTAGAGGGAGGGGGGTTGAATAGAGTGTAGGGAGTTTATACCACTTTTTCAAATTATCAAATAATGGAGCAAGTAGTTACACAATTACTAATATTTAATTCCGAAATCTTAAATTAAATATTATTCGATTGTGAGTATATGCCTAAGTGAACAAGAATTCTAAGTGTGATTATATGGATATCACGATTGAGGACTGATCAAAGAGTTCTTACTAGTTAACAAGAGCAAAGCTGATCAACACAAAAGCAGACAGAGTTGATTAACCGGAACTTATAGCGGCGTGTATGTAAAAGTGTCACTAAAACTTGTCTATATTGAAAACAGGAGGCAATAGAGATACAACTTATACACAAGTGGTAGTATTGCAATAGGATTACAAGATCACTAAAATAATTCAATCAATACAAATGATACAGCAGGTTATAAAACAAAATCAGTTCTAAATAGAGTGATCTAATAGCAGGGTTACAACCAACCTTCAGAAACAGTTATTAAAGTACAGATGATATGATCAGCAAGGATAATACACACAGAGTATAGAGCACAAGCTAAGTTGATTAATCAGCTACAGTCTTGAGCTGATAATCAGAGTGAGATTCTGATTATCAAATCAGACTATGGGACTGATTACACACAATCAACAGCTCTATAAAATTCTAGCAGTACAAAGCCTAATGTCTAATAGATTACATCAGATGTACTTTCAACAGGATCAAAGTTTGTAGGCCAAAACAAAGTCTTGGAATCCACAATATAGGCAACATGTACACATGAATACACAGATTCACCAAGAAAGCAATTAAGGGGCAGACCACAAGTTAGGCAAAACAGGGGGCAGAAACTCAGACAACCAATTGCAAGAATAGGCAATAATAGTTTCCCAACATAATAATATGGGGATAAACAGAGAAGGGCTAGCTTTGAATCAGAGAACAAATCCTTGACGCGTTACCAGAAATCAGTTTGTCAAGCCTTTTTCACAAGGCAGTGTGCATGTTTTTAAACCAGCCATACAAGGGGACAAATCCTGAATCCACAGATTATGCAAGTTTGGTTTCTGTACCAAAACTACCACAGACTCAACCTTGTACTTCAGTAATCAAAGTAATGCAGTCAAGACGTGAAATCAGGAAGTTTTCCCTTATGCTCAAGGTAGTGAACTTGGTGATACCACCAATTCAGTGACTTCTGTTTTCACAAACTTTCTGTTAGGAAATCTATGCGGGAACGCATCAGAATTTAAAATTTATTTCCTTTTACCAAAATCGAATTTGTTTAAGTAGAAAGCATAAAATAAGTAGACGAGGGAATACCTTGGTTGATCCAATTAGATCGACGCTTTGTCTACGGTTGATGGTCCAAGCACCGAACAGTCCAAGTGTCCGGCCTCTAGCGGTAATCCACAAGAACAACTGCAGGAATCCTCGAAGGAATACTACCGGAAAAAGTCGACTGATAGGTCGCCTTTTCTTCTTCCCAAAAAAACCTCTCTCAAGAACTCTGTATTTCTTTCACTAGAATATTGTGATACAAAGAGCTTGGTACAACTCCCTTTTTATAAGAATATGTGGTGCCACTTTTTCCTTGAAGTGTAGTAGAGAACAAGAAACCATTTTCCCAATAGAATAAGGATTTAATAAATCAATCGGATATTTGATTGACTATCTCATTAAGTACTTACCTTAATCTTATTAAGAATTTTCCTTAAATTCATATCTGCCATAAAATTAATATCTTATATTTAATACTTTCCAAGATATATATTGTCAATATCTTATATTGAATATATATTTATTCTACTACCATAAATCAATTTAGACATATGTAAATATCACATATATATACTATATGCACATATATATATATATATATATATATATATATATATATATATATATATATATATATATATATATATATATATATATATATATATATATATATATATATATATATATATATATCTACTACACATGTTCATATGTATATCACATATATACATGTCACACGCATATGAACATATATACATGTCACACGCATATGAACATGTGTAGTAGATATATATATATATATATGTGTATGTATATATATAATATTAATACATAATAATATAATGCTATGATTAATTAATTTGCAAAATCCATGTGTATCATATACACATATATAATTTTGACCCATATATACATATATATAATTAATCAACATAATTAATATCTTGTATTAGATTTATTCATAATAAATAAATATCATAATATTAATTTATAACACTTTATAGTAGGCATAAACAAATCCTCATCCGGTTATCGCTCTAACCACAAATTAATTCTGGCTAGTTATTCATATGTGTGTGACCCGATAGGTTTCCGAATATGTTGGCCGTGGGCACAAAGTGCATTTACTAAAATACCCTTCACACCTAACGATCATGGATAGCGTCTAGCAACACGTCCACGACCCCCAATCATCTAAATGAGTCAAGTGCTATGACTACAACATTTCATGTGAAACGATTACCGTGTAAATAGAATCCTATCACTGTAATAATACCCATAGGGTCGTACGTCGAGTGTCAAACATCAACGACCGTATCTTATAATCTGGATATCCTACTCACTCGAAGAAACATATTACTTCCTCTTTGCAAAGATTTTTGAGAATAAGACATTCCTTAAAAGAAGGCACTTTCGGATATTTACTCCTACTATTAGGTATGCGATTTCCGGATGAGCAACATGAATCCTATGCATGCTTTAGTATCACACCCAATCACTACCGCATGATCGCCCATGGCTAGGGGAAACCTCAATAGTGTCAAAGTATTACAATCCACACCGTGATGCCATGCAGACTCCGGTCTCAAGATAATTACACAACCGCCACATAGTGCGACACTTAATAAATTCTCTAATACACGTCCACGTACAGTCCAAGTGTCTCTACAATTTGATAGACGAGATCTATCTCTATCTTCATAAGATAAAAGACATCCAATACGTGCTAATCTAATCATACTATTAATGTCCCATTTAATAGCACACGTGACTAGAGACATTTAAGTACCAAACCTCTTAAGGTGATTCGAGATCTCATCAACCATAATCACTATTATGATTTCTCTTTCACAGTTTGACACTAGGGACGTTATCATATATACAATATCATAATTGGCCCGTTAAATGAACAAATATATAATAATAGAAAATCCATTAATATATGTATAAACATAAAGAAATAGTAGAAATGATCTGACCCAGTCAGATCCGGTCCAACCCGATTGGGTTTAGGACACTATTTCAACAATCTCCCATTTGTCCTAAAGCCAATCACTCGTTCACACAAGGCCAAGTTTATACACAAGAATCTCAAGCAATAATCACAACCAACCCTAAGCGTGAACGGATCACTATCCATAAGGGCTCAGACTATCTTCATATCATGCTCCAAATGATCAAGTCAAAGGAACCGCCTCAACACACACACGAATCTCTGACGACCCTGGTCCCTGCCTAAACAATGAATCCACTTACTATATCAGCTATATAGACAAGGTGGAAGGACCATACAATGTTAAGGAATGAACCTCTTGGATCCATGTACTGCTCCCGCTGCGCCTCCAAGACAATACTGTGTTTTGACCTAGTTGTAGAATCTACAGTGATCTCTAGCTAAGAAATTTTCTAGCTCAATGTATCACTTGATTAAAGTGATTACAAAAAACCCATTGTAGCTCCCACTGTCTTCATAAGACACATGGTATACATCTGTATATCTACGTTTATTTGGTTCCAAGTTCCAATAAACTAGGAATCCATCCTTAACACCTTTAAGGATATCCTCGACATCTACTGAAATCACTTTCATACTTATTCATGACTCATCATGCAAGATGAACACACAGTACAACTCTTATGATATGGATCCTACTTCGCAAAGAAGGGAACCTTCCAAGAGTCATCTTTCACCTTATCTTTAAGATCGACGTCCTGTCATAGATAGTTCCCAAAAATCACCGCTAGCAAAGATTCTCTTGTTGTCATCTATGCTAAAATTTTAGCATCTCATCTATGCAGTGAACTGTGATAATCAATCAATATCTAAATCTATCATTATAGATTCTTATTTCCAAAATAAGAACTGCCATTCCAAGAGATTTCGCAAAGGCCTTGCATTACCAAACATTAATTGACTGTGATATGGGGTGTCAACTCCCAAGAATGATATGAAATACCTTTCTCAAAAATTGTAACACTCCCACTAACCCTCTTGCACATTAGGCATATCTTTCTTTTGATAGAATCAAACACTTTTGATCTATCAAAGCAAAGAACTTATACAGAGAAACGTTTCTGAGTCTGTAAATGGATCTCATAAGCTTACATATCATGTTATCGTCTATGAACATCAAGCCATTGGCCCAACGTTTTCAACACTATCATATAGCCATGATACATAGCTTCAACAAGCACTATCTGAATAGACTTAAGCATAGCCGGTAGCATAAAGGTAATTGCAAGGTTAACACCTCGTAGCTTCTTAGCCATCAACTCAGCCTAACATGTAATTGTATTACTACCCATGTTAGTCTTTCATAAAGACATGCTACACCTTTCAGAGACATTCTCGTCAGGTAAGACATACCAGGTCCATAACCCGTTTGTCACACATGGAATCTGTTTCAGATATTATGGCTCCATCCATATCTCTAAATCTTGCCTTTCAAGAATTCTTGCATGAGTCGCGAGATCTTCATTCTTCAAGATGAACATACCAGTAGCCCTTTCAGGCGTGTGGTTATCTGTGGACTCATAGAATACTTGTGTGCGCTGAACAGTGTTCTACACCTCATCTCTATGTGGCGCCTGCTCACATTCCGACATTTGAATATCTCCTTGTGGTTCTCAAACTACTTTTGAGATCTAAAAATACTCTCACTATTTCTTTTGGAAGAAACACTTCCTCTAAAAGACATCATGATTGGAGACAAACACTTTTGCTCCACAGGTAAGCAAATAATATCTAGCATACTTGCTAAGATATTCCACAAAGTTGCACATGTCATACTAGGCTCCAAGCATTTCAGACACTGCTTGCTTGCTAGAAGCACGACAACCCAAAATCATCGGTTAAGATGGATTTCATGTCATCGTCTTCCATATATGATATGGAATTTATTCAACCTTTATTCTTTGAAACACGGTTAGTATATGTATTGAATAAGGGCACTATCCCAAAACATGTAAGGGATAATTTGCATTGCTTACGTCACTCTTTTATCGTATAAAGTATTGTTTCCATTTTAGAAACACAATCTAATTGCGTATCCCAATAATGGCATCCTTCAAGGGAGAGTCTGATTCATTGCAGACAACTTCTGAAACACCATTCATAGATTAATTACTTCAATCTCATTGAAGATTAATTCCTAAGTTGTTTATCAATCTCACATTCGTACTAGTTTGAACTTTTCAGACTTTCCGAAATTCGTACTGTCCTAAGTACATTCGACTATTTCTAAAATAGTCAAAGAGAGTAATAAACAATAATTTATGGTATTCATTGTCATAAGTCAACAGACATCAATATGTTTAGGCTTTAGTCAATTTCTAGACTTTATTACATTCTTCATAAAGGGTATTTTAGTCATCTTTAGTAAGATAGTATTACCCACATGATTCATAATCACATGGATCAGACATCATCAGAATGACATTTGATCATACGTTTCTCTTCAATAGAGACTATGTCTAGAACAACCACAAATATTAAGGATAACAACCATACAAATATTTGGTTGAGATTTCATCACCTATATCAACTATATAGTGACATTGATCTAGCATGTTAGATTTAAAGACTATTCAGCTTTATTGGAATAACATTTAGTCCTTCCAATTGATTTGTCTATTAAGTCCTAACAAATAATTGAAAGCTTGTTCTTCTTAAAAGAAACCCGGAACATAATAACATGTATTTAGTTCCTTTATCAGTTTACTAGATTCAGAATATTATAATGTAAATGCTGCAACGGTTGCTTAACTTTCCATATTTCAAAATACTATATATTTAAATCTTTCTAATCTAATCATACTCGTGATATATCATATATCTGAGAGTTGACTTGAGTTTAGAAACACTTATCTCAACCTACTTGCCTAAAATGGAGACTTCGATAAGTTCTCTATTTAAGCACATGCCCTTACTTTCCTTTCAATCCTTTAAGCACTTGTAAATATTTCTTAGTTTTAGTCTTCATAAGACTTAATAAAAATCACAAGAGCTAAATTTTGAATTTTCTTTCATAAAGAGAATCCAAAGTTTATTAGATAGTTTATTTAACATTTTGAATCATATTCAAAACAAGAACTATTTAATTAACCTTCAAGCAATGATTAAAGAAATAGGTCGATACTTAAATCTTACAATTTAGAAAAAAAAACCTTTCCAAAATTCGTTGTGGTCATTTACATCCAACACATTTAATGTTTGAATTAACTGTCATCGTATGACAGAATGACCCACTGGATATCGTTATGTCCGATATATGATTAATTCGTTGAAACTCCTTTAAAATGATTTAATCATATCATGAGCTTCCGTTTTGATTTAATAATCAAAGTCTTAGAGCACTCAATCAAATATGTAGTCTCATTGTCTTGGACTACTATAACGCAATTGCTCGTGTCATTGCTTATTTTAAAAGGATTAAAATTACTTAACCGTACTTGAGAACGTTTCTCAAAAGGTAACAGTCATAATTTGATATTAACAATCGAGAATAAAAAACATAAATAAAAGTTTGCTAAATACTACAACATAAAAATAAAGATAAAAAGAGTGTTGTTGTTTATACATGCAAAATCAAAAAAGTCTTTTGGTTTATGATTCTGCTCCCACTAGTCAACCACTCCCAATTGACTTTCAAGAATTTTTCCAAAAATTCTTTAGTGGCCAAGATCTCACCTTGTTACGTCGATTCCCGGCTGTGGCTGGTGAACCGAAATAATTCGGTGAGTAGGTGACACTTCACCAAGCACATCACTATGTGACTCTTGGTTGTTGACTAATCAACTTCTTGACAATTCACATCACATTGTGGTAGCCAACCCTTGTCTCTAAAAATTACCCGACCCCTGTTGTGGCTGATGGTCGAATAAATCTCAGTCAAGTCACAACCCAATATTCACGAGATCTTTTACGACCATATCTCAATAATAACGATATACCTGAGGTAGGTCAACCCCCAGCTGTGGCTGATGGTTTGGATCCGAATAAGGGCTCTTCACCGTCATTATAATATTCAGAGACAATATTTCGACTTGATATTTGATGTGGGAGTGATTTATAAATTAATTCACTTAATTAATTTTAGTTACGGTCTCATCAAATATATCTATCTCTATAGACATACATCCTACACATTCATCTAGATCGTGCCTAGTCATGCATCTATCGTATCATATAAAAGAAATACATGCAAAAAATAAATAAATGCGTAAAGTAACCGGTATGATAATGGACTTTTCCTAAATGCGGTTTCGAATATAAACTGACGAAACTGCGGGTCACAATCTAGGGTAGCTACAACCATCAACAGGATCTCTATGTCTTTTTTTTTTTGCGTTCATCTTCCACTCCATTCTTGTTACATAAATCTATCTAATTAATTTATATGCCCGCCGCAAATAGGGGGAAGATAACGGGAATGAGATAAATGCAGAAAATAAAATAGGTCACGTTATGCATAACGGCCTAGGACAATTTTGAATCAACAGAAAATTAAATCATTCACATCCATCCTATTGGTCGAGTTCATGATCAATCGGAGTCCATATAATCATATTTTATCCACTACAATATATAATCCACACAATAACATCTTATGAAAAAAAATAAAATCTAAAGTCACCAACTTGCGTCCTTTTAATCCAATGAATCAACTAATTAATTATTAATCGAAATTAAAATTAAAGATTAATTTTAAATTCAATTTTAATTTTAATTTTAATTTTAATTTTAATTTTAATTTTACTATTTTGAACTATTCAAAATCAAAATCAAAATAAAGTGGGTCTCTTATGTTTAACCAAAAGAGATGCATTTGGCTTGGTACAAACCAAATCAAAAGGCATCCTAGGCCTTTTCCAAAATATTTGGAAAAAAGGCTAGGCCTATTCTAAAAAATTTGGAATGACCTAGGTTAACCTTAGATCCAACCCTTTTACCCAAAAAATTGAGTAGTTGTACTTTTCATGCCATGTGATATCTCAATTGTCCAAACTATTTGAACCACTAGTTAGCCATATGACATCAACTTAAGCAAAGAAAAATTATCAATCACTACTATGAACCATATTGAATCACAAATACACAAAACAAAAATTTTGGAGATCCACCACCTTTGACCAGATCCAACCGACACGGCGAAGAAGTTGCCCTTGCTGGCGGCGGCGCATCCCGGCGGTGGTGGGTAACGCCGACCCTTTTTTTGGTTTTGTTTCGTTCAATCTAATTGTTTGTGAATCAATAGCATGCATCTTTTATTATGTGATTAAAACGATGAAAATTACTACGCAAATTACTAATACATATTGATTAAGCTCGAAGACCGCTCTGATACCACTGTTAGGAAATCTACGCGGAAACACAGCGGAATTTAAAATTTATTTCCTTTTACGAAGATCGACTTTGTTTAAACAACAAGCATAAAAGAAGTAGACGAGAGAATACCTTGGTTGATCCAATTGGATCGACGCTTTGTCTACGGTTGATGGTCCAAGCACCGAGCCGCCAAGTATTCGGCCTCTAGCGGTAATCCACACAAACAACTGCCGGAATCCTCGAATGATTGCTACCGGAAAAGTCGACTGCCAAGTCGCCTTTTGTTCTTCCCACAAAATCCTCTCTCAAAAACTCTCTTTCTTTCACTAGAATATTGCAAGAATATTGTGATACAAAAGAGCTTGGCACAACTCCCCTTTTATAAGAAGAGGTGGCGGCACTTTTTCCTTGGAGTGTAGTAGAGAACAAGAAACTATTTCCCAATAGAATAAGAATTTAATAAATCAATCAGATATTTGATTGACTATCACATTAGGTACTTACCTTAATTTTATTAAGGATTTTCCTTTAATTCATATATGCCATAAATTTAATATCTTATATTAAATACTTTCCAAGTTATATATTGTCAATATCTTATATTGAATATATATCTTTATTATATTACTATAAATCAATTTACACACACAGACATATATATATATATACACATACATATACTATATGCATAAATCTATAATAGATTTTATTTAATATAAGAGTGAACTGTGATAGGTAAGCAGCCTCTAAATCTGTCATCATAGATTTTATTTCCAAAATAAGAACTGCCATTCCATGAGCTTTCACAAAGACCTTGAACTACCAAATATTAATTGACAGTATCTAGGGATGACAGTTTTCGAGAAGGATATTTATTACCTTTCTTAAAAACCTGTGACGCTCCCACTAACCCTTTTGCACATTAGGCATATCTTTCTTCTTGATGAAATCAAACTCTTTTGATTTATCAATGCAAGGAACTTATATAGAGGAACTTGTTTGAGTCCATAAATGGATCTCATTAGCTTACACATCACGTTATCGTCTACGAACATCAAGCCTTTGGCCCAACATTTTCAACACTATCATATAGCCATGATACGTCGCTACAACAAGCACTATCTGAACAGACTTGAACATAGCCGGTAACATAAGGTAACTACAAGGTTTATACCTCGTAGCCTCTTAGCCATCAACTCAGCCTAACAGTAACCGTATTACCATCCATCTCAGTCTTTCATAAAGACATGATACACCTTTTAGGGACATTCCCTTCAGGTAAGACATACTAGGTTCATAACCCGGTTTGTCACACATGGAATCTGCTTTGCACACTATGGCTCCTAGCCATGTCTCTTAATCTTGTCTTTCAAGCATTCTTATATAAGTCACGATATCTTCATTCTTCAAGATGAACACACCAGTAGACCTTTCAGGCGTGTGGTCATCTACAGACTCACAAAGTGCTTGTGTGCACTGAGCAGTGTCTTACACCTCATCGCTATGGGGTGTCTGCCCATGTTCCAATGGTTGAATATCTCTCTGCGGTTCTCAAACTCTTTTGAGATTTCAATTTACTCCTACTGTTTCTTTTGGAAGAATCACTTCCTCTAGAAAACAGCATGTTTGGAGACAAACTCCTTTTGCTCTGCGGACAAGTAAATAATATCTAGCGTACTTGCTAAGATAATCCATAAAGTTACACATGTCATACTAAGCTCCAAGACTTTCATACATTGTCTGCTTGCTAGAAGCACGACTACCCTATATCATCGGTTAATATGGATTTGATCTTATCGTCTTCCATATTTGATATGGAATTTATTCAACATTTATTCTTTGGAACTCAGTTAAGTAGATGTATTGTATAAGGGCACTATCCCAAAACAGGTAATGGATACTTCGCACGGTTTACGTCACACCTTTATCATACAAAGTGTTGTTTCTATTTTAGAAACACAATCTAATTGTGTATCCAAATATGGCATCCTTCAAGGGAGAATCTGATTCCTTTTTAGACAACTTCTGAAACACCCTTCAAGTATTAATTACTTCAATCCAATTGAATATTAATACCTAATTAGTTCATCAATCTCATGTTCGTACAAGCTCAAACTTTTCGGGCTTTCCAAACTTCGCACTTCATTGAGTACACTTGGCTATTTCTAAAATAGTCAAAGAGAGTAATAAACAATAATATCATTCATGGAATTAATTGTCATAAGCCAACAAACATCAGTATGTTTAGGCTTTAGGCAATTTTCTAGATTTTATAACCCTTTTCATAAAAGAGTATTTTAGTCATCTTTACATAAGATACATACTACCCTCAAGATTCATAATCACATGGTTCAGACATCATCAGAATGACATCGGATCACACGACTCTCCTCTATAGAGTCTGTTAGAACAACCACAAATATCAAGGATAACAGCCATACAAATACTCGGTTGAGATTTCATCACCTATATCAACTATATAGTTATCGTAATCTAGTATGTTAGATTCAGTGATCGTTCAACATTATCGGAACAACATTTATTCCTTACAATTGACTGTGTCTACTAAATCCAAACAAAGAACTGAACTCATGTCCTTTATAAGAACTGGAACACAATAATATTTATTTAGTTCCTTTATCAGTTTACCAGACACAGAATACAATACTGAAATGTCGCAACGTTTGCCTCACTTTTCGTATCTTGGTGTATTCCGTATTTAATCTTTCTAATTACTCATACTCGTAAGATATCATATATCTAAGAGTTGACTTGAACTTAAATATATTTATCTCAACATTCTTGCTTAGAATAGAGACTTCGATAAGTTCTCTTATCTCAAGCACATGCCCTATCTTTCCTTTTAATCCTTTAATCCTTTCATAAGACTTAAGAAAAATCACACGAGCTATGTCTTCAATTTTCTTTCATAAAGAAAATCAAAATTTTATTAAATAATTTATTTAATATTTTGAATCATATTCAAAACATGAACCATTTAATTAATCTTCAAGCAATGATTAAAGAAATAAGTCGGTACTTAAATCTTACAATTTTGAAAACAACCTTTTTAAAATTGGACGTTGTCATCGTATGATAGAATGATCATATTGGATCGTATCCAATATGTGATTAATCGTTTAAACTAATTTCAAGTGATTCAATCATATCATGAGCTTTCGTTTTTCATTAATAATTAAAGTCTTGGAGCACTCCGTCAATTATGTAGTCTCCTTGTCTCTAACTACTATAACGAGGTTGCTCGTGTCATTGCTTATTTTAAAAGGATTAAAATTACTCAACCTTACTTGAGAATTTTTCTCAAAATGTAACAGTCATAATTTGGTTTTAACAATCGAGAATAAAAACATAAATATAAAAGATTGCTAAAAACTAAAACATACAATAAAGATAAAAGAGTGTTGTTGTTTATACATGATAAATCAAAAAATGGTCTTTTGATTTATGATTTTCTCCCACTAGTCAACTACTCCCAATTGACTTTCAAAAATCTTTCAAAAAATTCTTGAGTGGCCAAGATCACATCATCTAGTTACCCCGATTCCCGACGAGGGCCGATCAACCGGAATAATTCGAAAGGTAGGTAACACTTTACCAATCACATCTCTATATGACTCTTGGTGGTTGACTAGTCAACTCTTTGATACTACACATCTCTATGTGGTAGCCAACCCCTTGTCTCTAAAATAAGACGGTCCCGACGAGGGCCAATCACCGCAATATTCTAGTCAAGTCATAACCCAATATTCTTTAGATCTCTTGCGATCATATCTCAATAATAACGATATACCCAATGTAGGTCAACTCCCGACGAGGACCGATCAGTTGGATCCGAACAATGGCTCATCACCGTCATTATAATATTGGGAGACAATTTTTCGACTTGGATTTTGTTGTGGAAGTATTTATGTAAATTAAATCACTTAATTAATTTTAATTACGGTCTCATCATATATATATATATATATATATATATATATATATATATATATATATATATATATATATATATATATATATATATATATATATACACATACATCCTACACATTCATCTAGATCGTGCTAAGTCATGCATCTATCGTATCATATAAAATAAATACAAGTACAAAATAAATAAATGCGTAAAGTAACTGGTATTATCATGGACTTTTCCTAAGTGCGGTTTCGAATACAAACAGACGAAATCGCGGGTCACAATCTATGGGTATCTGCAACCGCCAATAGGATCTTTAATGCGCCATCTCCAATGGGATCTTTATCTTTCTTTGGTCTCCATCTTCTACTCCATTCTTGTTACATGACATTCTATCTAATAGAATAAATACACATGCCGCACACGGGGGGAGCTAACGGGAATGAGATAATACAGAAAATAAACTAGGTCACGTTCTTCATAACGGCCTAGGACAATTTTTAAACCAACAGAAAATAAATCACACACATCTATCCTATAGGTCGAGTCCATGATCAATCGGGGTCCATATAATCATATTATATCTAACATGTCTAATCCATACAATAAAATCTTATGAAAAAGATAAATACTAAAATTACCAACTTGCGTCTTAATTAATCGATTAATGTTTAATCAATTAAATAATTTTATCCACTCAATTAACTAATTAACATTTTATTAATTAAATGATTTTAATCGAAATAAAATTAACTATTAACATTAAATGATTTCAATTTTAATTTTAATCAATTAGAACTATTCCAAAATAAATCAAAATTAAAATTAAGTCTCTTTTGTCTTTCCTTTTGATTCCTAATCAAAATGAATGCCTTTGGTTTCCAAAACCAAAAGTCAACTTCCTAGGCCCTTTCCAAAATCAAAATTTTGAAAAATGGCCTAGACTTATTCCAAACCAAATTTGGAATGACCTAGGTTGACCCTAGGTCCACTATTGTGGACCATAGGTCAAACCCTTTTACTCAACAAATTGAGTAATGGTACTTTTCATGCCATGTGGAATCCCAATGGTACAAACTATTTGTACCATCAGTTGGTCCACATGACATCAACTAAACAACAAGAGATTTCAATGTACCATAAAGATTCACAAAACAACAAAATTCAATGTCCATCACAAAACCACCACCAACCGCCGGCAACCCTAGGGTTGCCGATGCCGGCGGTGATAATGCGGTGAGGCGCCGCCGCTTCGGCCGAGCAGCTCTACCCGAATAAATTTTTTTTGTTTTCTATTTCGCGAATTTAAATCATGCATCTAGATTTAATTACTACGCAAATTAACTAATGCTTATTGCTTAAGCTCGAAGCTCTCTGATACCACTGTAAGGAAATCTATACGAAAACGCAGAGGAAATTAAAATTTATTTCTTATTAACCAGGATCGACTTCGTTTAAGCAACAAACGTAATAAGATAAAAGACGGCGGTTACTTGGCTTGATCTAAAAGATTGATGCTTTGACCGTCTACGGAGAGTAGTAGTGCGCGAGCCGTCCACGTGTCCGGCCTCCAGCAGTATCCACACGAACAACCTGCCGGAATCCACCATTGGATTGCGACTAGAAAAATCGGTTGCAAGACCGACCTTTTCTCTGTCTCAAATCTCTCTCTAGGAAGCTATCTTATTTTTCACAAGAGTTATTAACTCTTGGAATTGTGATATGCAAAAGGGCGAGCCAACCCCTTTCTTTTATAGTAGAAAGTGGTGCCCCTATTGTCCCAATCTGATTGGAAGAAGCTTCCTAGTAGATTGATGAGAAAGAAAACATTTTCCTAATAAAATAAGGTAAATCACGTTGATTGATTTATCTCTTTTAATTTAATATCTTATATTAAATAAATCTAAGATATTGTCAATATCTAATATTGAATATCTATCTTATTACCATAAATCTATTTATCCAAAATCAATTAATTTCCAATATTAATATATGATAATATCATTAATTAAATTGCACAATCCAAGTGTATCTTATACACTAGTCACCTGCGCCCCATAGCCATAAATTGGCTTCCGGAATATTCTTGAATTAATCAATATAATTAATATCTTGTATTTAATTTATTCAAAATAAATAAATACTGTCATATTAATTTAATCACTATAACACTTTATAGTCGAGATAAACTTTCCTTATTTGGCTATCACTATAACCGCATTTTGATCCGGCTCGATGTTCTTATGTGTGTGACCCAATAGACTTTCGAATATGTTGGCCGTAGACACAAAGTGCAAATTATGAAAATTCCCTTCATACCTAACGATAACAGAATAGCGTCTAGCAACACGCCGTGACCCCCAATAATCGGAAGAGTCAAAATCAATGACTACTACCTTTCATGTGAAACAGTTACCGTGTAAACATAATCCTATCGCTGTAATAATATCCATACGATCGTTTCTCGAGTGTCGGTACATCAATGATCGTATCTTATAATCTGGATATCATGCTCTCTCGGAATAACTAATTTACTCCCACTTTGCAAAGATTCACGAGAGCTAGACATTCATTATAAGAAGGCCATTTCGGTCATTCACTCCTAAATATAGGATATGCAATTTTCGGATGAGCAACATGAATCATACGCATGCATCAGTATCACACCCAATCACTACCGCATGATCGCCCCATGGCTAGGGGAAACCTCAATAGTGTCAAAGCATGACAATCCACATCGTGATGCCATGAAGACTCCGGTCTCAGGATAATTACACAACTACCACATACTGCGGAATTTAATGTAAGTGGGTCAGTCTGACGTACGCATTCTCTAATACACGTCCACGTACAGTCCAAGCGTCTCTACACTTAGATAGACGAGATCTATCCATACCTTCAATAAGATAGGAGACATCCAATACGTGCTAGTCTAATCGTACTATTAATGTCCCGTTTAATAGTACATATGACTAGAGACATTTAAGTATCAAACAGTTAAAGTGATTCGAGATCTCATCAACCATAATCACTATCATGGTTTCTTTATCACAGTTTAATACTAAGGACGTTATCATATAACAATATCGTAATTAGTTCATTAAACGAACAAATATATAATAACAGAAAAGCCATTTAATATATGTATAACCATAAAGAAATAGTAGAAATGATCCGACCCGGTCGGATCCAGTCCAACCCGATTGGGTTTAGGACACTATTTCAACAGGAATTCAGAAAGCTAATATTGCCAAGTATGTACTTGCAGTATCAGTCATTTGCTAAATTTCTAACTCCAAACTCAACCAAGACAAAAAAAACTTTGGGAAATTAGGGATAAGGACACAATTTGAAATATTTTTAACAGGACTGCTACATATTTTTTATAGGGAGAAGGACAACTGTATAATTTTTTTAGCGAGAAGGACTAACAGTGAATCTCCCTAGTGAATCCCAAAAATCAGTGAATTTCCACAATTAATTTTGAAAATTTGTGAATTTCGGCAGTGAATTTAAACAGTGAATTTCGAACACAAGTGAATTTCGACAGTGAATAAATAGTTTTGTCCTTTATGCAAAAGTTTCAAAAGACTGTCCTTCTACTCAATTGATGAAATATTTCTGTCCTTCTCCCTCATTCCCCCAAAAAACTTTGAGTGTGTAAAAATGTGGGACTGAAAAGTGAATTGAAAGGTGAGCAATCCTATGAATATTATTGGCTATTTATAGCCTTAAAGGTATAACTAGACCTCAAGACTGTGGTGTGAACAGAATCAGAAGAAATCACAAAATCCGAGGCACATTTATTAGGTTATTATCCGACCTTGTTCAACCACTGATTTGTATTTTAGGTCAATGGACTATGTAAACTCCTTTAGGGAGTAATGCTAGCCAATGAGCCTCACAATAGGTTGGTTGAACCAAGCAACCACCTTAACCGGAGGTGACTATCCAGTCATGGTAACCATTATTTAGGTTTTATGGTCAATGAAAAATGTATATTAGGTCAATGAACCATGTAGATAGTTGGTTAACCACACAGTCACCTTAAAACTGGTTTGATTTCTCTAAAATAATGTTGTAATAGACCAGCGTAAAGGCACCCGAGCCCTGGTTCAATTTGCATGTAATGCATCCTTACCTTAATTGAACCAGGGGTTACCTCAGAGTTAAACCAATTAACTGGTTTAACTAAGTTGTTTAGCAATCATTGGGTCACTACCCTCAGCTTTGACTTGACTATTGACTTTCTAGGGTCTAAAAACAAACCTCAGTCAATACCCTAACCGTTCACCAAGAGGGTCACGCAATTTTACCTGAGCAAACCGGGAAGTGATTCACCGGTTTGATAAAACTAAACCATATGAGGGAGCACCACCAATTTCTGAATATGGCAACACTTCTACTCCCATTGAATCAAGATTGAATTGGTGTATACATTCAATCATTGCTTTCAGGATGGGTAGTACCCTAAATCAGACAAAAAGGGCAAGAAGATCAGGCATATATTCGTTCGAATCAATAAAATATCAAATGATATTAACAGAAATAAAAGAAAGATACAGCCTTTCTTTGAAGCCTTCACAGTGCAATATCTCTGCGTTTCTTCGAGCAAATCACTAAGAATATGTGAATTTAATGTTCGATTTTGAGCCTTCGTAGTCAAACATTGCTCTAAAGATGAAACGGCTATTTTCTGGAACCAGACCTTCCAAGAATGGATTTTAAGCACATGGTGGCTTGATTCATCAGAAGTTTGAAACAATTGAACCTTCCTTATTCGAAAATTGCATGTGGTTGCTCGATTGAAAAGAGAAACCTTCACACATCGGATACTGTGTTGTTTCAAGGAGATTTGAGTCACATGGGTTAAACGGAAAATGAAGGAGAAGAGATAGGGAAGAGGAGCATCATCAATGATTTTATAGGAAGCATTAAAGATGGGAGATATCGATGAATCAGAAGCATTGAACGGGGATGATATTAGAGAAAACTAGGGAGATGGCTTCAGAAAACGGTAAGAAAATAGATTTGGGTTAAGGGTTTGGTTGGGTTTTAGGTTTATATAGTATAGAACTCGCGGGTCAAAAACTGGGTCTTGAGTAAATAGACTAATGGGAGTTGGGCCAGGCTAAGAGGTGGGCTAGGATTAGGAGAATTTCGGCATGACAGCTGATATATAATAAAACTAAATAATTAATCTATTTAATTAGTAATTAATTTGTAAAATTAATGAGATTAATATTATAAATGAATTTATTAATTTAAATAATTAATAATAAATTCTATTCAATCCTGCAAAAAGAAAACAAACACAGACAGTGCGTTAACTTCATGGCGATTAGTCGGAGGGTAATATTGTAAATTCATATACAATGGGTATTTTAGGAAATTAATCAAACTTACTTACAACTGAGGCTCATAACTCAACATCCTAGACTCCAGGTGCGGAGGAACTTAACCACGTAAGTGTCTGGAGGGACTTTGCCGAACGTGTACACTATCGGGGTCAGCCCGTGGCTATTGGTGTGATCCACTGATAGGTTGCAATCGATATCTCGTGGTGGATATACACCATACGTAGTGCCCTTGAATGCTGATGTGACAAAGATAAGCTAAGTCGGAAACAATTAGCACGACATGTTGATGAGCATGAAGTGAACCACAGAGTTTGCGTCGGTCTCAGAAAGATAATCTAATAATAACAAGAACCTTTCAATGCAGAACTTAATTATTCATTAGCTTTTTACTCTTTTCTAAGTACCTATGTACTTACCTCCTTTGCATGTTTGTTTTGTATGCATTGTGGGGTAAGAAGATGAACAGACTGACAATGAGTTCGTTAAAGATGATATATGATGATGATGATGATACTTTGATGATGTGTTCAATTTTCTTTATTTCGTGATGTACTAGACTTTGTTGTTGTTTCATCTCTACATAGATGTTGTAATTTTATTTCTAGACTTTTCAAAACTTGTTGTACTTTTATCCTTAAAACATTGTACTTTTGTAAGACTTTGGAGTTTCATTGTTGTAAGTTAAACCTTCAATCTTTAGTTTGTTGGACTTTCTATTCTTAGTAGCATTTTTTGTGTTTACCGAGTCTTTTTAGCTTCCGTTTTGCTAAACTCGATACGACATACGTAGTAGAGACTTACGTATAATATTGAATTTATTTGATATTATACGTGCCAAACGTTTCATTTCTGAATAAGGACTCAGTATCTGGGAACATGGTGTTACTTTAACAGAATGACTAGACAATGAGAGTTTCGGAATAGCTTGAATGTACTTTTTCAAGGCTGTTATGTATTATTGTTGGATTTTGGTCCAAGACTACACGATTACAGCACCACCCACGCATATTTTGGTCGGCGACATTACCAGGGAGGTATATCAATTCTTGGTGGGCTGACAGTCATTGATATGGTATTATGGTGGCAGCCCTCTTTGGTTAATTGTGTTTTTGTTCAGTTTTAGTTAAACTCTGATTGCTTTTGTTTTACCCTTTGTTGTAGCGAGTTTTAGCTTTACATATATGAAGGATTTGTTGTGCAGATTCTGGTTGTAATAAAACATACTTCGTTTGGTATAAAATTGTTCATTTTGGACCAAAATAGTACAGTTCAATCGATGTTGTTTATTGTTAAAAAAAATCGGACTACAGGACTCGTGCTTGGAATCTCAAAGCCTTTCGTTGTCTCCCTAACAAAAAACCAATATCAAAAAAGCGTCAAAACTCAAAAGCCTCATACAGTTAAAACTCGATAAATAAATATTCGATAAAAGAATAATTTTCTCCGGTCTCGACTTAGGCAAAATGACTTAAAATAATATTCGATAAATGAATAATCTCGCTAAACGAATATTTTTTTTCTGATCCCGAGGATATTCATTTATCGAGGTTTAGCTGTATATTAATTCCACTATTTCTTATGGACGTTCATATAATAGAATTTTACATACACTTATTCAGCTATGCATCTATGGCAATATCCGGCGGAATTGATATAATATTTCAGCGATTTGTTTGACCGTACTACGTGCAAATAGTTTATCACAAAATCGTAGTTCTATCAACCGACATTATCATGTATTTACATTTTCATTTTTATTCATTTTATAAATTCTTATAATATGAGTGTATTTAAAATTACATAGATATGATTTATTCCCCACGGAACAACATTTATGAATCAGTTGTATTCCGTGTATGATGCTTTCAAAAAAAGAAAAAAATCAAGCATGTCGTGGACTGTAACTTCATGTGGTTATCACCGTTAATCAATTTAATTTATTATGATTAACGATGTATATCATCGTTATTAATCATTCGTTATGTCACAATTGTAGTATCTCTATAATTACTCAATACTATTATATAGGGAAACCTGAAAAAGAAAAAAAAATGCCTTTAACAACAAAAATATGCCTTAAAATTAAAAGTTCAAAACAATACATTAAAAGTATTTTGTTACATATTTGTTACAGATTCGATGTGATGTAGTCGAGTACTCTTTTACAAAAATCTTTTAAAACATATTTTTTAAAAGGTTAAAGGTTGTGAAGATCTGTTTTGATAATCTAAAATAAAAAAAAAAAAAAAAAGAAGATAGTGGTTGAGAATGACAAAACACGCGTATTACACGTGTTTCTCTACAACCACACGCAATGCGAATGCGTTTTGTCATCTTCCAACCAAAATTTTTTTCTTGTTCATTTTTCTCATATCAGTATCTTATTTTGTCTTTCCGACTCTCTCTACTACTTCTTTTAAATATTTGTTTTAAGGACACTTTTTTTTTTTTTTTCTCAACAAATTTGCCTTCATTGGGCTAAAGTTAATTATTACTATCGTCCCATATCACTTTTTGAACTGTTTCCAATTTGGCAATACATCGACCCCAGCATGAATATATACTATTATTATCCTTTTTTTAAAGATTGACCCCAGCAAGAATATATACTATTATCCTTTTAATATCTATACTATTTGATTTGGTCCCAAAGATCAAAAGGTGTATTATGCGAAAAATCTTATCCGAATATATTTTATATGCATCGAATCTGTAGATGAATAAAATACATTTCTCATTATACAGATGACATGCATATAACAGTTTACAATGTAATTATACTTTTTGCACTTATTTAAAATTAATTTGTGCCTTAATTCTATAACATCTGACTGTATAATTGTGTTTTTTTCTTTTCTTTTCCTGCGGTAGGCGTGTTACGAGGGGGGGTGGGTGGTTTTCTTCAAGTCATTTTGGTAATTAATAAAGCGGACAAACTTAAAAAACATTGCGTCCTCTGTCTTTGAAATATTGAGGTTTTAAATTTGAAAAGGAGATGCAAAGTCTTCTAGAACATTTAGTATAGCACATGCCTGGACCCCCGCACCATTGAAAATGGTTGTCTTTCAAAATGGGAAAAGTATTCTTTCGGAAAAAATGGACAGGTCAGGTCGGGTCCGGATCCTCGGCTTAATCCCGGCTCTATCTAAACAAAACCAACAGGTTTAGTAACAAAACATTGGACTACTAAACTATCAAAACACATAGATGAACAAAGGACAAAAAGGTGTTAAAGTCTGAGTACCTTTCAAACACACATTGAAGAACACCAGACAAGAACTCGACCATTCATCGCGCGCGAACTCACTTAATTACTAAAATGATAAACTGCAAATATCATAGTTTATTGAAGCGAGTCGCCGCCGAATCCATGTAGACTGTAAGACACAAATTAACTAAGATCGAGAACAATTTAGACGGTCGACGACCAAAAATGGTGCAGAGAAGTAAACAATGGTAACAGTGAACACACAAGAATATGCAAAATCAACACTCCGAGTTTCTAATGAATTAGTTCTAACTATGAGTTATTAGTTATTTCCCCCAATCTATGCATTGATCTACCCCGTTGTGAATTTCAATTCTTTAACCGCTACGGGTGCTATCCCCTAATATTACGCTAATTCCATGGGACGGACAGTAGGTGCCTATGTGCAATTAACCTCATTCATTGGCTGTATTAATCCACACGCAATAAGATCTAGGGATAGCCGGCTCAAGACCGAGAACCTCCCTAAGCAGCCATTGTGGACTGACTGGCACGTTCTTAAGGATCGATCAAGACCATGTCCTAATCAACACTTCAACTTGCAAGTCCTTCATGCTAATTTACAATAACACGCAAATAATTGACTAGGCTAAAAACATTTAAATTAAATCTGTCGATCAGTCGTAGCTGGTGTCGATTATCATGAATTAGCGCAATTGCGAAAAAGACCATCGCTATTGCGAGAGAGCGCAACCTCTATTTCATGATTTCTTCACCAACGATTCAGATCTATGCACATATGGGGTAAACAAACTAACTACTACATAGTAGAACTAAATTAAGCAATTAAACCATACTAATCACAAAGGAAAACAACATATATACATCTAGAAAAAGTCGGAAAACTATACCCTCGATGCCGAGCGTAGATCCTCCGCAGATCTCTCCCTAAAAGGCGATTCCATCGGATCCGTAACTTGAAATCATAGGAAATAAAAAAAAGACTTTTTATTGCATAATACTAGTAATATTCAAAGTACAATGAAACTGAGATCTGATGCCTCTTATTTATAGCAGAATAAACCGACTTAGCTAGCCTAAAAACTACCGCTCGTCCAAGAAAATGTGTTTCCCAAAGCTTCTAGGATGCTTGAATTTGCGGCGATGGGTCTCACTATTGTGAGGGAAGTTTCATACTTTTTCTCTTTGCCTACTCAACTTGGAAGGTCCTAGAATGTCCTAGGCCCAATTCTTCATCCAGTCCGCTCTAGAATCCGTCTCAACACTGGCCCAAATCTTGTTACCTGAAAATTGTCCAATATCACATGAAATAATAGCAATTCTGGGAATAATAAAAACAAATATGAATTTCTCATTCATGAACCTGACATAGATCATTCAACACAAATGGTTCATATGAATGGCCGAAAACAACTAGTTTTAGCTTAGAATATGTGAAATGTTGATGCCGTAGGATGTATCATTTTAAGCGTCATCAACTACCCCCCACTAGCCTTTTGCTCGTCCTCGAGCAGAGTATCAAGACGGAATGTACCTCCAAAAGTACTCCCATCAACTACCACATGTTCAATAAATATTTCACGCAAAACATATGTCAAGCAATCAAAGCCTGTGCCTTACCTCGATTTCATCACAAATGACAAGCTTCAATGAGGAAATGCCGGAAGAGCAACCCAGCTCAAATCTTATCGACGACTCAATAACGACCACAATGGCCACACCCCAGAGTCCGAGTCATTGTTGGCAGCTCTATGTCGATGGAGCCACAAACCTCAACGGTTGTAGAGCTGGAATCATATTATTAGAGCCAGGTACCTCAGAATAAATCTAAAAGGCCTTGAGATTTGATTTCACTACATCAAATAATCAAGCAGAATATGAGGCGATCACAGCAAGACTCGAACTCGCCAAGGCTATGAAAGTTGAAAATTTGGAGGTATTTTGTGATTCGCAGTTGGTAGTTAACCAAGTGACAGGATCATATGGAATTCACTGCGAGATCTTACAAAAATACATCAATCTCGTCAAAAAGCTAGATGAAAGCTTCAGTTATTGTAAATTCATCAACATCCTTGGGAGGATAATAAACGAGCGGATTATTTATCAAAATTGAACGGCAAGGACGAGATGAGCAATCCAGCCGTTATGGTGGAGCACCTGTCAGAGTCCGCTATCAATCGAGTGGAAATCATGGATTTCCAACCCTCCAATTCATGTTGGATCAAAGATTTAAAAGCATATATTGAATTAGGGGCGCTTCCGGACGACCCCAAAGAGCCCAAAGCCCTGATCAGAAGAGCCGCTAGGTACACCATCTTAGACAATGTTATATACAGAAAATCATTCACCAAACCTTTGTCACGATGTGTGCGACCCGAGGACGTCGAAGAAATACTCATGGAACTTCATGAGGGAGTATGCAGCGGCCACCCAGCCAGTCACACCCTCGCTCAGAATGTGCTGTTAGCCGGCTATTATTGGCCCAAGCTCGTAGAGGCGCCCAAATATATGACGAAAGTGTGATAAATGTCAAAAGTTTGTGGATATTCCCGTGCTACCTCGGTTGAATAAAGCATCATCGCCGCACCTGGCCTTTCGATATGTGGTCAATCGACCTCATCGGACCGTGAAAAAGGGACTCTCGAATGCGAATATGTGGTCGTCGCTATGGATTATTTTACCAAGTTGATCGAGGCCAAAGCCTTGGTGGAAACCAAGTCCAAAGAAATAATCTATTTCTTACTCGACCAGGTTTAGACCCGATTTGGAGTCCTAAGGGTGATGGTATCTGATCACGGGCCGCAGTTTAGAGATGAGTTTGACGCATTTTGCAGGGAGTATAACGTCAAACATTGGCAATCGTCTGTATGCTACCCTCAAGGAAATGGTCAGGCCAAGAATGCCAACAAACAAGTACTGAGCGTGTTAAAAAAGAGCCTCGACGATAGGGCAGGAAAATGGGTGGATCATTTTCCGGCTGCTCTATGGGCCCTCGGAACATCGAGGAAAACAACCACTGGCGAAACCCTATTTTCCTTAACATACGGGTCGAAAGCTATGGCCCCGGTAGAGATGGCCCTACCCAGTTTAAGGGTCGTACATTTCCGCGAGGTCAAAAATCCGCTAACAAGACAATTCGACCTCAATTTTTTGGATGAAATGAGGATCAACTCTTATGGTTGCTTACTCAACTGCAAGAAAGCGGCCAAAAGGCATCACGACAAACATTTCCGTGACCATCACTTCGCGGTGGGAGATTATGTTTTGCGAAAAAGACAGGCCACTGGTCATGAGGCTATGAAAGAGAAGCTATCTGAAAATTGGGAAGGCCCACTACAAGTTGCGAGGATAGTAAAGTAAGGCACTTATGTTCTGAGGGACAAAGAAGGTAGCGAGTACAACAGGCCTTGGCACACCGACAACTTGAAAAGATATTACATGTAAGATCAACCTCTTCATTTTGCATAATTGCAAGCATATTTTGTAAGAGGGCCTCAGCCCCATCTTTTGGAAATCATTTTGAATGTGAAGCTCATTTTGACAACTATAAATTGATCTCGATAAAACATACCTAGCCATTCCGTTTTTGACAAGCCCAAGAGCTAAACGCCCCTAGGTTTCTCCAAAACAAGGGGGCCCGGAAGAAAAACTATCTAGCAGGCAAGATCACTCTGTTTTAGTGATTGTTTTGACCCCGCCATGAAGATCAAGTCGACCTCACTTAAAACAAGTGGGCAGCACTGTGGGATTTTCATTCAGGTTCTAGAGATTGTCGGTTGTTTCAATCAAGCTCGCCATAGTTTTGCTTGAAACAAGAGGGCCGCATATCGGAAATTTTAATTCAAAACTATAGGCCAAGTACAAGTTGTATTTTATATCGTTATTTTATGCGAGTTGTGCGATCAGTACTCTCAACCTCGCCAAAAATAAAGGGGGCAGCATATATACAAGACAATAAACAAGATAGCAAATAAAAGGAAAAAGCAGATACATCCAAGGGACTAAATGGGCCACAAGTCAAAATAAATTACAAAGCGTTAGCTTGGAAAATGTTGAAATTGTTCAAGCAACAAAAACAAAGTTGAATTATTACAAAACAATCAACAAATCAATAAGCTTCGCTTTGATCGAGTAGTTCACGATATATCGCCGGTCAAGTTGAGAAAATCATCGCAGCTTGAAAATCTTCAACAACAGATCCCTTTAGCCAAAACGGTTAAGTTCATCACAAGGTGGTGGATGCTCCCAAACCGCTTCACCTTTACTCATTTGGTCAATAGTGATGTCAACTATATGATCATCAGTGAAAGGGATGTCCGGATGAAAGGCCAACAGTTCAGGTTTCCGCTTGGACAAGCCAATCCACTCGGCCAACTCCTCAAGGCTAACAGACCTACTACCGCGATTTGACCAAAGGTGGTGACTGATAAAAACCTTGATCAAAGCTCGCCTCCTGAATGTCCAAAAAATCACCCGAGATCTTATACGCAGTAATTGCCGCAGGACCAGCCTCATCGGCAGCTTTATTACCAGCGGTGAGTTGCTCATCCAAGTTGGCGATCTATTCTTGCGCACCCTTGAACTCCTTCACAGCTTTCTTAGTAGCCTCACTTGAGCTCGCCACTTGCTACTCCAGCTTAACATTCTGCTCTTTGCACTCCTTGATGACCTCCCTCAAGTGGCCATTCTCTCTCAGGGTGTTCGCATGCTTGGCCTCTAGATTAGCCCTTGCTTTTTCAGAAACAACAAGAACATAGTAGCTTTCCGGAGCTCAGCCTTGCGCTTAGTGGCGGCCTCAATTGCCTTATGGATACGAGTTTTGAGCTGAAACAATAAAAAGGATAAGCTCGTAGAAATAATTAAAGAAAAACACAAAACGTGAACAAAGTTTATCACGGTAGAGGGGATCCCAAATTGGCCGGAGAAGTCATCAAGCTCGTTAGTATCATCTCCAGCATGAATCTCGTCTTGAACCACAACACGGGCAGTGATCCCTCTTCCAATCTCCATCTAAACCTCCGGCGGCGAGTCCTAAGTGAGGCGATTGAGGGGAATGACATCAGCAATTGCTTCCTTCAATAGGCTCGCCTTATTCATGTCAATAGGACCTTGAGTAAACCCTGAGCCCAACCAAAGGGCCTTTTTACCTTGGTAGCCTCGCAGTAAAGGCTCACGTGGAGGCGCCCCGGTCTTACAGGCAACCTTTTCACTGCCCACTTCAGGTCGCCCAACAACTTTCTCTCAGAGGCCGCCTCTCCGAGAGATTGGTGCCCTTGTAAGTTTCGAAGCGGCAGTGGTCTTGGATTTCTCAAAGTTATTGGATCTCTTAGAGCTTGAGACTTCTTCATGGACACATCCACCTAAGATCTTTTCTCGAGCCCTACTAGCTTGACTTGAGCCTGCGTGCCTACACAAGCTGCGGGTTGATTTTGCTGAATAGGAACAAAGGTTTCATCAATAATTGAGGAGTCCACAATACGTGGCACCCTCCCAGGAGCTTGCTTCAAAAACTCTTTTCTGGCCTTAGCCGCGGCCTTAGCAAGTCTCTTTTTCTCGGCTCGATGCTCGTTAGCATCAACCATTGCAACTGCAAAAATGAGTTTATCAATATTGAGCAAAATAATAAAATACAAAAGAAAAGAAAGAGTTGCAAAATATGATTACGGTGAGGTCTTTGGTTAGGGTCGCCTAAGCAGATAGTACATTCAGAAGGAAAGCATTTGCATAAATGACAATCTCCTACCCAATCCGATTTGGATTTCTCAGGCTCTATAGCAACAAAAGTTTCAGATTTCGGCGGACCTACTATCCCCGCCTTACTGGGATATAGCTCCGCCACATCAATAAGATCAACCCAGGAAATGTTCCTTGTTGACTGCTCAATCCCGTCAGAGTTTATAAGCGTCATGAGTCCTTCGACAAATCGAAGCTCGGAGACATCATCAAGGTGCTCAATCAAGCGGGTTGACGTGTTCCCTCTGCGATAAGCAGCGTTAGGGAAAGGCCAACCAACTTTTGATTTGACCTTAAGAACGCGATTCCCTTAGTGGTTAATCTTGTTGGGTAAGTGGAAAAACAGACGAGGAGTTTTGGTCCTCAAAGAGATCTGCCCCGGGATCGAAGTCCCACAAAAAGTGTAAAACTAGTTGAAAATAGAAATAGTGGGCTTCCTCTTCATCGTCCGGCATAATACAACAAAATACATGATTTGGATGACAGCTCCAATATTGAAATCGCGCTGCAATGCTTGCATACGTCAAAATATATCTACCACGAACGGGTCAAAAGGAGGTAGGAAACAAGCATAGAAATGATCAAAATGAAGGACTTAGAAATACCTTAGCGATGAGCACCGATGCGATCATCGTGCTCGCCTGGCTTAAACTTGTCCTCGTCCTTCCCAAAATCAAATAGGGAAAATTTCTACACGTCGGGGTTGATGTTGAATCTATGTTGGAGGGTTCTGGAAAGGTTCTTGCTGCTCCAAAGCCGCTCCCACTCCTCCTCGAGGGCTTTCTCATACTCAGCTAAAAGAGCGAACTCCTTTAGGGCGACAGTGATTGTTGGGTTTTGAGGTTTCCCTTTGTCGCCTCACCAACAATTGTGGTCACAAATGACACCCATTTTCTTCTTTGGTTTCTTAGGGACATCCTAAGGAAGTTTGCAAGGGAGTGGTAGACTCTCATCCTCGCTTTCCCCTATAAGCTCGAGATAAGCGACATTCTCAGCTTATGTCCTCAACACCTGCGGCGCCACTGGTACCAACCTCTTCGTCTTGAGTCTCAGCGGCCCCTTTGATACTCAGCGGCCCCTTTGAGACTTTTCTTACATCACGGTGCCAAATCAGCAACGGTGCTAGATAAATCAAAGGGATCATCATGTTCTCAGCAGCCATGAATTCCCTTTGGTTCACTCGTCAAGCGGATCGTCCTCCGTGGACACCTCGGACCGGAAGGGTCATCTTTTCCTCCGTCCAAAGGCATAATCGTATACTTTCGGTCCTCGCCGGAATCCTCTCGCATGTATTCATCATCGGACATCTTGAAAAACAAGAGGGAAAGACGGAGCATTAGTCATCTAGAATAATAAGATTAAACTAGAGGGTTTGTTTCTCACCCTTCTCGACATCTTCCCCCTCCGTTTTCTACCTCTACAAGAGAAAGGAAAACGCAGTTGCAAAAGGAAAAGAAAAACATATGGTCATGAAGCTGAATACCCAGGTTAACTTGCTCAAAAATCCTATCTTTAATTCCAAAACAACAATCAGTTCATCCCACATTGAGGAAAAGCAAAGTGAACATGAAAACCTACCCAAAAAAACCCAATCTTGAACCTTAAAAACTCAATCAATCGAACTAACATTGCTAAAAAGTAAGGCAAACATGAAAAGGGAATCAAAAAACAAGAAGAGAATGAGGAAAAAGGGCAGGAAAAGGATGGTCTACCTGTTTTGAAGATGGGTAAATAATCCGGAAACTGGAAAAAGAGGCCGGAATCTTCAAGTCAGCAACGGAACCTTCAATTTGCTACCGGAATCCTCAAACCTCGCCAGAAACTCGAATGCTCGCTTGAAACACACTCTCAATTTAGAGAGAGAGAAAGCAAAACATAAATAAAGCTAATGAGTATGAGAAGCGAAATTGTTATGGAGTTGGGGGAGGAAACTTTATATAGGCGAGTGGAACACTGATCGTGCGGCCATGAATCAATGCATCCTACGGTCCATATTCAAGCGGTCTTTTTGAATTTTGAATTTTGAAAACTGCCATCATTGATTGACAGCCATCAATGCCCACGTAATCACGTAGGCGGTTATCGAGGTAACTGACGATTGGCTGTAAACCACGATCTGACCTTTCAACTACCCCACTACCCATGTCTGACAGCTCACCCCGCATTAAGATCATGACTGCCACAATGGTACGCGGTCCTAAATACGTCCATCATCTTAATAGCGTGGTATTCATGATCGTCCGCTTAATAGCACGGTCCTAAATAAGTCCATCAGCTTAATAGAATGGTATTCATACTCGTCCGCTTAATAGCTAGGTACTAAATGAGTTCATCAGCTTAATAGCATGGCACTCATGATCGTCCGCTTAATAGCACGGTCCTATAAGTCCATCAGCTTTATATCGTGGCCCTCATGATCGTCCGCTTAATAGTACGGTCCCATAAGTCTATCAACTTTATAGCGTGGCCTCATGATCGTCCGCTTAATAGCACAGTCCCATAAGGCCATCCGCTTCATAGCGCGAGCCTAAAAAGTAAGTCGCAAAAGACGACAAGGCCTTTAAGGACCAAAAGAAAAATGCTCAAATAGATCTATAGGCAATCCGTGAGCACACTTTACTCTATGTTTTGCATTTCATGAAAATGCCTAAAACACGGAGTAGGGGAGCATTGATATGCCTAAATAGTTCTGCCACCTCTGAGTCCTCGGATAAAGCCTATCTAGCCACCAGGTTGGATAATGAGGCCCGCGGCCATAACATCCGTGATGACATTCAAGTTGGGGTCGCCGAATCCAGGTCCCTGCTAAGAGCCTTCAAACCTTTAAGGTCATTAGAAGCTCAGGGGGCTGATCTGCGACCATAAAAGAGGTCCATCAGAGACCGCACAAGCGCTTGGGAGAATATGTGAAGAAGCGGCTTAGAGGCAAGGGAGAAAGTATGCGACCCCATGGATGGCGACCCTAAACGTCCACCAGACTATGCGGCGCGGTGATATGATATTTATTTGTCTCTAGCTTAAACCCTAGTTTTCCCTCCTTCCTATAAAATAAAGCATTCTGTAACAAAAACAGAGGCATGCAAATTGATAAAAAGAACCAAACTCTTTCGAAATATCCTCTCTACTTACTACATGCAATACATCACCACTCACCACCATCTCACCGCCGTGCACCACCGGCTAGCACCATATATATATATTCATTACATAAGCCAGATATCCACTACAGAAACCACCACTAAACAACCGTGATAATTTCAACGTTATCACCATCATCAGGCCCCATAGCCATAAATTGGCTTCCGAATATTCTTTAATTAATCAATATAATCGTGATCTTGTATTTAATTTATTCATAATAAATAAATACTATCATATTAATTTAATCACTATAACACTTTATAGTCGAGATAAACTTTCCTTATTTGGCTATCACTATAACCGCATTTTAATCCGCTAGATATTCATATGTGTGTAACCCAATAGGCTTCCGAATATGTTGGCCGTAGACACAAAGTGTAAATTACTTAAAATGCCTTTGATAGCTAACGATCACGTAATAGCGTCTAGCAAAACACCGTGACCCCAATCATCGGAAGAGTCAAAAGCAATGTCTACTACCTTTCTTGTGAAATAGTTACCATGTAAACAGAATCCTATCACTGTAATAATATCCATACGATCGTTTCTCGAGTGTCGGTACCTCAACGATCGTATTTTATAATACGGATATCATGCTCTCTTGGAATAACTCATTTACTCCCACTTTGCAAAGATTCATGAGAGCTAGACATTCCTTATAAAAAGGACATTTCGGATATTCACTCCTAAACATAGGATACGCGATTTCCGGACGAGCAACATGAATCCTACGCATTCTTCAATAGAACACCCAATCACTACCGTATGATCGCCCCATGGCTAGGGGAAACCTCAATAGTGTCAAAGCATGACAATCCGCACCGTGATGCCATGAAGACTCCGGTCTTAGGATAATTACACAACTGCCACATACTACGACACTTAATGTAAGTGGGTCAGTCCGACGTACGTATTCTCTAATACACGTCCACGTACAGTCCAAGCGTCTCTACACTTACATAGACGAGATATATCCATACCTTCAATAAGATAGAAGACATCGAATACATGCTAGTCTAATCGTACTATTAATGTCCCATTTAATAGTACATACGACTAGAGACATTTAAGAATCAAACCATTAAAGTGATTCGAGATCTCATCAGCCATAATCACTATCATGGTTTCTCTATCACAGTTTAATACTAAGGACGTTATCATATAACAATATCATAATTGGTTCGTTAAAGGAACAAATATGTAATAACAGAAAAGCCATTCAATATATGTATAAACATAATGAAATAGTAGAAATGATCTGACCCGGTCGGATCCAAATTCAACCCTATTTGAGTTTAGGACACTATTTCAATAGAATTCGTAAAGTCGATTGTCATGGATTTTATCTTACAAAACAACAAGTAATAAATATTTATAAATCCGTATTCCCAAGTGTAGGGATCGTAGTACAAATGATTAATACCGAGTCGGTCACAGGAATCGGGTATCTAGTTCATTAATTTTCCTAAGGTTGTTACTACTAAAACGAAACTAAAACGATAAAATAAACGACAGAGGATTGTCACCCAAAGCCGTGAAAGGAAAGTTACTTAACTTAACTAATGAAAATAAAATCTATTCTAAAACTAAAACGAAAATAAAATTCAAAGATCACAACGAAGAACAAGGCACAAGATAATTTCAATTAATTCTAACGAGAACAAGCAATGATCCACCTATCTCGCAATTCTCAATTTCTACCCTAGATCGTTTAGTGAAGATTTAATAAAGATGTGGTTCACCTATCAAAGGTATGAATTCCTACTCTCGTAGATAATTCGCCTATTAATCTCTCATCTCTCGATCTTAAAGATTAACGCTTCCATAACAAAGGTGTAAGATTTCTCAATCTAGCAACCTAGAAATTTAACCTAGCAACTCTCGTTATTTTTAGGTTAAAAATATAATCTTTACTACGGTGATCTAGGTCTAACAACGATTCTCATCAACGTTAAACATCAATAAGCAACAATCCATCGATATAATTGCGTAATCAATATAAAAGCATAATAAAGATACAAGCTTTAATAAAACTCACAAAACAAATCCACAGAAGAAATCAAGTTGATGCTCGATCGGCTTCACAAGCTTGTTCAAAACGCTTAGCCTCTATCCATCGTTGGAATACAAATCATATAAATAAAAAGAAGATAAAAAGATGTTTATGATGGTGGGAAAACGCAGCTAGGGCGCTTCTGGCGGGGCTCAAAGCGCCAGCCAGGATCGAATTGTGTCGTTAGGGTTGAAAATAACGCGTCCTTATATAGATTTTTAGGTCGGTTTCACTGAGGCGGTGCCGTGGACGCCCGCCCATGTGGTCTCGACGCTACTTCAATAGGTCGGACGCCGCCCACTCTTTCCGACACCGGGTCACCCTTCTATAAAAACTTCGAGTCGGGTCGAGCTGGATCAGACGCCCGTCCTATGTAATTTTGAACGCTCGTTCAGCAAATTTCTGAAAACTCTGAATCAAACAGCTCCTCTTGGAAGCCAGTTTACTCTCTTGGACGCCAGTCCAAGCTGACGGAGCATCAAACACACGTCCAACTTGTAAATCTTCATTCCAACTTCAATATGCATCTTCCTCCCTCTATTTAACCTTCAATTTAATATTTTTTTAGCTCATCCCTTGCCATGTAAATGTACCTACAAGGTAATATAAACGTGCAAAAATGTAAAATCATACATATAGATAGAAAACACCAATAAAACCACGTAATTAGCTCGATTTTGCACTTTAATGATTTCCATACGCATTCTTTCAATATTTCACTTAAACACCTAATTTTCTATAAAAATTAGTAAAACATGAAGGAAATTGCTACGAAATAAAGTCATATATATCGTAAAAATCACCGTTAACACTGATATTTCCAAGTATAAACATGCAAGATCGCTATTTGTCGAATTTCAACTCCAAACTCAACCAAGACAAAAAAAAGCTTTGAGTGTGTAAAAATGTGGGAGTGCTGAAGAATTGAAAGGTGAGCAATCATGTGAATATTATTGGCTATTTACAGCCTTAAAGGTATAACTTTTGAAATAGTGTCCTAAACCCAATCGGGTTGGACCGGATCCGACCGGGTCGGATCATTTCTACTATTTATTTATGTTTATACATATATTAAATGGCTTTTATGTTGTCATATATTTGTTCTTTTAAAGAACCAATTATGAATTATTATATGATAATGTCCTAAGTATTAAACCGTGATAGAGAAACCATGATAGGCGATTATGGTTGATGAGATCTCTAATCACTTTAATAAGTTTGATACTTAAATGTCTCTAGGTCGATTTTATTATTAAACAGGCATTGATTGTATGAACAGGCTAGCACGTATTAGATGTCTTCTATCTTTAAGGTCATGGATAGATCTAGTCTATCGAAGTGTAGTGACACTTGGACTGTACGTGGAAGTGTATTAGAGAATCATACGTTAGACTTACCAACTTAGACTGTTAAGTGTCGCACTATCTGGCGGTTGTGTAATTATCCTAAGACAGGAGTCTACATGGCATCACGGTGTGGATTGTCATGCTTTGACACTATTGAGTTTTCCTAGCCATAGGCAATCATGCGGTAGTGATTGGGTGTGATATCAACCATGCGCAGTATACTTTTTCGTCTGGGAATCACGCACTTATCGGTAGGGTGAATATCCGAAAGGGCCATCTTATAAGGAATGTCTTACTCTCGTGAATCTTTGCAAAGTGGAAGTAAATGAGTTACATCGATTGTTGGAAATAAAATTTATGAGCATCGATTTATTATATTTAACCTCATTGAAATAAAATTTATGTTTTGATCAATGTATAGATTTAATTAATAGATTCGATATTTGTATATTATTATATTTAACCTCGAAACTAACTTGATGAAGTTCATAATCAAGATTAATCATAACTAAGAGCACACCCATCTATCCGCTAGGGACACAGAAAACTTAAAGAATCAAGGTCAGCTAAATTGAAGAATCAAACTCGCTATGTATAAGTTTGTTATGGCCTAAATCGGATTTAATTAATAGATTATCATAAGATATTTCTATGATCTATATAAGAAATGGTGTAACTCGCATAAAAAATTGTAATAGCTCTTTGAAGAAGAGTAAAACTCGCTTAAAGCTCTTAAGTCGAAAACCGACTAAGACCGGTTTTCATGCCGAGGTCAAAGAAAGAAAAACTGAAAAGGTTCTCGTCATATAAAGCAAACAATTCGACATTCATCGAATTGGCGTAACCACAAACGTTTTGAGGAATTCAATTTCAAATGTTCAAATCATTTAACCGTTGGAGATACCCCTATAAATAGATCACTTCTATCACAATAAGAAGTGCGGAATTCTAAGAATTAATCTAGTCAAAAAAGATTATCCAAAGAGGGAAAGTAAAACAAAAGAATTTTGCAAAATCCTTCGATCAAATTTTATTCAATTTAATCTTCAAGAAATCATGTCTTTTACCCGAAATTGAACCCGGAATGATCATCTCACTCGATCAATATGTTGCAAGATACACAGATCAAACCTTAGCCAAAGAAATTGCAGAGAAAATCAGAAAAATCAAAGGATTGGAGCAAGTCTTCAGCATCAATTTGAAGAATGTATATTTGGATAGCATCGGTGACTTTTATGAGTATGGAAGCAAAACCATAGAGGATGATGTAATCACTTATATCACTCGAGTCAATGGAAAGGAGATTAAGGTTACAGAGAACCTAATTGCGGATATATTTGGTTTTGAGAAATATGGACACACTTATGTTCTCAAAATATCAAAAGAACAGAGAGAGAAACTTTGGAAAGATATTGCAATCTTAGGAGAATCAAATGTTTCATTGTCTGGATCGACATGGCTACTCAAACCAGAATTCAAATTCTTGACCAAGATGCTAGCTAATTGCGTAATTGGGAACGCAGGCAACTTCAGTAATCTCTCCGGCGCAAAGTTAGACATGCTTTATGTAATTTGGTTTGGAGAAGATTTCAATTGGCAGAGATATATTTTTGTTCAGCTGATAGCACAATCTTCTGATGTGTCTAAGAAGAAAAACACAGAGAAGAAAGGAAGATTCTTTCTCAAGAAGACTCTTGCTCTCCTAGCTCAAAGAATTATCGATCATTTTGGTATTGCAAGGAGAAAAGAAACTGCAATTGTCGATGGCAAGATTGCAGCCAAAGAAGAAAAATCCAAGAAAAGGAAAACTGAAGGTTCTAAAGCTGAACCTAAGAAGAAGAGGAAAAGGTCTTCCAAGAAAGTTGAAACCACAACTGAGGCACTGGAAGATCTTGAAATATTAAGGGAGAAAAAGAGGAAGCTGGAATCTTCAGCCAAAGAAAAAGCTGATGAAGTGGCTGAAAGAGTTTTGGAAGCTTCACCAGCAAAATCAGCCACCTCAGTTGCTGAAAGCCAAGCAAAGAAATCCAGAACTGAGGAAACCTCAACCAAACAAGTCGTTGCTGAAGAAGAACTTGTTGCTGAAGACATACATGTTCAAGAATCAGCAAGGGAATCTCAAGAAGTTGTTCCATCACTACCAGAAGCTAACATTCAAGGGGAACAAACCCTGAGAGTTGAAGTTGATGATGAGAAAACTGATAGTGATGAGGAACTGGTTGGACCTGGTGTAATTGCAATGCTCAATCTGATATCTTTATCAAGATCTACACCATAAAAATCAGCTTCCAGACTCGAATACGAAGAATCTATCAAAAAATTGGAAGCTTCTCAGTCACAAGAAAGAGAAGCTATCGAAGTTGAATCTAGACCAGAACAAGTCATAACTTTGGATGAGCTTGTTGAAGAATGAGAAGTTGAAAAGAAAGTTGATGATGCTGAAAAAGAGAAAGAACCGAAGCATCGAATCGAACTGCATCACCAAAGAACTCATGTGTTCACCCTTCAGTGAAACTAAACCAAAGAAGGATTATGTACAAGTTGTTGAACCTACAGCTGAAGCTGAACCAACAACTGAAGTTGCACCTATCGCCATCGCTGAGGAAAAATTGGAAACTCAACAAGCTATCTCGGCCTGGTTGATGCTGAATCGTCAATCATCCCGCTTGTTGCTAAGGGGAATCCAAAGAAATCAAGTTTAAAGATCTCAGAATGAGAAGATGTTAGGACAAGTTGTGACTCTAGCTGAATCAAATATGGAAATTCCGAGAGAAACTGAAGATGTTATAAACCAACTTGATCCAAGTATTAACATTGGAAAACTGATCAAGTAGATTGCAGAAGACTTGATGATTATCAGTATTGAAAGTTCAGCTCCATTCCAAATCAAAAAGGTCAACTTACGGAAATGGAAAGAACTAAAAAATGGGTTTTTGATCTTTTTGGTATCACTCATCTATCCCAACTGTTTGAATCTGAAGAATTTCTGAGCATTGGATACTCACTTATAAGAAATGGATATTGGGAGAGATATGCCAAAAAGGGAGGCTGAAAAACAAAGAAAGATGACAATGATGATGATGATGAATCTCCAGGAGACCCTGATTTACAGAAAGGGATTATTGCATCTTTGCAAGAAAAAGAAACAAATGAAGATGATGATGAAGAAGATATATCAGAAGGAAGTACAGATGGAAGTGAAGCAACGGAAACTGATTCAGATAATCAGTCTCAAGACCAAGAGAAGGAAGGATATCAGTCTCCGACTGACAAAAATGTTCTGGAAATAGCGAAAGCTGAAGCTGACCAAGCTAAAGCTGTTCTGATTGAAGAAGAGAATGTTGTTAAATCACCGGCAAGGGAGACTGTTTCAGAAGAAGAAAGAAAGAAGACTGAGGAATTCAAAGATAAACTGAAACATGTTGCTTCCTCTCCTATTAAAGAATTAAAGATAACTGAGAATGTTGTGAACAAATCTCAGACTAAAGTCATCAAGCACCTGAGCCGACAAAAGTATAATCAAGAAAAAAAACAGAAACTAAAGGTGAAATGCCTACACAAGCTGATACCATCAGATTCTACTTCAATGAGCTTGTGAGGATCCAGAAAGATGATCTAAGTGTATTCGGGAAAGTATTGAAGTCAATGGAGGAAAGCAGAACTGAAAGGAACAACATGGAGAAGAAACTAAACAGCGTCAAGGATGACTGTCATGATACTCTAATCGCCATCAGGAAGACAACCATTGAATCTGACGCAAGAAAAACTGAGACTCAAGAAAGATTGGAATGCATTCTCAACAATGTGGTTGATAGACTGATTTTATTGGAGAATACGATGAAGGACTCAATTGTAGCACAAACCATATTCGCATCAAATTAGTAGCATCTGAACTCTTACATCAGGAGCTTGATCAACAAAGATGATGTCAATAAGGGGGAAAGTTTGGACATGCTAAAAGTCAATGCAGTTGATATGCCTCAAGTTCTTGGTTGTATTGATGAGAAACTGACTGAACTGAAGAAAGATAGAGGAGAGTTCACTGATGAAGAAATAGAACTGATTGCAAAGTTCTCAGAACCAACTGAGAAAAAACTCACTTTAGACTCACAATTGTATAATGTTTTAAAAGAGCTACCCAACCAAGAAGGAGTATCAAGGGAACAATCTTTAGAGACATTTCTGAACATGCAAAAGATGGGAAAATGGGAGAAAAATGGCACTATAGATAAAGTCTCGGATGAAGTTGAAAAGGTTGATCCCGAGTTTGTTATGAACTTACCAAAACAAACACCAAAAGTGAAAGATTAAGGAGAGTTGTTTTCAGATTTGTCAGATTGTTTAAAAGCAAGTTTTTCAGCAAGCACAATATGACAGATTCTTGGAACATATGGGCGAACATCCATGGAATCGAGAGCATAGAAACCAACATTGCTATGAGAGAAGCTGCTGAAATCTTTGACAACAAGATAAGTGAAGCTGATCAAGGGACAAGAAAAGAAGTTTCAAACTTAGTTTCTTTTCATGCATTTGTATTTTAATACTTTATAACTCAGTTATCAATAAAATCTCAATTTCTCGGTTCTTTGTGTTCTTTATTTTGTTTTGTCCTTATCTTTTGCATTGCTTTTAAGGAGGTATTGACATCATCAAAAAGGGGGAAATTGTTGGAAATAAAATTTATGTTTTGATTATGATTCATGAGTTATTTTAATTATTATATTTAACCCCATTGATGAAGTGTCATAACTAGTTGTTATAGTGCAAAGCAAAAGATGTCTAGAAATCAATGTATAAGATTTAATAGAGCCTGATATTTGTATAAGTTAAATCAGACAAGAACTGTAATAGCTCTAGGATCAAAACTAAGAAAACGAGAAACGGACTTGTTGAACTGAGTTCACAACTGAAGATTAAAGCGTTGAAAACTTACTAAGAGCACACCCACTGAAGAACTGAAGAAGGTAAGTTTGCTGAGGGACACAGACTCGGTTGACTTATCTAGAACTAAAGGCTGAGGGTACAGACTCAGTTATAGAAGCTTGAAGAACTGAGGGTTCAAAATCGGTTATGAAGACTTAAGTCGAGACTACAAAGTTGGAATTCAGGTAAGTCTGTGATGGCCTGAACTGGCTTTATGGATCTTGAAAGAAGACCTACGTATCATAAGGACAATGAAATCTTAGATGATCTATATAAGAAATGGTGTAATCTGATTTAGTCACATAAAATCAGATAAATAGAGTACTGAGATTTTTAAGAAGAGTAAAAGCTCAGTTAAAGCTCTTAAGCTGAAAACTGACTAAGACTAGTTTTCATGCTGAGGTCAAAGAAAGAAAAACTGAAAAAGGTTCTGACCGTTATAAAGCAGACAATTTTATTGGTCACACAGAAATGTCAGAAAGGATAGTGACATTCATCAGAATTGGCAGAACCACAAACGTTTTGAGGAATTCAATTTCAAACGTTCAAATCATTTAACCGTTGGAGAAACCCCTATAAATAGATCACTTCTATCACAATAAGAAGTGCGGAATTCTAAGAATTAATCTAGTCAAGAAATATTATCCAAATAGGGAAAGTAAAACAAAATAATTCCTGCTAAATACATTATTGCAAGATCAAGAAATCTTCAAGTGTTCATAAGCCTTCAAAGAAAGATCAAGATCAAACATTTGAAGAAAGACAGAGCTGAACATATCATATACATCTAGAAGAAGAAGCTCGAATCACAAATTGAATCATAGGTATTGATTCAAGTCTCAACTTTGATTTTATCAAAGGTTTAGACTGTGAAACACCAAGAAGATGTGAAGGACAGTTGAGTGCAGTCAGGAAAAATGTGTTTGTGATGAGCTGGTGAAGAGGCAATCCAATCCTCTAAGGACCAGTGTAGCAAGCTTAGTTCAAACAGCAATTCTACATGTTGAAGACTGAAGCTGGAAGATTGTGAAGCTAGGGATTAGTGAAGGACAATCAAGTGTTTAGAATTTACTTTGTGTCTTGTAACTGTAAACCTCAAGAACATAGTGAATTTTGCCTCTTACATCACAGGGGAAGAGAGGACTGACAGGATTACGCTGCCTGGAACCTCTATAATTCTTGTCTTATTTACTTACTTACTTTACGCATTTCTTTACTGCATCTAAGTTTATATTGCACCAGATTACACTCAACAAACATAAGAAACTGAGTCAGCACAGCATTACACTGCATTATATTTAAAAAAATTAATAAACTCAAGTTTTAGTTAATGGCTTAACTTAATCCGCTGCCGGTTAACTCAGTTCAGCATATGTCAGCACTGACTTATACTCAGCTAGGTTAACTTAACTCCACACAAGTTTAAAGTTGAACTCAATCTGTACAAGATTCAGTTTTCAGTTAGGTTTTTGGGGACAAATTTATTCACCCCCCTCTAAACTTGTGTTAGCCTTTCCAAGGGACCAACAATGATATCCAGATTATAATATACGGTCGTTGATGTTTGACACTCGACGAACGACCGTATGATATATTATTACAAATGATAAGATTTTATTTGCACGGTAACTATTTCACATGAAAGGTAGTAGTCATTGCATTTGACTCTTCCGATGATTGGAGGTCACGGTGTGTTGCTAGACGTTATCCCGTGATCGTTAGGCATGAAGGGCATTTTCGTAATTTGCACTTTTTGTCTACGGCCAACATATTCGGAAGCCGATCGGGTCACACACATAAGATTATCTAGCCGGAGTAAAATGTGGTTATAGTTGATGACCAAATAAGGAAAGAATTTATTTCATACTATAAAGATTATAGTGGTAAATTAATATGGTGGTATTTATTTATTATGAATAAGTATAATACAAGATATTAATTGAGTTGATTAATTATATATGTATATAGATACATATATTTTAATATATATATATATATATATATATATATATATATATATATATATATATATATATATATATATATATATATATATATATATATATATATATATATATATATATATATGATATATACATGTGTTTTGTGAATTAATTAATCATAGTATTATATTAATTAAATAAAATCTCAATTCCCAAATTAGTGGGGAAAGGGGGCGTCACATGTAATGGATACATTTGGTTTGTACAATTTAATTAATAAGATTACCATATATTAATATTAGATATTAATTGATTTTTGGAAAACAGATTTATGAAAATAAGATAAATAAAGTCAATATAAGATATTGACAATATCTTGGAAATATTTATATGATATTAAATTAAATGAGATAAATCAATCAAATATATTTTCCTTATTTTATTTTCTTTCTCATCTATCTACTAGGAAGCTAATCCCAACCAGATTTGGATAGCAGAGGGGCACCCCATACTCTATATAAAGGAGGGATTGGCTAGCTCTTTTGTACAACACAATTCCAAGAGCTAATAGTTCTTGTGAAAATTAGAGAGCTCTTAGAAAGAGTTTTGAGAGAGAGAAAAAGTCGGTCTAGCAACTGAGTTTTACTGGTAGCAATCCATGATGGGATTTCGGTGGGCTGTTCGTGTGGATCACCGGTAGAGGCCGAACACTGGGCGGCCCGTGCATCACTACTTTCCATAGACGGTCAAAGCGCCGATTTTTAAATCAAGCAAGGTAACCACCGCCTACTACTTATTTATTTATTTCTTAAACGGTTGATCCTGGTCAAAGAAAATAAAATTTTGAATTCACTGCTTCCGCCAGTAGATTTCCCAACAATAACTAGACCTCAAGACTGATGATGAACGGAATCAAGAGAAATCACAAAATTCGAGGCACATTTATTGTGTGATTATCCGGCCTTGTTCAACCATGCATTGATTTGTATTTTAGGTCAATGGACTATGTAAACTCCTTTTGTGAGTAATACTAGCCAATGAGCCTCACAATAGGTTGGTTGAACCAAGCAACCACCTTAACCGGAGGTGACTATCCAAATCATGGTAACCATTATTTTGGTTTTATGGTCAATAAACCATGTATATTAGTCAACGGACCATGTAGATAGTTGGTTAACCACGTAGTCACCAAATAGTAAAGCGCACCCGAGCCCTGGTTCAATTTGCATAGAATGCATCCTTACCTTAATTGAACCAGGGTTACTCGTGAGTTAAACCAATGAAGGCTATGATGCCAATCAACACTGGTTTAACTAAGCTGTTTAGAGATCATTGGTTCACTACCCTCAGCTTTGACTTAACCCTTGACTTCCTAGGGTCTAAACCCTCAGTCAATACTCTAACCGTACACCAAGAGGGTCAAGCTATTTTACCTGAGCAAACCGGGTAGAGATTCACCGGTTTGATGAAACTGAGCCATAGGAGGGAGCACCACAAATTTCTGAAAATGGAAACATTTCTACTCCTAATGAATCAGGATTGAATTGGTGTACACATTCACTCATTGCTTTCTGGATGGTCGCACTCCTAAATCGCATAAAAAGTGGCAAGAAGATCGCATATATTCGTCAGATCAATAAAGTATCGATTTATATTAATGTAAATAAAAGAAAGATACGGCCTTTCTATTTTTGAAGCCTTCACAGTGCAATATCTCTGTGTTTGTTCGAGCAAATCACTAAGAATATATGAATTTAATGTTCGATTTTGAGCCTTCATAGTCAAACGTTGCTCTAAAGATGAAACGGCTATTTTCTGGAATCAGACCTTCCAAGAATGGATTTTAAGCACATGGTGGCTTGATTCATCAGAAGTTTGAAACAATCAAACCTTCCTTATTCAAAAATTGCACATGGTTGCTCGATTGAAAAGAGAAACCCTCACAAATAGGATTCTGTGTTGTTTCAAGGAGATTTGAGTCACATGGGTTAAACGGAAAAGGAAGGAGAAGAGATAGGAAAGAGGAGCATCATCAATGATTTTATGGGAAGCATTAAAGATGGGGGATATCGATGAATCAGAAGCATTGAACGGGGATGAGATGAGAGATAACTAGGGAGACGTCTAGGTTTTCAGAAAACGGCAAGAAAATAGATTTGGGTTAAGGGTTTGGTCGAGTTTTAGGTTTATATAGTATAGAACTCAAGGGGTTAAAAACCGGTCTCGTGTAAATAGACTAATGGGTGTTGGGCCAAAGCAAGAGGTGGGCTAGATTAGAGAATTTCGGCAAGGCAACTGATATGTCATAAAATTAAATAATTAATCTATTTCATTAATAATTAATTTATAAAATTAATGAGATTAATATTATAAAAATGAATTTATTAATTTAATTAATTAAATATAAATTCTATTCAATCCTGCAAAATGAAAACAAACACTAATTGTGATATATGATGTAAGCGTTAACTTAATGGCAGTTAGTCACAGGGGTAATATTGTAAATTCATATAAAATGGGTATTTTAGGAAATTAATCAAACCTACGTACAACTGAGGCCCACATCTCAACATCCTAGACTCCAGGTGCGGAGGAACTTAACCACGTAAGTCTACTAGACTCCAGGTGCGGAGGGACTTCGCCGAACGTGTACACTATCGGGGCTAGCCTGTGGTTATTGGTGTGATCCACTGATAGGTTGCAAACGATATCTCGTGGTGGATATACACCAAGCGTAGTGCCCTTGAATGCGGATGTAACAAAGATAAGCTAAGTTGGAAACAATTAGTCACGACATGTTGATGTGCATGAAGTGAACCACGAGTTTGCATCGTTTCGTAAAGATAATCTAATAATAACAAGAACCTTTCATTGCAAAACTTAATTATTCATTGGCGTTTTCTCTTTACTAAGTACCTATGTACTTACCTCCATTGTATATTTGTTTTGTATGCATTGTGGGGTGAGAAGATGAACATGATGACAATGAGCTCAAGTAAAGATGATATATGATGATGATGATGCTTTGATGATGTGTTCAATTTCCTTTATTTCATGATGTACTAGACTTTGTTGTTGTTTCATCTCTAGATAGATGTTGTAATTTTATTTCTAGACTTTTCGAAACTTGTTGTACTTTTATTCTTAAAACATCGTACTTTTGTAAAACTTTGGAGTTTCGTTGTTGTAAGTTAAACCTTCAATCTTTAGTTTGTTGGAATTTCTATTCTTAATAGCATTTTTGTGTTTGCCTCACTTTTTTAGCTTCCGCTTTGCTAAGCTCGACACGACGTGACGAGTAGACTTACGATAATATTGAATTTATTTGATATTATACGTGACTTAACGCTTCATTTCGTGATAAGGACTCGTATCCGGGAACATGGCGTTACATTAATGTAATGACTAGACAATGAGAGTTTCGAATTGCTTGAATGTACTTTTTCAAGGCTGTTATGTATTATTGTTGGATTTTGGTCCATGACTACATCGATTACAAAGACCACCCACGCTTATTTTGGTTGGCGACATTACGAGGAGGTTTATCAATTCTGGTGAGTCGACAACCATTGATATGGTGGTCGTCGTATTAAATTGAATTTTTATTATTAAGATAATAATGTACCTTTTAAGTTATGGAAAATGTAAAGGTTTGTTAAGAATTGTAAAGGTCATTCTAGAAAGTGGAAAATAAATGAAAGGAGAAATACTAGAATTCTCCATGTACTAGTAGAAAGAGCTATGTTTGTCAAGAAGCAAAGTAAGCCAAAAATCAATTACGTGAAGAATCAAAGTTAAAGTTAAGTGATATCTCTTGCAAAATAATATTTCTTTTGTTCTTTCAAAGAAAGTGTGTTAACAGTTGCAAAGCAACTAACAAATTGGTATTGGAGATTGGTTGAAATGTCGAATGATATCAATCTTGCATCACTTGTGCCTTGATTCAATGGTGAGAGGTTTGATTACTCGAGCAATCTTATGAAGCTTTGTCTAGAATCTCAAGACCTATGGTGTATTGTTGAAGAAGGAGTCAATGCACCGAAGATGAAACACAATTGTCTCAAGCCCGAGAAATATTTTGAAGAATAAGACAAAGTGGACGTAAAAGCTTTATTTCGCATTTTTCAAGCTATTGAAGTTCCGTGTACGAGAGGATTTCAAGGTAAATGATGCGAAGGAGGCCTGGAAATTCTTCAAACAACATATTCGCCAAGAACAAGTGAAAAAGGTTCGTTTGCAATCTTTACGGGCTGAATTCGAGAAACTGGAGATGAAAGAAAACGAGAAAATCTCCGAATATTTCACAAGGGTTAACTCCCTTATTAATCAAATGGCAACAAACGGAGAGGTATTAGAAACCCAAAGGGTCGTTGAAAAAATTCTACGAAGTTTACCAAGCAAATTTGATCATGTGGTGGTCGCAATTGAAGAATCACAAGATCTTTCTTTGATGGCGATAGAAAGTTTGCAAGGAATATTGGAAGCCCATGAAGCTCGAATTTTACAAAGAAATCCTCAAATAACCTCGTCTGACCAAGCCTTAAAATCTCAATTCACGGGAGGCCGTGGATCTTATCAAGGAAGAGGTCGAGGTCGAGGTCGTGGTCAAGGTCGAGGTCGAGGTCGACGTGGCAGAAGTTCTTTCGACCAACATGCACAAAGTGAAAAAAATGAAGAAGAAAAAGGAGAAAACAATTTTCTCAAATTTTCAAAGAGGAAGAGGACGAGGTACGTACAATGGTACAAAACCATATATTGAGTGTTCCTATTGTCATAAACCTAGACATCAAGTAAATGATTGCTGGGATAAATATCCAGAGAAAAGACCCCAAGTAAATTTGGTACATGAAAATACGGATAAAAATGTTGAAACCTTATTACTTGCCTCTGATGGAAATGTGGATAATATTTGGTATTTGGATAGTGGGGCTAGTCGGCACATGATGTAATAAAAATTGTTCTCACGCCTTGTTGAAGATAATTATGGACAAGTTACAATTGGAGATGCTAAGTCGTATAAAATACAAGGCGTTGGAGAAATTTCTTTTAAAATAAGAACCGAAAAATTGAAAAATGTCCGAGGTATATTTTGTTCCAGTGTTTACAAAGTAATTTATTAAGTGTTGGACATTTGATGAAGAAAGGCTTCGATATTCGCTTTTATTGATAATACTTGCACCATGAATAAGAAAAATCAATTGGTTGCGGTTATCGCTTGAGCTCAAATAATTTATTTCCGCCAAACTTGATGTTTTAAGTGATACTTGTTATCTTATCACTAAAGAAGAAACTTCTAAGCTATGGCATGACAGATTTGGACATCTAAATTTCCATAGTTTGAAGGAAATGTCCAAAGAAAAGATTGTGAAAGGCCTTCCAAAAATAAATGTTATCAAGTGAAGTTTGTGAAGAATGTCAAATGGGAAAACAACATCGAGAGCCATTTCCATCCAAGTCGAATCTGGGAATCTCATTCTCGGCCGGAGCTTGTACACACAGATATTTGTGGACCCATTCGATCCCTTCTTTTGGAGGTAATCGATATTTTTGCTATTTATCGACGATTTTACAAGAAAAGTTTGGATTTATTTTTAAAAGAAAAGTCTCAAGCTCTTTCTTGCTTCAAAGAATTCAAAGCTCATACAGTAAAAATTCGGATTGTCAAATAAGGAATTTGGCGTAAGTGATCATGGGGAGAATATTTGTCCACGTGGTTTGAAGATTTTTGTTGAAATCATGGCATTAGACATGAATTGACAGCTCGTTACACTCCGCAACAAAATGGCGTAGTGGAACGAAAAAATAGAACAATCTTGGATATGGCTCGGTGCATGCTGAAAAAGAAAAAAATGCCGGCTGAATTTTGTGCTGAAGCGGTTTCATGTGCGGTCTATTTGATTAATAGATCATCAACAAAGAGCTTGAAAAATTCTACACCAAATGAGACGTGGTATGGAAGACAACCAAGTGTTAGTCACTTAAAAACATTTGGTTGTGTTGCTTATTCTCATATTCCGATCCTTTAAGAACAAAGCTTGATGATAAATCGAAAATGCGCTTTTATTGGATACAAGAAAGAGCTAAAGCTTACAAGCTTTACAATCCAAGACTAAAAAATTGTGATTAGCAGGATGTTCGGTTTGATGAAAACGCATCTTATAATTTTTCGTAAATTTCAGACTTTTCTAGCTCACAAATTGGACGGTACTTGATTTTGATGAAATCAATCCCGTGCTTCCTCCCATTATTAGAACAAGTTGAAGGTGCCAAGACTCTCCTCAAAATTCACCAAAGAGAAAGACGAGGAGTTTGAGAGAAATCTATGATGAAACAGAAGAGATTAATGCCGCAAATCATATTTTCTTTGCATTTTTGCAAAGCGAGATCCAATTACATATGAAGAAGCATCAAAAGATAAAAATGGATTCAAGCCATGAAAGAAGAGATTGATGCAATTGAAAAGAATGGTACATGGAGCTCACGGAGTTACCATCACATAAGTCGCCAATTGGTGTGAAATGGGTTTACAAAACTAAAACTAATCCGGATGGCTCCATCAACAAATTCAAAGCAAGATTAGTCGCGAAAGGATACAAGCAAAGAGAAGGTGAAGATTTTAATGAGGTATTTGCTCTGCTTTTAAGACTCGATTACTTATTTCTCATGGCTCAAAATGGTTGGAAATTATTTCAAATGGACGTAAAATCAGCTTTTTTGAATGGCTTTCTTGAGAGAAGAAATTTATCTAGAGCAAACCTCGAATTTGTAAAGAAAGGTGAAGAAGGAAAAGTTTACAAACTTAAAAAGCGTTATATCGGATCGAGGCAATCACCTCGTGCTTGGTATGGACGAATTAATGACTATTTCCTAAGTTGTGGTTTTGAAAGGTGTCCGTATGAACACACACTTTATATCAAAAGAAATTCTCAAGATGGCTTTATGATGGTAAGCTTATATGTTGACGACTTAATTTTCACGGGAGATGATTTGAGCATGTTGCAAGAATTTAAAGTTTCAATGATGAATGAGTTTGAGATGACAGATTTAGGTGAGTTGCACTATTTTCTTGGGGATAAATGTTCAACAATTAAAGGAAGGAATTTTTATTTCTCAAGAAAAGTATGCAACTCAAATTTTAAGAAATTCAAGATGGAGCATGCGAATCTCAGATCGACTCTATGCATTACAGGTTTGAAGTTGAGTAAAAATGGTGATGGGAAATTAGTGAATCCAACTATGTTTCGAAGCTTGATTGGAAATTTGATGTATCTTACCGCTACTAGACCCGATATTTCGTTTGCGGTAAGTTTGGTTAGCAGGTTTATAGAGAAACCTTATTCCAATCATTGGGAGGCTGCAAAAAGAATTTTGAGATATATTAAAGGAACAGTTGATCATGGAATTCTTTATGAAGCACATGTTCCTGTGAAACTTCTTGGCTATACTGATAGTGATCTCGGTGGAAGTACTGATGATTCTAAGAGCACTTCTGGCTATGTCTTTAATCTTGGAAGTGGGGCGATTTCATGGAGTTCTAAAAAGCAACCGATTGTCACGCTTTCTACGACGGAATCAGAATATATTGCGCGCCTTCAAGAAAGATGTCAGCTATATGGTTAAGAGGAATTCTGGAAAGTTTGAATTTCAAACAACATGGTCCCACGTTATTATATTGTGATAATACTTCAACCATTTCGGTATCAAAAGATCATGTTTTGCATGGAAGAACGAAACACATCCGCCTTCGCTTAGACTTTCTCGTAGAACTTGTTAATGAAGGAGAAATCAACCTTGAATATTGCAAAAGTGATGAACAACTAGCCGACGTGTTCACAAAATCTCTTGAGGACCTATGTTTGCAAGAAATGTCATTGCGTTGGGAGTTAAGCAAATTCAATTTACGGGAGGCATTGTCGTACTAAATTGAATTTTTATTATTAAGATAATAATGTACCTTTTAAGTTATGGAAAATGTAAAGGTTTCTTAAGAATTGTAAAGGTCATTCTAGAAAGTGGAAAATAAATGAAAGGAGAAATACTAGAATTCTCCATGTACTAGTATAAAGAGCTATGTTTGTCAAGAAGCAAAGTAAGCCAAAAAAATCAATTACGTGAAGAATCAAAGTTAAAGTTAAGTGATATCTCTTGCAAAATAATATTTCTTTTGTTCTTTCAAAGAAAGTGTGTTAACAGTTGCAAAGCAACTAACAGTGGCAGCCCTCTTCGGTTAATTGTGTTTTTGTTCAATTATAGGTAGGCTCTGATTGCTTTTGTTTTAGCCTTTGTTGTAGCGAGTTTTAGCTTTACATATATGAAGGATTTGTTGTGCAGATTCTGGTAGTAATAAAACATACTTCGTTTGGTATAAAACTGTTCATTTTGGTAGGGGTGTAAAACTAAATTGGAAAACTGGACTGACCGACTGAACCGGATTAAACCGGACCGGAAAATGATGAACCACGGTTTTCCAATCGGTTTTTTCATTGAAGAAAACCGAACCGTAAATCCAATTCGCTTTTCGGTTTATCCATAAAACCGTATGACCTTAACCGAACCTAAGGATACTTCATTTTTAATTATATATATATAATTTAATTTGTTTCACTACTCTCTACTATAAAACCCCCCACACACAACCCTAAATTTCTAAACATTATACTTCTGCTGCTTCTACCTAAACCTAAACCTAAAATGCTTCTCTACCACGATAACCGCCGCTTGAGCTCACCGGCCGTTTCGCTTCTTCTAATATTCTTCATCCTTTGATCGCGAAAGGAAGAAAGAACTCAAATTGTTGCTACAACGACCACCCGCCGCTTTATGGTGCCAATATGGTGTTTGTCTCATTTTTAGAAGAAAAAATCAAAATTTTACAGAATAAAATACAATCTGAAAATCGAAATCGAACCGAACCGGATTGTATTGCTTGACCCAATTCGATTCGATTCGAGAAAATATCAAAACCGTGATTACGCTTCGATTCGTAAAATCGTAAAACCGACCGACGGACTACGACACCTGTACATTTTTGGACCAAAATACAGTTCAATCAATGTTGTTTATTGTTATAAAAATAAAAATAAAAATCGGACTACGGGACTCGTGCTTGGAATCTCAAAGCCTTTCGTTGTCTCCCTAACAAAAAAAAAACAATATCTTGTCAAAACAATATCATGTCGTATTCCATGTATGATGCTTTCCAAAAAAAAAAAAAAAAAAAAAAAAAAAAAAAACTTAAGCCTGTCGAGGACGGGAAATACTTGTGTGGAAAAGGATTTTAAAATGAAGTGACGGGTGAAACGATCAGAATCACACAATTTAAAAACAGAATAAAACTGTGTAGTGTATTTCTCCACACGTGTCTCGACACCGTGTGGAGACACCACACAAAAACCACCCGTCGAGGACTGTAACTTCATGTCGTTATCACTAGTCAACCTATTAGTCTTGCACATCACAACAAATTGCTTTAATAAGTCCTGACGTCACTCTTTAACTTCAGTTGAAATATATTTTAATATATCTTGTATGGACGCTCTCAGAAGATTTAATGGTTGAAAAAATCAAATTGTTTAATGGAAGTCTTCTAGAAACCAATTGCAAAAGGACAAAAATGGCGACATAAAGATAGTGAAAACCGCTGAGATATACATAAACATAAAGTTTGCACTTTGAACGTTCCCATAAGCAACGTTATTCCACTAATCGTGCATTGCTTAACAAAGCTTTCTAGAAGCTGGTTACTATTGAATAATGATAGAGGCACAACGGTTGTAACACAATAAATGACATAAAGATGATCTGCACCGTTGATTATGTTCGTTTTACATCATCATCAATTTAATTTATTATATTCAACGGTGCATATCATCGTTGTGTCACTATAATTACTCAATATACTATTATATAGGGAAACCTGAAGGAAAAAAAAAAGGCCTTTAACAACGAAAATTTGAAAAAAATATGCCTTAAAATTAAAAGTTCAAAAACTATACATTAAAAATATTTCGTTACATATTTGTTACATATTCGATGTGAAGTCGTCGCGGAATCTTTACGAAATCTTTTTAAAACAATATTTTTTTAACTAATTGTTTTAAGGACATTTTTTTTTTTCAACTATTTGCCTTCATTGGCCTAAAGATAATTACTCCATCCGTCCCATTTTATTTGTCCACGTTTTCTTTTTGGTTTGTCCCAAAATAAATGTCCACTTTGTGTATTAATTGTTAAATTTCTTCAAATACCCTTCTCTCTTTACAATATTTACAATAAAAAATGTATAGCATTAAATGCTCCAACAACAACTTAAAGGGCATAAGTGTAAAAATATTAGATCATTTAATGTGATTCAAAGCATTAACTACATCTTTCTTAATCTGTGTGAAAAGGCAAACAGAACAAATAAAATATGACGGAGGGAGTATTACTATCGTCTAATGTCACTTTTTGAACTGTTTCCAATTTGGCAATACATCGACCCCAGCATGAACTGTTTCCAATTTATTCTTTTTTTAAACTGTAACATCCCGACTTTTCGTAAAAGGGTAAAATAGTCATTGGGCGTATTTACTACGACCCAATTATTATTTGTCCTATTTATGTGATTAAAAAGAATTTAATTAAAAAGGATTTGATTAAAAAGGATTTGGTTATTTAATTAATGAATTTTATTAAATGGCTATATAAAGGAATAATACCCAAATTTCTCCTCTAAATTCACACGCATATTCTGGGAAAAAGAAGAGGATGCAACGGCGGCAATAGAGAAACAACGGGGAAGAAAAGACGAAATAAAAGGAAGAACCGTATGACCAATCTGTTCGTCTGATCAAGAAGCCGTAGGAGAGAAAAGTGATCGCCATGAGAGAGACGCAACTTTGGAAAATAACATCTCTCAATTTCGTAAGTTTTCGGTTTAGTCTGGCTTTAGGTATTCATGAGCCTTCGATTCTTGAAAAATTCATATCTTTTAATCCGTAGCTCTGCTTTCAACCCACGAGTAGTCGAAACGATCGCCTTGAAGCGTAGAATAATCTAAAAATAGGTTCGCAGCAGTAAACCCAGGTAATCTTCAGTTATTGCACTTTTTCAGTTTCGTTTTTCGCACAGTAATAGGATTTTAGGGTTTGTTGTTGATCAAATAGGTTTTGGGGTTGAGGATCAACAACTGTTGCAGTTGCTTGGTGTTTTGCCATCGGTGTTGCAGGCAAATAAGGTAAGAGGCTCTTCCTATGATTCCAATTATCGCTTATAAGGTTCAGATCAAGTTTTAAGGTGTTTAAGATGTTTTAATGCTAGAATATGTGTTTTTCGTTGATCAAGGATCATAGGTGTTCTTGGAATGGTTAGATATGTTTATTTACGCTTTACTATGTTTAAATTGTCATTATTTTGGGTTAAAACCGATTTGGATCGAACTTGAGGATTTTAGGGTTCTAGACGAACCCAGTGGAAGAGCGCCTGGCCTCTGCTGACGGGCGCCTACTGGGGCACATTTTGGACGAAGCGCCTGGCTTTCCGGACGGGCGTTCGAAGTGTTGTTTTACATTCGTGATTGAAATCTTTTAGGTGGACGGGCGCCTGGGTATAGTGGACGGGCGTCCCATCTTTGGACGGGCGCCCAATAAGCTTCGAGACGGGCGCCCGTGAGCCTTAAACGGGCGCCTAGCTTATGTTGTCCTTCTTCCTCCTCAGAAGTCGTTGTTCACCTTTATAAGCACGATTTAGCTTTATGAAACCTTTATATATGACATATTAAATGGTATAAACTTGGACAAGCCTCGAATTGAGCTTCGATTCGCTTCAGCTTAAAACACCGAATGACTCTTAAAGGGAGTTGAAGTTCGGATCCGTCGGAAGAACATGATAGGCTTGTGGCTTTGATGAATTAGTATTCATCAATGTCTGTGTAATTGCTAGACTTGTCCCCGCCTAAGTGGTCTAGGAAGAGAGTGGTTTGTGTGAGGAGATTATTTGAAAACACTTGGGTGGCTAGTTAATCACCCTAATAATCAACGTCTTGACTAGTAAAAGATTAAACAACATGTCTCTCTTGGCTGTGCACCAGGCTAAATCGTGATGCATGTGCTACCTCTAAAGGTGGAGGATCTCTATAGGTCAATGACCCTAAGTACAGAGGGACTCTGCTGAGACGCGTGTGCTATCGGAGTCTACCTTTCTAGACTTCGTGGATATTGGTGTGATCCATTGATATGTTGCAAAAGAGTGTCCCCGAGGTGGAAGAACTCCGTAGAGTCAAGAAAAACCTAAGTACGGAGGACTCTCGCTAAGGTGGATCGCGCGTGTAGTGCCTTTGAGTGCGGTTGTTGTAACATGATAAGCTAAGTAGAAACGCTTAGTCAATTCATGTTGATGGACATGAAATGAACCTCTGATTGAGTCGGTCACACAAAGATAACTAACTAAATGATTAAATATCTTTTCTTTATAAATCTTAATTGTTGTCGTAGCTTCTCACTTTTACTAAGTACTTTGTACTTACCTCCTTTGCATTTTCTTTTGTATGCATTGTGGGGTGAGTAAGACGAACAGGTTGATCAAGTGTAGAGATTTGATGGCTTTTGAAGACTTAAAGTCTTGACGAAGCTTCTAGATTATTTTCTTTCAGAAAGGTAAGATTGATTAGGTTGTTGTAATTCTTCTCTTAGATTTGTTGTCTTCTACTTTTAAGGCATCGTATTGTATAAGTGTTTGGGTTTTTAATCGTTGTAATCTTAACTATCCATCCTCAAGATGGTTAATTTCTATTCATAGTAGTTTTTATGCTTTTTACCCAGCTTTTTAAATTGTCATTTTTTATTCAAACGACGACGTAGAGGCCATGTATAATATTGGAACTTATTTAACGCTATACGCCACTAACGCTTTCTTCCTGGATAAGCCAGATCCTGAAATGCAAGCACACATAAACAGCCTTTAATATCTGTACACTATTTGATTTGGTCCCAAAGAGCAAAAGGTGTACTATGGGGAAAAACTTATCCGAATATATTTTATATGCAACAAATCGGTAGATGAATAAAATATATACAAATAAAATAGTATTTGTATCGTTATATACATGACATGAATATAACAATTTACAATGTAATTATACTTTAAAATTAATTTGTGCCTTAATTCTATAACATCTGACTATATATATAATAGAGTTTTTTTTTTTTTCCTGTGGTGGGTGTGATGCGGGGTTGGGGTTGGGGTTGGGGTTCTTCTAGTCATTTTGGTAATAAAGCAGACAAATTAAAAATAAAATAAAATAAAATAAAATAAAAAAAAAACATTGCTTCCCTTTGTCTTTGAAAAATTGAGGTTTTAAAATTGAAAAAGGAGATGCAAAGTCTTCTAGAACGTTTTGCAAAGCGCATGGCCGGACCCCGCACCATTCAAAATAGTTGTCTTTCAAAAAAATGGACAGGTACGTAGCCTACAAGTTTTACTTTCATCACTTTATTACAAAATCTTTAGAACTATTCATTTATTTCCTTTTATTTAAAGTGAAAGACATAAGGTGCAGACGGCTTAATGTTGAGCTAGATAATCCCAGATAAAACCAATGTTCAACTCGCTTGTGGTAAAAAAAAAAAAAGAAAAAAAAAACAAAAAAGTGAAAGAATTTTTATTTTTTATAAGGAGAGGGATTGAATAATGTTTCACAGCCTTATTGCCTTTTTTGAGAGGGGTAGTGATTTAAAAAGACAAAAAAATATATATATATATATATATATATATATATATATATATCAGAGACACCTGGAAATATGAAATTGGTGATATAAGCGAAATTCATTGTTAATAAAACCCCAAATCCACTGCAAGTTTGAAATTAAGTGACTTTCAAATTTAATATTTCACTATCAAAGTAGAATAAGGACATGCCATTTTTACCCGAAAATTTTTTTCATTTTACTCATTGTATATTTATAGATTCAAATTGTCTTTTTTAACAATATACCATTTTTTAAATAGGACTGATGGGTGAAACTTCATGTTTGTTTTAAAGCATTAGAGCATCTCCGTGGAGATGATTAAAAAAAAAAAAACTTTTGCAAAGCTCTATTACCATTGTAAGGTGATGAATCAACAAAGATTTATGAGAATGGGTTTGTCTACAAAAACCGGTTCAACTTGTCACATTTCTCTGTTTTTGTTTTTTTTTTCTTCTAAAAAGTTTGTGTGTAGTAGAAAAACAATTTAAGATGGTTAAAAAAATGTTTATATATAATGAGTGCATGCTATAAAACCTTTCAAAAGATTCATGCATTGTGGATAAAATGTTCGTAGAGAAAAGGTTTATAAAATGATGATGTGACATTGTGATAAAACATTACGACCGGAGATGCTCTTATATCTTTAAGTTTTCGATGTTTTCCGCTCCCAAAAATATAGGGGTGAACATGATCCTATTCAACCAGTTTTCTTCTATGTTGGTCCCTTGAAAAGACTTTGGTTAATTTTAGGGGGGGGGGGGGTGAATAAACTTAACACTTAAAACTTTTGGAGTTAACAAACTCAAGAATCTTCAAAGAAATTCCTTGATCGCTTCGATAGTCTGCGACACTTAGTAGTCTCACGATCGTTGATTTCACTGAATTTGTGCAGCGGAATATATTCAAATTAAGCCTTATTACTTCTTGTTAAAATATGATACCAAGTATTAGATACTCAGTAGTGCAAGTGTGTGATTCAGTTGCTAGTTTCAGTAGATTGATGTGCTAGATATACTAAATACAGAATATAAGTGCGTAAAATAAGTAGGCGCTTTTATAGTGGTTCCAGGTGGTGTAATCCTCAGACTCCACTCTTCTCCCTGATGTTGGAGGAAATTCACTGAGATTCTTGAGGTAGCAGCTACAAAAATCCCTAAGTTGTTTGTCCTTCACCAATAACTATGGCTTCAAAACCGAACACTTGGAACAGTAGGATTGTCGCCCAAAGTCTTCCACTGTCCTTCAAGCGGTAGGATTGCCTCTTCACCACCACTCCACCACAAACAACAGTCATTGACACCCAAAGATGCTTCACTGTCTTCAGTAGATTCTTGTAAAAGAAAGTTTGAATCAAGTAAGTGATTCAGCTTTCAGCAGCTTGATCAGGATGATATGATCAGCAGCTTGAAGTCTTCAAGTGTGTAAACTTGATGTAGCTTGAATGCAGATTACACTTAAAGAACTTGACTAGATCAGTAGCTTTAAGTCCAGTAGGGTCAGCAGGGTGATTTCTTGATCAGAATTCGAAGCTCAAGACTGTCTGTTGTTTTTCCTAGATTTTCATCATCTTTATCTGAATTAGGAGTCCTCTATTTATTGGTAGGAATCCTTGTGACTTATGTTTGAAATTCAAACATAGCCGTTTCAGATTTGTCCTATTTTGACTTGTTTTCTGTCCTCAGACATAGTAATCGACACATCGTCGACTACTTTTTGACAATTTCTGATCATCCACCCTTTGACTTGTATCCATTGGATAAAGGTCTGAATCTTTCCAACGTTCCTTTGATCTTAGCCATTGATTTGTTTGATAAAAACAGAGGTTGTTACATGTCCTTATCCTTGTATTCTTCCAATGTAATCTTGATTAAATCGAAATATATATTCGGCAGGTTCCTGTGAACATAAGTCTGCTGATATGCTTATTAGTCAGCTGATCCATATTTTGTTCTGTTTAAATAAACACTTCAGCTAACTGTCTTTTATCTAACTTTTATTTATGAAGTTAGATTACACCATTTTAATCATAACTAAGTTCCAATCACCATTTAACTTATGGAACTTAGTCTCTTGTATTATTAGGTATATGTAATCGCTTAGTCATCACAGACTTCCCTAAATTCTGATTCCATATCCTTGACTTTAATTACTAAGTTTGATCCCTTAGCCTTCAACAACTGAGTTTGAGCCCTCAGCCTTCAGTCTTCAGCAGGTCCCTAAACTAGTCTACTGACTCAGCTACCCTACTGATATAAACAAGTCTGCTGATGCAAGTCAGCTGACCAATTACAGTGCTTGTTTGATCAAACCTATACAAAGATCAAACTCTAATAAACCTATACATTTGATCTAGACATCTTTTTGCCTTTGCTCTATAACAGCTAATCTGACACTCATCACTAAAACATAAAATAAGTCCAACAATTTCCCCATTTTTGGTGATGATGCCAATACCCTCCTTACAAAGAAATCAAAAGATTAAAAACAAAAACAGAACAAATTTAGTCACTTCTCATTATAATCATATTTGTTCAAAAGTATTACAAGCTAGATTTAGCAAAAAGTAAAACATATGAAGTATGCTGATCTAGTGTCTTCTTTATCTTTCTTCCCTTGCCTTCTCTACATGCTCTTGATAAGCCCTTATTTCCCTAATCATTTCTCTCATCCATTCATTTTCAATAAGAGAGAAATCAATGTGGGGATTCACTTCTTTCCACCATTTCCATGCCTCAGGTAGAGTAGGGTTGATCAGATGTACTCTAAAGCCTAAGCGCATGTATACTTCCTTAAATTCATTCAGTGATTCCTTTGCTGATGTGGTAGGTAAACTCCTTCCACCTCTACCACCTCTTCCACCTCTATGTGTAGCTCTCATGGCTTTAACCCTTGCTTCCCAAAACTTAAGTCCCAGAAAGGAATTTAGTCCCTCATGGAAACCTTTGTCATGGTAAGGTATTCTCTTGCTGTTGTAGTCCTTCTTATATTCTTTGAGAAGATCATCAGTGAGAGGAAGTCTGCCAGGTGCAGGTTCTCTGAATGCATTAGTGTCATCTTCCCATCTTTTCTTTGCAAAAATTCTAGCAGCCTCTTTTGCTACAACTGTCTGGCTCTCTTCCCCCTTATTGACATCATCAACAAAACGGGACAGCAGGCCATTAACACATTCCTGTGTGATTACTAGATTATTCAGCTGACCCTCCATAATCTCAGTTCTAGTGTCAACTGCAATAATCCTTTCTTGCATTGTCTGCTCCAGTAGATTGATCCTCTCAGTGAACTTAGGATCCAATCTAGTAGGTTGAAGTGTTCCAGCAGGTTTAGCCACAGCAGGCTTTGGTGTCTCAGCAAGTTTATCAAGTTTTTGTTGAATAGAAGTAAATTGATCTTTCAAAAACTTGTCCTTCAATGTATTACCTTGTTTAATCCCTTTCACATCTTGGGCAAGGTCAGCAAGAGCATACTGAGTAGAGGTAATATTGGAGGCAACAGCCATGGGTCCTCCTCTATTTTTCACTAGATCATTAAATCTTCAAACCTCTCGCTCTTGCCTGTCAAGTTGAGTTCTTAAACTTGTAATGTCACTTTTCACAGCCCTCAACTCATCCAACACATGTGCTATCACTCCACCAGCCATTCCTCCAGCCATATGTCCAGCAGCTTCATCAGCAGGTTCTTCTACATTGTACTGTGACCTTTGGGTGCTGACAACCATGGCTCTACTCATGTCCCTCCCAGCAGGGGCAGGTCCTTCTTCAACCATAGAACCAAGAATGTCTTCCATTATTGGATCTTGTGCAGGTTCCTTAAAAATGGGTACAAATGCCTATTGTGGTTCATCAGCAATATGTTCTTCTTCAAGCACTTGAAACTCCTCATCACTGTAGTCATAGTCCAGCAGCTGCTCATCCCCATCAACAAAAGCAGTCTCCTGACCATATTTCCCTATAGTGGTCTTGTCTCCAGTAGGCTCCACTACAACAAAATTGCTCAACAATAACAGCAGAGGTTTCCTCCAAACCCATAGATAGTTCCAACTCTATGTCCAGTGTTTGTTTGAACCTCAAAGAACCTTCACCTCCTGTTCCAACCTTTGTTCAGTCTTTGTTTGAACCTCAACAATCTGAACCTCCTCAAACAATAATGGTGATCCTTCAAATCCCATCACCATGTCTAATCTCTCAGGCAATCACCATGCCTGCTTCTCGTTGATTAACACTCTCTCAGACAAGGATTGTAGGGAATTCACCATATTTTCATCTTGAAACCCTTTAGCATGAGCAATCCTTCTTAGAGTATTAGAAGTTTTGGTTAAGGTGCCTCTCGTGTCAATCCAATCTTGATATTGAATTGAATCCTAAAACCGACATCAGTTCACTAAGATCAAGAACCCTTTCTTCATCCAAATCTACATTCTCACGATCCTCGTGGATGTTCAATGACTTCAAAGAACAAATAGAGCATTAGACTCACCAACCATCCTATTTGCACCAATGTGTATACCCTCATTGATTAGTGCCTCCAGATCATCCATGGTAAGATCCTCCATATCATTCTCCATTTGACTAGTCTGCTGGCCCTCAGCAGACCTACCAGTATCAGTGGACTGTTGTATACTTGGTTCATTTAATAATGCAGTCCCACTGACTCCTCTTGGACCAGAGGGATGATCATCACCAGAATCAGATGATGAAGAGTCATCACTATCTGATTCATCTCTAGAGTCTCTGAATTTGATACCCTCTTCCTTCTTTTGCTCATCAATAAGACCCATCAATCTTGCTTCCAACAAAGAGGTATCAACCAGATCAAGCAGGTTTTCCACTGCCAACTTTCCAAAAGCCCACTCTCAAAATCGCCATTGGTTCAAGAAATTGATTTTTGTCTCTTATAAAATCTAAACTTCCACTCGAAAGTAATCACCACTAGCTGGAGCTTTGGATCAACATACCCTTCTTTCTTTTTCTTCTCTCTCTCTCAAAGGGCATGGTTGGCTTTCTAGGATCTCAGTGTGTCCACTTTGCTGACCTCCAAATGTCTCAACAAGTAGAGTCAAAGTTTCTTCAACAGATGCCTCTAGGTTAGTAGGTTGCTCAGATTGTACATTAGTGCCTACTACCTCCATCTGTTCCACACTAGGTTCCCCCTGGCTTACATGCTCATCATCGTGGTCAACAACAACTTGTTCTTCCCCGAACTCTTGCAACCAAAGCAGGTCTTGTTCGGTCGTTTCAATCACCACAAAGCAGTGTAGATTCAAGAGTCTCATTGTGGCTCTTCAACAAGTTGCTCAACAACAACTTGTGCAGCTTTTCAATGAGGCTCAACAAATTTCTCTATAGGGGGTGGATTCAACAACTTCTATAGCAGCTCAGTTCAAAGATCTCTGTGTGATTCTCCAAAGAAGTTGCTCAACAACAACCTCTTCTCGCCTTAGTAGGCTTGATAGTTGTCAAAGGTTCAAATTTTCAATAGCCTCTTCTTCCTCTTCTTCTCTTTTTGTTCCTCTAGAATCCTCAGTTGTTTCCCTTTCCATGTTTCTTCTTCTTAGCAATTTCCTTCATCCTCTTGGAAATTTGCTCAGATTCTACTTCAGCAGCTTTTCTCTTTCAACCATCTGCTTTTGGTTACTTTTTCAAAATATCAGCAGCAGATTTCTTCTTTATGACAGCAGGGTCAGTAACCTCAATCTCAACTGGACCCTTAGCAGGCTCACCACTCTGCTTTGTTTGCTTCCTTGTCTTCCTAGGCTTAAGCAATTCAGTGATCTTTCTAGTATTAGCAAATTCTCTTTTCTTTCTCAACTCTTTTGATGTGGCGCTGTGCACATCATGTCTCAATTTTGTCCTCTCTTCTTGTCCACCATTAATATCATCACCATTATTATCACTCTCAGTAGCCTCCTCATCTTCATCTTCATCATCATCTAATCCAGGAATAGGAGTAGCAATTTCTGGTTTGTATCTGGATTTATTGATTCTTACAGATTCAACGTCAGGTATCTGAAAGTGATTCAGCAAGGTCTGAATCAGTAGACCTAGAGGCTTTGTTTTGGTTTTCCTTACTCCATCTTTGTCTTCAGTAAACACTTTCTTCATATAATGCATAAAAAATCCAGCCCAATCAAACTTCATACTTCTACAGATGATGATTAGTAGGTCTATCTTAGGTTCAAACAGTGTATCTAGACTCCCACTGAATCCAAGTATATTTTTGGCTATAATCTTACTCAGCAGATTATATTCATATCCAATGTACCTCACATTGATGCCAAATGAAGATGGTATAGTTTGATTTGTCTTTATTGTATCAACAAACTTCATTCTTGGCAGATTCATTGCTTCTAGATTGGCAGGGGCATTATTTCCAGGTCCGAAATGAAAAACCTCTCTCAGTAGATCTGAAGAGATTTCAATCTCTCTACCATTAACCGTTGTAGTGAATGCCTCTCTACCTTCATGTATGACTATATTTCTCCAGAATTCCAATACATTTACATATGAAATTGCTCCACCTTCTCGTTGATAACATTTTCCAAGCCAGCAATCCTTCTGATTCTTCTTCCAATGTTGATAGCTAGCTAAGTGGTGTTACAATCAGTAACATAACCTCTTACACTTTGACTGGTACCAATCTGAACATCATCTTTGTTTGCCATTGTAAGTGAATGAGATGAAGAAGAAAGCTTTCAAATCTGCGTTCACACAAGATATTTGCAGAGAAATCACATTTGAGAGTTGTATGTATCCTCTGTAAAAATCAGATATAAAGCGTAGATTTGTGGGTTGTAAATCGCCGTGACACGCATCAGTAGCATTAACCACGATTAAATTTTGAGTGAATATCATTTTTCCACGTGTCCCATGACAGCCCATAACGGATTGTAACCGTCGATCATGTAATCTCATGTTATAAAGATAGAATAAATATCCCGCTAATTTGCTTTTTGACTTTGGCAAATTTGACTGAGTAACATTTATTTCCGTAGCCTTGTCATCGAGAGATTTTTGGCACAAAGAAATCTTGACATAGATGCCTCAAAGAGCTTCACGACTGCAATTACTCACCGATATTCAATTCCTCTTGTCTTGTCCAACTCGATAATACAAGATGAAGTTTAATACCAATGACCGATCCGTCAAGTGAGCTCACCCAACATGACAAAGACCAACTTCTTGGCAACTTCATTTGCTCAATTGTCCAAACATAAATAAGTACATGGAATTGTTGATACCAATGACTAATCTGCTAAGTGAGCTCACCCATCATAGCAAAGACTAATCCCCTTGGTGAATTCCAGTACATTGCTGATTAAAACAGTATCAGTCAACTTTTATAATTCCAAGTTCAGTCCTTAGTTTAGCAAATCTTTCACTATCTAGTGATTTAGTGAAAATATCAACAAGTTGATCTTCAGTAGGGATGTAAAGAACCACTACATCTTTATTTTCAACATGATCTCTTATAAAGTGATGTCTCACATCAATATGCTTGGTTCTTGAGTGCAAAACATGATTTTCTATGATTGCAATTGCACTTGTGTTGTCACACATAATTGGAATTTCTCTTTCTTCAATTCCATAATCCTTTAACTGTTGTCTTAACCAAAGTACTTGTGCACAGCAACTTCCAGCAGCTATATATTCAGCTTCAGCAGTGGAAGTTGATATAGAATTTTGTTCTTACTGAACCAGGAAACCAGTCTATTTCCCATCAACCGATTGTGTTCTGTGGTGCTTTTTCTATCAATCTTGCATCCAGCATAATCAGAATCTGAGTAGGATATAACTTTGAAGCTTCCATCTTTTGAATACCATATCCCTACTCCCAAAGTTTCTTTTAGATACTTGAGAACCCTTTTGACTGCAGCTAGATGACTTTCCTTAGGTTTTGATTGAAATCTTACACAAACACCTACAACAAAGGATATATCAGGTCTGCTGGCAGTAAGGTACAGCAGACTGCCTATCATCCTTCTGTATAAGGTCTGATCAACATCTTTGCCTTCTTTGTCTTCATCCAATCTAATGTTGGCACTCATAGGAGTTGATACCTTGGTGCTGTTTTCCATACGAAATTTCTTCAGTAGCTCCTTGGTATACTTTGTTTGAAGAATGAAGATTCCATCTTTCATTTGTTTGACTTTTAATCCTAAGAAATAGTTCATTTCTCCCATCATACTCATTTAGAATTTACTTTTCATCAAATTAGCAAAATTTTCACATAGCAATTCATTTTTTTGAACCAAAAATTATGTCATCAACATAAATTTGTACCAGCAGGGTGTTGTCTCCTTCATTGATTCTGAACAGAGTCTTGTCAATGGTACCCTTTGTAAAACCATTGTCCATAAAGAATTGAGATAGAGTCTCATACCATGCTCTTGGTGCTTGTTTCAAACCATAAAGTGCTTTGTTGAGTCTATACACTTTATCCACTTGATCTTTAACTTCAAAACCAGGAGGTTGCTGTACATACACCTCCTCTTCCAGAATTCCATTCAAGAATGCACTTTTGACATCCTTCTGATATACCTTGAAGTTTTTATAAGCAGCATATGCCAAGAATAATCTGATAGCTTCCAATCTTGCAATAGGGGCATATGTCTCATCAAAATCTATTCCTTCTTCTTGAGAATAGACTTTTGCTACTAGTCTGGCCTTATTCCTCACAATGGTACCAGATTCATCCAATTTGTTTCTGGAAACCCATTTTGTACCAATTATATTTGCATGATTAGGCCTTTCCACTAGTGTCCAAACTTGATTTCTTTCAAATTCAATCAAATCTTCTTGCTTAGCAATGATCCAATCTGGATCTGATATTGCTTCTTCAACAACTTTAGGTTCCATTTGAGATAGAAAACAAGTAAACATTGCTTCTAGTTGTCTTCTAGTCCTCACACCTTGCTGTATGTTGCCAATAACTTGTTCACCAGGGTGATCTTTTAACCATTGTGGATTTTGGTTAGGTTGATTCTCAGGAACATCATCTTCAGTAGGGTATGATGTAGCTTCAGGAGGTTCAGCAGATCCTTGAATTGCCTCAGTTGTTGCATCAGTAGTATTACCAGCAGGTGTTCAGCAGGGACAGAGTCGGATATCTTTAGCTCATTTATTCTTTCCAAAAAATCAACACATTCTGGATCAGTGACTTGTTGATTCTCAGCAGGTTCTGAGGCTTCATCTTCCATTCCAGTAAATTTTGGTTCATCAAATACAACATGTATGGATTCTTCATGTCTCAGTGTCCTTTTGTTCAGTACCCTGAATGCCTTGCTGACTGAAGAATATCCCAAGAAGATTCCTTCATCTGATTTTGGTTGGATTGTCTTCAATTGCTCCTTATGATTTAAAATAAAACATTTGCTTCCAAATGGATGGAAATAGGATATATTAGGTTTCTTCCATTCCAAATCTCATAAGGTGTCTTCAGCAGCTTCTTGTTCACTGAGGTTCTGTTTTGTGTGTAGCATGTTGTATTAACTGCTTCAGCCCAATATCTTTCAGGTAATAATGCTTCACAAATCATTGTCCAACCTGCTTCTTTCAAAGTTCTGTTTCTTCTTTTAGCAACCCCATTTTGCTGAGGTGTACCAGCAGCAGCTAGTTGATGTAGTACACCATTCTCGCTTCACAAGATTCTCTTATAACTTTATTGAGAAATTCAAGTACTTTGTCCGATCCGATCTTCACTATCACAAACTTTTCTCATTTTGCAATCTCTTCAAAAGTTCGCATCTTTTGAAGTGTTTCACTTTTCTTGTTCATAAATACCACCCAAGTGTATCTTGAATAATCATCCACAACCACTAAGGTGTATTTCTTTCCTGTTACACTTGTTGGTGTTACCGGTCCAAATAGATCCATGTGCATCAGCTCCAAAACTCTTTCAGTTGATTGCTTAGTTTTTGACTTGAAGCTTGATTTTGTTTGTTTACCTTGCTGACAGGCATCACATATTGCATCCTTCTTGAATGTGATCTCATGTAAACCAATTACCGCTTTTTCTTCACCAACTGATTGATATCATCAAAGTTTAGATGATTCAACTTCTTATGCCATAACCAATTAAGTTCTGATTTGGTATGCACAATCAAACATGTTTCTGGAACAGAAGTAGACCAATCCACTACATACATGTTTTGTTGTCTTCTTCCAGCTAACACAACTTGATCACCTTTCTCACTAATGACAATACAAGTACCTTTGTCAAAAGTGACCTTGTAACCCATGTCACAAAACCGCCCAAAGGCTCGAGAGGTTTGTAGTCCAGTCCTTCCACATATGCAACATTTCTTATTGTTAATCCATTTCTCACAAGTGTGCCATATCCTCTTGTGTATCCTGGTGTGTTCTTGTTGCCAAAATTCACTCTTGGACCATCCTTTGCCACAAAATTTGACAAACAAAGGCTTATTCTTTGTCATATGCCCGAACATCCACCACAAAGTACCAGCACCCTACAAAACAAAGTTAATGCATTTTAGGTACCCAAAACTGTTTGGGTCCATAATGGTCAGTGGTAAGCATGACCCTTGGCAAATTTCCATAAGGTCTTCTCCTAAAAGTGTCATACTTTGGTTCATACATGTATTATACACATCCATAAGGTCTAACAATTGGTTGTGTAGGATTCACATATGCTTTCTGGCCTTTTGGTATGTAATGCTGTTTGAAGTGATTTATGTTGTTAGAAGCATTAGCATAACCACTGGATTGCTGTCTGTTAGGAACATCCTTATAATATGAAGTCTGCTGAGGTCCCTGTTGAGGTCTTGTATAAGTCCTCTGCTGATTCCATTGCTTAGGTTTTACCCTAGCAGCTTGGTTATACTTCATGTTTCTACCAGTGGGGGTAGGAATATTCCAATCATCATCAGTAGGGAACAGTCTACCTTTCCCCTGAGATAAGTATCCCTCAAATGATTGACATTTTTAGGTTTAGGATTCTTATCTTTGGAATATTTCGATTTTGCCTTTTGTGGTCCAAGAGACTTGGTAGCAGTGTCCGCTATCAAGAGTCTGAAGGTCCAGCTGATCCTACCTTTGGATTTACCCTTTTGTTAGTGCATCGATGTCCTTTTGACTTCTCGATTTTGCCTCTTTGAAGCATTCTCGGTAGGATTCACCGCCTCAAAGAACCTTACTAGAGAGTTGGATCTTGTGCGTGCACACAAACTTAGGACCACCTCGGTACTAGGTTCAAGAACCTTACTGGATCCACTCTTATTGGATGGTTGAGTTCCAAATCCAAGGCCTGCTCTATCACCATAAGGCTTTCCAGATTTGAATGCGGTGGAGGAACAAGATTGTTCAAATAGATTCAATTGCTCTCTTGAATGTACAAAGCAGTTTATCTTGATTCTCGTCCAACTTCTTTTCCTTTCCTTTGAGAATTCTTAATTCAGCCTTTAACCATTCAACTTCTGCTTGAAGAGCCTCTTTTTCAGCGTTCACAATCTCATAACTGATTGTATTTTCCTCGCTTGATTAAGGATGACATCCAAAGTTTCTTCATTGTCAGAATTTTTAGGATTTGAACCACAAGTTGATTCACAATCACTTCCAGCAGGAGTGTTTATAGAAACAGAATTGTATACCTCCTCTGTTTCATCTATATTTGCCATTAAAGCATAATCATCCATATCAGCAACAAGTGCGATCATCGTGAATCATTTCCTTTTATGATTCTACTTCATATCCTGATTCATCTTCAGCAACCATAGCCTTTTTGCCAGATCTTCTTTGTTCACTTTTACTCTTCAAGAGGGTCCGACAAATCAGTCCGAATGTCCAGGCTTCTTGCAATTGAAGCAAAGATAATCAGGTTCCTTATTCTGTTTTAACTCGTGATGCTTAGGTTTGAAGTGTCCTGGTTTCTTTCATTGAAAGCACAAATAATCGTTGTCTTTCTTGGAATCATCCTTCTTCTTTTCACTAGGTCTCTTTGTGAAATTCCTTGAAGAGCCTTTTCCGCTTTCATCATTATGATTTTCTTGCTCAAGAGGGCAATCCGCTCTTGCATCTCATCCATTAGATCATCTTGAGCTCCGATGTTTCTTCTGATGTGTAGCAACCAATGCAAGGTGGGTCTTTGGTTCTTCCTTTTCATGGTAAGAACCAATTTCTTGTCAATTCATAGGCCTTAAGATCCGAGAATAATTTGAAGGTATCCTCTTCAGTAGACTTCTCATTTCTTCTATGGCAAGAACCTTCATTTCCTGCACTTCTTTTGCGTGTAATGCCTCCAAGATTTTTGAGTTGATTTCTTCTTTTGAGTAGTTTACACTCAGTAAGGTGAGTTCATCCAGGATTGCATTGAATCTAGATTCCATATGTTCAATGGTTTCATTTGGTTTCATTTTGAACTTTTGGAACTTCTTCTTTGCCACACTAATTTTGTTCTTCTTGATTGCATCAGTGCCTTCACAGATTAATTGTAACTTGTCCCAAAGTTCCTTTGCAGTCTTGCAATCTTTCACCTTCATATACATATTGCTATACAAAGTTCTGTATATAATATCAATAGTAATATTGTTCAAATTTGCTCTCTTTCTATCTTCAGCAATCCATTCCCTTTTTGGCTTTGGAATGTAACGAGTTTCAGCCTCCTCATTCTCGACTTGTGATCTGCAGTGGTCCTCCGTCGTGACATCCATCATCTCATCATGTGTTGCAAATAGAAAAGCCTGCATACGAAGTTTATACTCTTCAAAATGATCTAAAGAACACATCAACATTGTTCTAGCATACTGGTTGTTGTCCATGATGCAAAGCTTTGAAAATCAAAAACTTGAAAAAGCTTTCAAAGTATTTTCACAGGCACAACAAGTAGGAGTACTTCAGAACAGAAGCACTGCTCCGATACCAATTGTTGGTCCCTTAAAAAGGCTTTGGTTAAGTTTAGAGGGAGGGTGAATAAACTTAACACTTAAAACATTTGGTGTTAACAAACTTAGCAACTTCAAGAAATTGTGATCGCTTCGAGAGTCTGTCTCGACACTTAGTAGTCTCATTGACTATTGATTTCACTGAATTTGTGCAGCGGAATATATTCAAATTAAGCCTTATTACTTGTTATTAAAATATGATACCAAGTATTAGATACTCAGTAGTTCAAGTGTGTTATTCAGTTGCTAGTTTCAGTAGATTGATGTGCTAGATATACTAAATGCAGAATATAAGTGCAGAAAGTAAGTAGGCAGTTTTTATAGTGGTTCCAGGTGGTGTAATCCTATACTCCACTCTTCTCCTGTGATGTTGGAGGAAATTCACTAGAGATTTTTGAGGTAGCAGTTACAAAAATCCATAAGTTGTTTGTCCTTCACCAATAACTATGGCTTCACAAACTGAACACTTGGAACAGGTAGGATTGCTGCTCCAAAGTCTTCCACTGGTCCTTGAAGGGTAGGATTGCCTCTTCACCACTCCACCACAAAACAACAGTCCTTGACACCCAAAGATGCTTCACTGTCTTCAGTAGATTCTTGTAAAAGAAAGTTTGAATCAAGTAAGTGATTTAGCTTTCAGCAGCTTGATCAGGATGATATGATCAGCAGCTTGATGTCTTCAAGTGTGTAAATTTGATGTAGCTTGAATGCAGATTACACTTGAAGAACTTGACTAGATCAAGAGCTTTAAGTTCAAGTCGTCACAGGGTGATTTTTTGATCAGAATTCGAAGCTCAAGACTGTCTGTTGTTTTTCCTAGATTTTTATCATCTTTATCTGAATTAGGAGTCCTCTATTTATAGGTAGGAATCCTTGTGACTTATGTTTGAAATTCAAACATAGCCGTTTCAGATTTGTCCCATTTTGACTTGCTTTCTGTCCCTGTACATATAGTATCGACACTCACAAAATCGCTGACAAGACATTTCTGATATGTCCACCCTTTGACTTGTATCCATTGGATAAAGGTCTGAATCTTTCCAACGTCCCTTTGATCTTAGCCATTGATTTGTTTTATAAAAACAGAGGTTGTTACATGTCATTATCCTTGTATTCTTCCAATGTAATCTTGATTAAATCGAAATATTTATTCAGCAGGTTCCTGTTAACATAAGTCTGCTGATATGCTTATTAGTCAGCTGATCCATATTTTGCTGTGTTTAAAAAAACACTTCAGCTAACTGTCTTTTATCTAACTTTTATTTATGAAGTTAGATTACATCATTTTAATCATAACTAAGTTCCAATCACCATTTAACTTATGGAACTTAGACCTTGTACACAAGGTATATGTAATCAGTTTAGGTCATCACAGACTTCCCTAAATTCTGATTCCATATCCTTGACTTCAATTACTAAGTTTGATCCCTTAGCCTTCAACAACTGAGTTTGAGCCCTCACCTTTCGCCTTGAAAGAAGTCCCTAAACTAGTCTACTGACTCAGCTACCCTACTGATATAGACAAGTCTGCTGATGCAAGTCAGCTGACCAATTACAGTGCTTGTTTGATCAAACCAACCCAAAGATCAAACTCTACTAAACCTATACATTTGATCTAGATATCTTTTTGCATTTGCTCTATAACAGCTAGTCTGGCACTCATCACTAAAACATAAAATAAGTCCAACATTCTCTTTATAAAATGAAATCGATTTATACGGTTTCCAATTTGGCTAACCAATATCAAACATTTTTATGGCTAAAACCGGTTCTTGGCATGAGATTTTTTTCCGAATCATAAAGCCTCATATGGTGTCATAAATGAATTTAATGCAGACGGTGAAAGATGAAAGAACTCAGTCTACTACAAGGCAAATTTTATAACAATCAATGAACACCTGTCATCACATGGATGATTGTGTGTGTATGCATATCAAATTTTCAACTATTAAGATCAAAATTGAGTTTGGTATGTTGGATCGTTATAACGCAAAATCACTTTATAGGAGGAGGGGGTTGAATAGAGTGATGGAGATAGATGGATATATACTGATGTACTGGTCCAGGCAGGAGCCTTTCAAATTTTATTGAGTCGCAGAGATATTTAATACAAATCTTAAACAATCAAATGGCGGAAGAACACTCGATTTGTTTATTAGAAGTATATTTTATACCTTAGTGATCAAATACGTAATACGTGTGATCAAAGTGTGTTTAAAAATAGGTTGCAAGGGCAGATTGACACAGATGCAGTTAATCAAAATAAAATAAATTGTATGAAAGCAGAATTATGCAAAAGTTTATTACTTGTCAAGTTTCTTATGATTTAATTGAAATATGTAACAAATCAGTTGATTAGTTAAGTTGATATTATACTTGAATTGTTAGTAAAGTGACTTAAACTCTACATCCGTGGAACTAATCTGAAATCACCGAGTGATGGTCTCAAAAAAATGTATCCAAGTCTGTGAAAGTTAGTTGGAAAGTCTACTAAGTTTCTTCTGGAGTCGGCAACCTGCTGAGGGTCAGCTGAGGTTTTGGGTACATTTGAGTTCTACATCCGGGCAATGATCGCTTGGTGGGATCGGCAGGTGATCCAACATCCGGGGCATTTATGGCAATCCGACAAAGATTCTTGACGGTTAGGGTTTAAGGATCTGTGCCAATAAATACCAACTATATTGATCATTGTAAAGTGTGTAATCCGTCTCAAATTCAAATCATAATAAAATATCTCTTTCTATCCGTGGAGTAGTCGCCACAACGCCGGAAACCACGTTAAATCTTGTGTTCTTCTTGTTTCTGTTCCTCTATATGATTGTTTATGTTAGATTGCTTCTGTGTTTATCTTATTGCATCTGGATTCTCTCTATCATGTTATAACAAACTGGTATCAGAGCGTTGGTTTCTGAGAGAATCATCTGTACGGACAAACATTATCTTCACCAAGACCTTCACCGGTGCTAGGAATCTGTGATAAAAGTTGTGATCTTTGGCAAGAAATATGTCTGCAGTTAACGTAAAAATTGACAAATTTACAGGAAGAGACGCTTTTAGTCTGCGGGCAAATCAAGATTCGGTCTTGTTAAAACAACAAGGATTATGGACTCATTTATCCGTAAAGGAGATGTCGGGCTCAAAGAGATTCTCGCCTAGAAGAGAAAGCACATTCAACCATCATGTTGTGCTTATCTGATGATGTTATCACTGAAGTTGCTGAGGAAGACATAGCTGCCAAGTTGTGGGCAAAGCTTGAAAGCCAGTATATGACTAAGTCATTAACCAATAAGTTTCTGCTGAAGCAGAGACTATTTAGTCTGAGGATGCATGAAGGAGGTCTGCTGAGGGAACATCTGGATCAGTTGAACACAATATTACTTGATCTCAGGAATATTGATGTTAAAATTGAAGATGATGATGCAGCCATAATCCTATTGATGTCATTACCAAGTTCATATGAAAACATTGTGTAGTCCTTCATAGTTGGGAAGAATACGGTGGCTTTAAAGGAAGTAAGGGCAGCCTTGCATGCAAGGGAACTGAGACACAAGGCAGCATGCAGGGGCGGACGCAGGATCCCGGGTAAGGGGGGCGATATTATGGGAGAGTGTAAATTTTTAGGAGGGGAAAAATACACAATATACATAATAGTGTGTTTTCCGGATCTAGGGGCACTTGGCCCCTCACCCCTCATCTTAAATCCGCCCCTGGCAGCATGGACATACAATCAGGCTGCTGGACTAGTATTCATTAGAAGTGGGAAAGGGCATGGACAGAAGAAGAAATCCAAGAAGGGTAGTTCCAAAGGTCCTAATTCTATAGATGTCTGTAATTACTGTAAAAAGCAGGGGCATTGGAAGTCCAATTGTTCAAAGAAGAGAAGGCAGCAGGAGAGCAATTCTGGCACATCAACTGTGGCTGCTGAGCATTCTGATGAGGATCTGGTTATAGTTGCTGGGATTCAACACATCATGCTGATATTTGGATCTTAGATTCTGGAGCATCCTATCATATTTGTCCCCCACATGGAGTGGTTTTCTACTTATGAGCAGATCGATGGTGGTCATATTTCTATGGCAAATAGCAAGGTCTACAAGATAGTGGGAATTGGCTCAGTCAAGTTGAGGACAGAGGATGGTAGATTCTGCACACTGAAAGATGTTAGACATGTTCCATATATGACCAAGAATTTGGCATCTCTTAGTCTACTAGACAGCAAGGGGTTCAATTTCAAAGGAGAAGGTGGAGAGCTAAATGTCCACAAAGATTCAAACTTTGATCCTCAAAGGTATCAAGAAAGGAACCTTGTATATATTACAAGGCTCTACTATATCTAGCTCTGCTTTACGTGGGCATCCTCAATGCTTCATCACCACAAAGAGACTGGTTGTAAGGCACATGAGACTTGGTCTCATGGGTGAAAGAAGATTGCAAGTCCTTTCTTCAGCATGTTTTCTTGGGGATATAAGGTCAAGACATTGGACTTTTGTTAGCACTGTGTGTTTGAGAAGCTAAATAGAAGCAAGTTCTCAGCAGGCATACACAGTACAAATGCATCACTTGATTATATCCATTCTGATTGTTGGGGTCCATCAAAGATGGAATCATTGGGTGGTCATAGATACTTTGTGTCATTCATAGATGACTATTCAAGAATGATTTGGGTGGTGATGATGAAACACAAAAGTGAGGCATTCAACAGTTTCAAGCAGTGGAAGGCTCTAGTGTAAAATCAAAAGGCTCAGAACAGATAATAGTCTGGAATTCTACTGGTCAGTGTTTGATACATTATGTAAGGATGAGGGTATTGCCAGACATCGTACAGTCAGGAATACACCTCAGCAGAATGGTGTAGCTGAAATGATTAATCAAACTCTTCTGGAGAGGGCAAGATGTATACTCTCTAATGCTGGTTTATCAAGGAGATTTTAGGCAGAGGCTGTAACCAAAGCATGCTACTTAATCAACAGAAGTCCTCACACAAGGATCAATCTCAAGACACCATTTGAGATGTGGTCAGGCAAGCCTTCTGACTACTCAGTTTTGTGGGTATTTGGAAGCACAGTTTACTATCATGTGAATGAAGGGAAACTGAAACCAAGAGCCAAGAAGGGAGTGTTTGTGGGGTATGGTGATGGATTTAAGGGTTATAGAATTTGGTCATCAGTAGAGTCCAGGGTCATACTCAGTAGAGATGTGGTCTTTGATGAAAATTCTATGATTAACTCATCAGTGGGGAGGTCTGTTGAATCTAAAACCAGTGCTAAATCTCAGAGGGCTGAGAAACATGTGGAGCTTCAAGTGGAGTCTACTGATATGCAACAACAGCTGATCCAAGTCAGCAATCATCTGATCTGGTTGTTAAACCAGAGTTTGATCCAAGCTAGTCTACTGAACAAGGATCAGCAGAGCATCAAACAGGGAACATTGGTCAGCAGAGTATAGCTGTCAGCAGGTCTAGAAGATCAAATGTTGGGGTGCCTCCCAAGAGGTATGGTTTTGATGATATGGTTGGATATGCACTTCAAGTTGCAGAAGAGGTGGATGGTTTTGAACCTTCTACTTATAGGGAAGCAATGACATGGTCTGAAGAATCTCAATGGCTTCCTGCCATGAGAGATGAAATGGAGTCATTATTGAAGAATCAAATTTGGGATCCAGTTAAACATCCAGCTGATAAGAGAGTGGTTACTTGCAAGTGGATCTTCAAGAAGAAGGAAATAATGACTGAGGCAGAAGGGGTCAAGTATAAGGCATGTTTGGTTGCAAAGGGGTTCGGTCAGAAAGAAGGAGTGGACTTTGATGAGATATTCTCACCAGTGGTCAGACACACTTCAATCAGAGTGTTTCTAGCAATATGACATAGCAGGATCTTGAACTTGAGCAGTTAGATGTGAAGACAGCCTTTCTACATGGTGAGGTAGATAAAGAGATATACATGACTCGGCCAGAGGGATTTCAAGTTCCTGGCAAGGAAGGTTTTGTGTGGAAGTTGAAAAGGTCCTTGTATGGACTGAAGTAGGCTCCTAGGCTGTGGTATAAAAGGTTTTATAGTTATATGATCCAGTTGGGTTATAACAGAAGTCCATATGACTGTTGTGTGTATCACAGTCAGCTAAGAGATGGATCACATATCTATCTTGTCCTGTATGTGGAAGATATGTTGATAGCTGCTGAAAAGAAGTCTGATGTTCAAAATTTGAAGAACCTTCTCAGTGCTGAGTTTGAAATGAAAGAGTTGGGTGCTGCCAAAATGATTTTGGGGATGGAGATCTGGAGAGATATGAGTCAAAAGAAGTTGTTCTTGTCTCAGCAGGGTTATATACAGAAGAAATTGGCTAGATTTGGCATGTCTGCTTCAAAACCAATAGATACACCTATGGCATCTAATGCTTATTTGTCCATTTATGCTTCACAATCAGTAGAGGAGAAGGATTCTGATGTATGCCATGGTTTGCACTAGGCCTGATTTGGCTCAGGCAGTCAGTGTTGTCAGCAGGTTCATGGCTCAACCTGGAAAGGAACACTGGAAAGTTGTGAAAAGAATGTTCAGGTACCTTAGGGGTACAACTGATGTTGGTCTCATTTATGGAGGTGATACTCAAGGTCTGGTCACAGGGTACTGTGATGTTGATTATGCAGGTGATGTGGATAGTAGAAAATCAATGACGGGTTTTGTGTTTATCTTATTGCATCTGGATTCTCTCTATCCTGTTATAACATAAATATAGACTTCAAGATGTATAAGCGGATTAGCAGCACAAGATATCAGCAAGAGCAAGCAACTACTAACACAGAGTGGGGCAAGACAAATCACACAAAGTTTCAGAACTAAGACTCAAAAGCCATAAATTGAATCATCATACAATTGAAAGAGGGTACAACAAAACAAAATGACAAGATATAGTTAGACTGGCTTTAGAGATCACAAAGTCAAATATACTTATATGTCACTTCAATATTCTGAGTTATGACTAAAGTGTATTATGACCTCTAGTTATGAACAGGACCAATCAAACTCTATATAAAAAAAACCAACAGGTTTAGTAACAAAACATTGGACTATTAAACTATCAAAAACACATAGATGAACAAAGGACAAAAGATGTCAAAGTTTGAGTACCTTCAAACACACAATCAAGAACACCAGACAAGAACTCGCCACTGGTCGCTTGCAACACACGAATTACTAGCAATAGGATTAGGTCTATCACAAAGATATTGAAGGCGAGTCGAGGTCGAATCCACAGAGACTCGTAAGACACAAATTAACTAAGAGCGATAACAATTAAGACGCTCGACTACAAAAAATGGTGTAGAAAGTAAACAATGGTAACAAAGAACACACACAAGAATATGCAAAATTAACACTCCGAGTTTCTAATGAATTAGTTCTAACTATGAGTTATTAGTTATTTCCCCCAATCTATGCATTGATCTACCCCATTGTGAATTTTAATTCTTTAACAGCTTTGGGTGTTATCCCCAAAACTTACGATAATTCCATGGGACGGACAGTAGGTGCCTATGTGCAATTAACATCCTTCATTGGTTGTATTAATCCACACACAATAAGATCTAGGGATAGTCGGCTCAAGACCGAGAACCTCCCTAAGCAACCACTGTGGACTGACTGGCACGTTCCTAAGGATGCTAATTTACGATAACATGCAAATAAATGATCAGGCTAAAAAACATGTAAATTAAATCTGTCGATCAGACGTAATTGGCGCTGATTATCATGAATTAGGATTTACTAGGTGTCTGGAAATTGCGATAAAGACAGTCGCTATTGCGAGAGAGCGCTACCTCTATTTCATGATTTCTTCACCAAAGATTCGATCTATGCACATATAGGGTAAATAAACTAACTACTACATAGTAGAACTAAATTAAGCAATTAAACCATACTAATCACAAAGGAAAACAACATAAATACATCTAGAGAAAGGCGGAAAACTATATTCTCGATGCCGAGCATAGATCCTCCGCGGATCTCTCCCTAAAAGGCGATTCCATTGGATCCGTGACTTAAACATAGGAAATAAAAACAGACTTTTTATTGCATAATACTTGTAATATTCAAAGTACAATGAAATTGATGTCTGATGCCTCTTATTTATAGCTGAATAAACCGACTTAGCTAGCCTAAAAACTATCGCTCGTCTAAGAAAACGTGTTTCCCGAAGCTTCTAGGATGCTCGAATTTGCGGCAATGGGTCTCGCTATTGCGAGGTAAGTTTCATACTTTTTATCTTTGCCTACTCAACTTGGAAGGTCCTGGAATGCCCTAGGCCCAATTCTTCATCCTGTCCGCTCTAGAATCCATCTCAACACTTAGCCCAAATCTTGTTACCTGAAAATTGCCCAATAACACACGAAATAATACCAATTCTGGGAATAATAATAACAAATACCAACTTCTCGATTCATGAACCCGACATAGATCATTCAACACAAATGGTTCATATAAATGGCCGAATAACAACTAGTTTTAGCTTAGAATAGGTGAAATGTTGATGTCGTAGGATGTATCATTTTAAGCGTCATCAACTACCCTTACTAGCCTTTTTCTCGTCCTGGAGCAGAGTATCAAGCCTTTTGCCTTTACGATATTCATCATTGGCTATGCAACGGGCGTCGATCAACAAAGCCCTCAGCTCGCTATCAATAGGGCGGCATGAAGCACAGGGGGCTGACCTGCTCGCCCTCCAGCTCACAGTCCGCCAGCTCGGATCAAGCCCGCTTGACTAGGCAACTAAGTTGATACATGATGGTTACAAGGTGAAGATCCCGCAGCGGTTACCAACCAAGCTCACCCAAGCAGAGCCCGCCATATCAACCATGCCCTTACTTATGCTTTAAATACATTTAATTATGCCTTAATTACCGCCGACTCTTAGTCCCTATAACTAGCGGAATTTGTTGTTGAAAAAGTGTTCTAAACCCAATCGGGTTGGACCGGATCCGACCGGGTCGGGTCATTTACAGTCTGTTTTAGTTAATGTAATGACTTTATTATGATTAATAAAAGCACTTTTGTTATTATATATTGTTTATCTTCATGTTATTGATTGTATATATATAGTAACGTTCCTAGTGTCAAACTGTGATAGAGAAACCATGATAGTGATTATGGTTGATGAGATCTCTAATCACTTTAATGAGTTTGATACTTAAATGTCTCTAGTCGTATGTACTGTCGGGACATTGATAGTTGGTTAGACTAGCACGTATTGGATGTCTTCTATCTTATTGAAGATAGAGATAGATCTCGTCTATCGAAGTGTAGAGACACTTGGACTGTACGTGGACGTGTATTAGAGAATGCGTATGTTAGACTGACCCATTTACATTAAGTGCCACACTATGTGGCAGTTGTGTAATTATCCTTAAGACCGGAGTCTACATGGCATCACGGTGTGGATTGTCATGCTTTGATACTATTGATATTTCCCCTAGCCACGGGGCGATCATACTGTAGTGATTGGATGTGATATTGAAGCATGCGCAATATACATGTTAGTTCGTCCGGGAACCGCGTATCCTATGATTGGGAATGAATATCCGAAATGGCCTTCTTATAAGGAATGTCTAGCTCTCGAGAATCTTTGCAATGTGGGAGTAAATGAGTTATTCCGAGAGAGCATGATATCCATATTATAAGATATGATCGTTAATGTATTGACACTCGAGATACGATCGTATGTATATTATTACAGCGGTAGGTTTGTAATTTACACGATAATCAAGCTTCATGAAAGGTAGTAGTCATTGCTTTTGACTCTTCCGATGATTGGGGTCACGGTGTCTTGCTAGACGCTATCCCGTGATTGTTAGGTATGAAAGGCATTTTCGTAATTTGCACTTTGTATCTACGATCAACATATTCAGAAGCCTATCGGGTCACACACATATGAACATCGAGTCGGATTAAAATGCGGTTATAGTTGATGACCAAATAAGGAAAGTTATTTCAAGACTATAAAGGTTATAGTGGTAAATTAATATGGTGGTATTTATTTATTATGAATAAATAAATTACAAGATATTAATTATACATAAATTATATTAATTAAAGAATATTCCGGATGCCAATATTTGGCAGAGTGGTGCGCAGATCACAAAGGTATAAGATACACTTGGATTGTGTAATTTAATTATTGAGATTACCACAATATTAATATTGGATATTAATTGAATTTGGAAAAATAGATTTATGGTAATAAGATAAATATATTCAATATAAGATATTGACAATATTTAGTTTTTATTTAATATAGGATATTATAATAAAAGAGATAAATCAACCTAAGTGATTTTCCTTATTTTATTGGGAAAATGTTTTTCTCTTTCATCTATCTTCTAGAAGCTAATCCCAATCAGTTTGGGAGAAGGAGTGGGCGCACCATACCTCTATATAAGAGGAGGTTGGCTAGCTCTTTTGTACATCACAATTCCAAGAGCTAATAGTTCTTGAGTGAAATAGAGAGCTTCTAATAGAGAGTTAGACAGAGAGAAAAATGCCGGTCTAGCAGCCGGATTTTTCTGATAGCAATCCAAGGAGGATTCCGGCGAGGAGTTCGTGTGGATAATCGATAGAGGCCGGACGCGTGGACGGTTTGCGCACAGTACTACTCTCCATTGACGGTCAAAGCATCGATTTATAGATCAGCCAAGGTCTATACCGTCAAACTACATAACGTGTTTATTGTATTAAACGAAGTCGATCTTGGGATCGGAAATCAAATTTTAAATTCCGCTGCGTTAAACTAGTGATTTCCTAACATTTGTACCTTGAAAAAGAGATATCTTAATGAAAAAGAGATATCTTAATGAAAAACACGGACAACCTCTGTCAATTTGACGACGGCTTTAATGTTCTACATACCTTCATATTTTCTTCATCTTGTTCTTGAACATCCTCATATTGTTCTTGAACACCACCGCATAACCACCAGAGAAATCATTCCATTTCACTGGATATCCACCGTTAAAATCAATCAAACCCGTTTTTGATATGTCCGATCAGACAAGATTTAGATATAGCTTATAGTAACACATAAGTGGTATAATTGGAAAATTAATCAAACTTAAATGCAACTGGAATGCATATTTCAACATGGTAGTTATTGACCACCATAAAATTTGCCCTGCTACAAAATCCAACACACATTACTATATTTTAAAAGCATCCATGTCCTTACAATACTAGATTACATAGTAAAAGCAACATTGTGCTCCACAATTACTTCAAATACATAAGTTCCCAAACCCAAGTACTATTACTACCAAGTAAATACATCTTTCCTCCTTACTTTCCTCGTTCCACGGTCCACACAACCTAATTAAAATTCTGTAATGTCTATGACTTCATCATGCGTAACCACATACACTACATGAAGCTCGTGAAACACTAGAGTAAGTATAAACGCCTTGGAAACATGAAAACTCTACGAAAATGAGAAGGTGAGGGAGAGAAAATAACATCATCAAAAGTAAGAGTGGTAGTCACCCTCCTACGTACCCTCATCAACGTTGGGTGTTGTTCATCTGCAAAATGTTAAATTATTAAGAAATGAGTTATAAAGCTTAGTAAGCAAATCCACATCAAGGGGAACAAACCGTTTATTGGATTGATGTCAAAGTTCTAGTTTCCCTTTCACAAACATAGAATGCATAAACTTAACAAAATCAAGAAATTAACACTACATGACATATAATTCAGACATCTACTAGACTACATACCTAGAACAACAAATAAACATAAATCATTATCATTACCTTGAATCCAAATTAATTTTCTAATTCATCATTTTTAAGGTTAGATTTAAAACAATGTAAAAGCATAATCTTTAAACTAAAGACGAAACCTTTTGATAAAAAGAATTCTTTACTGTGGAATATTATATTATATTGTTGTAACACGTTACTTGTGTAACATAACATATTAATTGTATTGTATAAACAATTAATATGTCAAAAAGTAACATTTTTTGTCCTATTATGTAATAGCCGACTCTAGCACTTAATGCTCTACTCCTAGCATTTATTACTCTACTAGGACCTTTCATTCATGCTTGTATCTATTTATACTCATTCTTTTATCATGAATAAACAAGTTGAGTTTACTCAAGTATTATTGATTTCTCAAACTCTCTTCATGGTATCAAAGCCATAATCTTCTTTAATCCGCTGCAAAATCTCCTATCTTTTCAAGAATGTCTTCATTATCCGACGCCTCTTCATCCTCAGTAGAGTCTCAAAGAGCCTCGCAGTCAGTGGTCACTTGAAAACTATTCTTTTACAAATAATGACTTGATGGCAACAACTATATACGTGGGTCAAGATCTATTAAAATGTATATCTCGTGCCGCGAGCAAGATGGGATACTTGTCTGCTCCAAACTCCGCCCCTCACTGCTCGGCCCCAAGTTTGAAGCATGGGATACAGAAAATAACCAAGTCATGACCATCCTCACGAGGTCAATGACAAAAGAGATCGATGAGAATCGCATGATGTATGACACTCTTTGCTAAGGATATCCGGGGATAATGCCGAGACCTTTACTCAAAAAAGGACAATACATCCGAGGTCTATGAACTTGAAGCCCAAATCTGCACTGCGCACAATGAGATCTGCATCAGAACTCAAGATTTCAACCAACTATCTAAGGCATGGCAACACCTAGATATGTTGGAAACTCACCCATGGAAGGATGTAGAGGATGCTACCTTATACAAGGATATCATGGAGAAGAAGAGGGTATTCAAGTTCCTTACGGGACTGAACTCATCCCTTGATGATGTTAGAGGTAGAGTTCTTGCTACTAAACCTCTCCCCAACCTCAAATCTGTGTTTGCTAAAGTCAAACATGAGGAAAGCAGGAGAAAAGTAATGTTGCAAAGCAACCCTGCTGGTCACTCTACTGATAGCTCAGTAATGATGGTGGTCAGGAAGCCTACTGAGGTCACTGAGACTTATAGAAGACCTACTGAAAAGACAAGAAAGTTGTTCTGTGACCACTGCAAACGCACAAATCACACCAAGGACACTTGCTGGAAACTACATGGTAAGCCTAATTCCTCTAAACCCTTCAAACCAACCAGGAAAGTCGTAGCGGGCATGTCGGTGAAGAAGAAACAAAGACACTACTTTGGATGCCCAGCTTTGTCGCCTTCAAAGCCTTCATTGCTCAACAAAAGGAAGTTAGTTCTATCAACGACATAGCTACACATGCTAAAACAGTATATTCCACTCACCTCTCAAGAAGTGATACTTGGATTGTTGATTACGGGGCATCATCCCATATGACTGGTAACAAGAGGCTCATATCTCACTTTAAGCCTCACATCATCGATCCACAATATTAAGATTGCTTTGATGGATCTATTTCCTGTGCACAAGGTTTTGGAAATGTTAAACTTCTTCGATAAGATCTACCTACAGGATGTCCTATTTGTTCCAAAATTAGATCAGAACCTTATATCTCACAAGAGACTCACTAAAGACCTAAATTGGACAGTCATGTTTATTAACAATCAATGTATTTTCCAGGATCTTTCTTTATAGGAAGTGATTGGGAGAGCTAAATCCTGCTCAGGACTGTTTATTGTCAACCGTGCTGAAGACAGAAAATTGAAGACTGAAACTGCCTCAGCAGCCTGTAACCAAACCTTAGACAATATCATGTTATGGCATTATAGACTAGGTCATCCAAGTTTTGGTTATTTAAAGTCTTTATTTCCTGAATTGTTTAAAGGATGTAATCTTAGTGACCTTCAATGTGATATTTGTCAGGTTGCCAAACTTACTAAATCCGTGTATACTAAAATATCTTACCTACCCTCCACACCTTTCACTTTGATTCATAGTGATGTCTGGGGACCTTCAAGAGTTAAAAGTATAACAGGAAAGATGTGGTTTGTCACCTTTATCGATGATCACACCAGGATCACATGGCTGTTTTTTATTAAAGATAAATCTGAAGTTGGAACCATCTTCCAAGAGTTCTATAACATGGTATCCACTCAATTTGACACTAAGATTAAATTCTTAAAAACAGATAATGCCCTGGAATACTATGAGTCCAACCTCAGCACCTTCCTGAATGATAAGGGAATTGTTCACATAAGTAGCTGTGTAGAGACACCTCAGTAGAATGGGGTTGCTGAGAGGAAGAACAGGCACTTACTAGAGATGGATAGATCAGTCATGTTCACCACACATGTGTCTAAATACATGTGGGGTGAAGCTATATTAACAACCACTTATCTGATCAACAAGTTACTCAGCAGAGTGTTAAGATTCAAAACTCCCATCCAAACCCTACTGAAAATTCATCCCTCTCCTCATCTCATTGCTGACTTGCCTCCAAAAATCTTTGGATGTACTGTGTTTGTCTATATTCATGCCCAACTAGAGGCTTTGCCAATCCCTATACCAAATCCTAATATTCAGCAACCTCATGAGACTTATCAGCCTCTTGACCCTGAACTCCCTACACTCTTCGAACCTCAAAGAACTCAACCGATACTCCACAACCTCCTCGAACTCTGTTTGATATACCTCAAAGAACCTCATCGATACTCCTAAACTCACGATATTGATAACAGACCCATTGCTATCCGAAAGGGAAAGAGATCATGTACTGACCACTCTATTCATAATTATGTATCACATGATTACTTGTCACCTGGTTTTGCTATGTTTACACAGGATTTGGATACTCATTCCATTCCTAAGAATATACAGGAAGCTCTCAAACATGACAAGTAGAAAGGTCACATCAAAAGCCCGAAATGATCGCACTTATTGACAACCATACTTGGGATCTCACCACTCTCCCACAAGGAAAGAAGACTGTCAGCTGTAAATGGCTATTCACCATCAAGTACAATGCTGATGGTACTATTGACAAGCACAAATCTAGATCAAGCTTGCAAGGGGCTTCACTCAAACATATGGACTTGACTACAAAGAGACATTTGCACCTGTAGCAAAGCTCAACACAGTCGTCTTTGATCTCGCTTTGTCATCCTACTTGAATGGCCACTCCACCAATTGGACATCAAGAATGCCTTCCTAAATGGTGATCTCACTGAGGAAGTCTATATGATCAGCACTCTCCCGTTTTACCAACACTCACACTAAAGGGAAATTTTGCAAACCGAGAAAATCTCTATATGGCCAAGCAAATCCCAAGAGCATGGTTTGGCAAACTTACTACTGTGGTTAAAGCTGCTGGATATCATCAGTGCAACTCAGATCACACCATGTTTATCAAAAAAACCAACCAGAGAAGATCCATCCTTATTGTCTATGTGGATGATATCATCATTACTGGTGATGACCCTGCTGAGATCCACACATTGAAGACCCTCCTGGCAAAAGTGTTTCAAGTTAAAGATTTGGGCTACCTCAAGTACTTCCTTGGCATGGAAATAGCAAGAAACAACCAAGGTATATCAGTTTCACAGAGGAAATATGTGTTGGACCTGCTGAAGGACACAGGCATGCTAGGGTGCAAACCAGCTATCTCTCCAGTAGACCACAGTAATCCACTAGTGCACGGTAATGTAGCTGTAAGAAAGGAACAATATCAGAGACTTGTAGGAAAACTTATTTACCTCTCCCATACAAGACCTGATATTGCATATGGAGTTAGCCTTGTCAGTGAGTTCATGCATTGCCCTACTGAGCACCATTGGGATGCTATCTACAGAATACTAAGATACTTAAAGTCAACTCCTGGCCAAGGCTTACACTTCACTAAGTCTACTAAAAGATCAGTGAAGGTCTATCTATACCTTGTCGATCGGGTGGTTGCCATATAGACAGAAGATCTACCACATGCTATTGTTCATATGTATGGGGTAATCTAGTCATTTGGAGAAGCAAGAAACAACCTCATCGCTCTCCGAATCGCATTGAAGTCGAACTCAGGGCACTTGTTTTGGGCATTTGTGAAGCACTCGTGGGTCGAAAAAGAGTCCTTACGACCTTCAAAGAACCTATCATCCTCTCGATGTGACAATAATTCAAAGATTATGCATGGCGAGAGGATCCTGCTCATCATGATAAGACAAAACATGTGGACATTGACAGACATTTCCTTAAAGAGAAGATTGATGCCCGGATCATTCAACTTCAATATGTTTCCTCAAAGGACTGCAATCGCGATATTCTCACCAAGGCCATTCCACCACTTATGTTCAGCAGACTGAGTAGCAAACTTGGTTGTATTGACATATACAACCCAGTTTGAGGGGGGTGTGGAATATAATATGATATTGTTGTAACACGTTACTTGTGTAACATGACATATTAATTGTTTTGTATAAATAATTAATATGTCATAAAGTAACCTTTTTTGTCCTATTATGTAATAGCCGACTCTAGTAATTAATACTAGCCGACTCTAGCACTTAATGCTGTACTCCTAGCATTTATTACTGATGACGTAGATCAAGTGATAATAAAATACTCGATCACCATAAACCAATACTAGCAAGAGGACTAGGTCCATCGTAGTATAGCTATAGCGAATCAAGGTCGATCCCACAGGGAACCAATTGTGGGTCATTTATATACAAACAATTAATTATTCATGTCAAAGACACAAAGCGGTCTACGACCAACAAGAGACAAGAAAGATAAAGGACTCGACTCGACACGACACAACAAAGACAACGTAATTAACCTCCCCAATTATTATGTTATCTTTTGGATCTAGAGATTCTATATAATTAAGCTAGACTCGACAACTATTAATCCGATTCGTATTTCTTTTATATTGGCTACGGGAGTCATCCCCTAAACTAGATCTAGCTCCGGTTAGGCCATCTAGATCACTGTGCTACATTACGTGACTTCGCTTCGTAGGCCTCCATCTCATATAACTTGCACGCTTACAATACTAGGGATGCCGATATTAACCGTATTCCTCACCTAGGCAACATTCATGTGGTTAGAACAGATCTAGATCTCGCTGAAAGTCCCGGAAGATCAATTCATGAGCCGACCTAGGAGCCCTATATTGGTATTTTCTAATCATACGCTAATTAAAACAGACGAGCAACGTAGCCGTAGCAATACCTACTAAGATAAGAAATTCTAGGTGGACAATCACACCATAAAGACGTGGCTAGATTGACGTGGCGAAAACCTAAATCTTAGCGTTTCAACATACGTAACGGATAAAATAGAGTTTCATAAAGCAATTATATAGATCTACTAAAAACATGATTGTCGATCATACCAAAGTCATCTATAGGTCACCGGATAACAGATCTGGGCGTGTGGATCCTTATAGACAAGGAATCCCCATTGCCTAATATCGTATCCTTAGATCTACATCGTCCGGTGAAGAACGAACAACCTCAAACGATAAACAATAATTGGGGGGACTTAATTACAAAGAACAAAGAACAAATAAATACAAGAACTCACATAATTGCTGCTGAACTTGTATTAAAACTGCTCTGAGAAACTGAGAATTTATGTTATGAGTTGTGTTATTCAAGATATAAAGTGATACAATGAAAGGGAGTTTATATAGGCTATAAAACCGACTTAGAATAGCCGTCAGCCGACCTAATTCGTAAATCCTAAACCCTAACGAGATAGAAAACGCGTGCCTGGAGAAGCAAGGACAATTTAGTCAACTCGTTGGCGGCGGGAGCGGTGGCTCGCCGCCAAATGAGCCTGTTGATTCGCCTGGGCCTTTTTCTGCTTCGTCTGGTCCGTTCCTGGTCCGTTTTGGTGCTTTTATCCACTCCGAAGTCCAGCTAAATTTCTTCCGAATCAAGCCCACTATAAATAAGACATAAAACAAGGCTTGTAATATCAAATAACATAATAAAATGGCTAATTACATAATAACGAGTCGTAACTCGTTCGGGTGTAATTTATGCATGAGACGACTAATTATTAACCACTTAAAGCCCATTTACGCTAGAATCGGGGTAATAAATAGATAATTAACGGTGTAAATTGACCATCATCAACTACCCCCCACTTAGCCTTTGATCGTCCCGAGCAAACACGTAAGGCAAAAGAACCACCAAACATAATTTACTAATTGATAGAAGACTCATTCAAAATTCCAAAGTAAATAAAATAGCAAACACGCTTTATCGCTTAGGCATTAACCTCTATTTCATCATTGAATCAACGTGTGTGTGATATAACCGTCATGCAGAGTATTCGCAATAGAGAGATTCGAATTATAATGTCCTCTAGATGCAACTTTCACCACTCAAAACTTTGTGACGCCTCCTTATTAACAAATAATACAGGTGTAATACCAGATTCTAGTGAAGCGGGGCGGATTTGGAAACCAAGAAACTTTTCTCAGTTCACGTTTGTTTCTTTGCCAGGGCCGCATAGATTCTAGGGACAGTAACCTGCAATGGTGGGTGCTTAGCAAGCAACTACCTTCAAATCTCCACGAACTTGCTACCATACTGCCTTGTTTTACAACCGTGCACCTTGTGCTCCATCGGTTTAGCAGTCTCTAACCTAAATGTTCATAATAATTTTTTTCCGTTTTTTTTTCTCTTTTTTTAATTTTATAAATCAAATCTGCTTTTTCTTGCCCGGTTTTGCTTCACTATCATTGATATTAGCCTTATCGAAAGTATGACAAGAAGAAGTAATCACAAAGTCAAGTATTTCTGTTTCAACCTTCGAAAAAATAATTTCTTATCTAACCTTTCGGACTTAGCATTTAAGTTATATGTGCTTAAAAAGGTCGACTTAACGACAAAATATATGTTTAATACAAAACTACGCACACAAATATGATATGATATTTACTAAGCAATTACAAGTAAGCATGGCAAAAATAAGTTATAACTATGTCTAAGAGCTTCTTTCATCATCTATACATGCTCGGTTTTCACAAAAGATAAATGTGATTCAAGCTTAAAATATTAAATTTACTTATTTATTGATTATTTGATATACGGAAGCTAAGTGACTCGTGACTTCCCCTTAAACGATGCATTGTCCTCAATGTATAAAATAAAATAAAGATAGAACTTAGCTTCGGTCAAGCTACCAAGTGGAACAAGTCGATCAACTTCGGGCACATAGATAGACCGTGGAACTAACAAGAGATATATCATTTGCAAAACAAATCTTCAACAAAGCTCGTAACTCGTTACAGCGTTAGCCCATAAAAAGTAATAATCAAAAAGGGGCAGTAAAAGGAATAAAATAAACCTCAAACTGATGTTTAAGCCCTCACTATGTTTATTTTATAGCATTAAAACTACTCGTTTAGACATGATGTACTAAAACGAATAAGATAAAGGATATACGGACTCAAAAAGAAAAATACTAAATAGAAAGAAATATAAACAAGCAACTAAAGATGGTAGTCTTCATCGATATCCTCCACCACAAAAATATTCTTGAAACTGGGTGGAGAAGACAAAGATCAAAAAGAATTACCCCATGTGGGAAAACACGAGGTTGACTGGATCAACCATGTATTCAATCCAGTGTAAAAGAGAAACTTGGTAAGGTATAACAGATTGAATGTGACCTATAGGCTAAAGATAAAATCAGATACTTAGCGCAGACGCTTCACGTTTTGATTGGATATCAACAACGTAGGGAGATGTAGCTTCTCCTCAAATTACTAATTACCCAATTTATCACGTAGAAGGTCTCAACGTCATCAACAAGGTCGGATCGGTGTGATTTTTAGAACAAAGCTCATCATCTATATGTGCCGGAAGGGTCAGAAAAATTGTGAAATTGAAATCTTCCGGTGGAAAGAGAAGTTGTATTTCGATCGAACCAAAAACTTATGAAATCTAGCTAGGTTCAGAACTACACTTACCCCGGCTAGGATCATGAAAACCAAAATGATAAAAGATAATCATTAAAACTTAGCAATATTACTAATTTCGCAACACAATGGTATTTTGTAAACAAAATGGAGGTTGAAAGTATGATGGGTTTAGAAAAAGATATACATAAATATGGTAAGAAAAGATAATATAGGGATGGGGCAGAAATTGTGTTCTGGGTGGGTATTGGTGAAGGGATTGGGTTAGGGTGAGAGAGTGAAATAGATGGAAAGAAAGAGAGGGGATGAAAGAATGGTTAGAAATGTGAACTGTTGGGGCAGATTGGTGAGAGGATCGAAAAGTTTGAAGGTGAAAAAGTGTAAAGGAAAGGATAAGGGTAGTTGCAGAATGAATTGCACACAACTTTGGATTTTCACTCGGATCGCCATTCTAAAAAGTTTTGGGAGTTGACCAAAAAGCGTTCTTGTTCACACCAATCATTCTCTGTTACATTTGCAATAATTCTCAAGGTCTCTTAATGCTTCCATCTTAAGGTTGATTGCTAAATTTCCTTTTCATTAGCAATTTTTCGACTCTCCTTTGAAACTCTAATTCACGTGGCCTATATTGAGTAAAAAAGTTTTGCACATCCTTAGCCTAATGGCCATCGGAACACGGCAAAATAAAAAACCTCAACATATGTCATGTTACTCTTATTTGACTCAAAGAAAAGAAAACCTAAAAAGAAATCCTAAGGGTTTTAGAAGTAGTTCTGAGTTTAAAGTCTTCAGCTCGACTTTTCAAAAATTATCCTTATCAATTATCATTCTTGGATCGCCAGATATTGACCCCTTGAGCACTATATGAGGTGGGCTCAAATCGATTTATGGATTAATATCCTTCCTTGGTTGTGAGACCTAGGAAATGACATCTATCCATACCATTTATACAAAGCTCTTACCTCGGCTCTCGTTTTAGGAACTAGTGAATCTAAGAAGATTTAGTCCTAGGGGCTTATTTTAATAACATCCTCTATAATGCTGCTTCATTATGCTCTCTCAAAACTCAATGTCTTCTTTAGATTGAGAATTCTTAAAAACTACACAAGTTGTTGCTCCCATGGCCAGTAGAAGCAATATCATGCATAGGACAATGAGATTTTGACAGAACTACGAGGAACTCTTTATTCACTGCTTCCATTCAATAACTACATGTCTCCCTACACCCTCTAGATGAGACAGATTTGAGGCAGAAACCTTCGGCATTAATAAAATTAATCTTACAAACCAACTCCGGGCTAAGATTCTCATTCAGGTTCATGTAAAGACTAACTTATGTTCAGAAAACCAAAAGATAGTAAAACATAAGTAAAAAAAGGTAGTACTGTGCCTTCAACATTGTACCACGAATAATTCGAACCTTTTAATATTTATTTTCTCGGAGCCATCTTGGTGCTTTAAAGGTGTTGCTTCCATTGCTTTTTCCCATCGTAGATTCGTAGCTCCACATGTTGCTGGGTTATTTTCTCAGCGCCCATGAAAAATTACTGACTCGGATTATTGTTTCCCTGGTTTCTACAAACAGAAGAAAAACAAAAAACAAACAGGCCGTAGACTAACTTTAACATGGTTTCCCATGATGCTATCAGAACTACGGATTAAACATACGGAGATAAACAGACACGCGAAGTCCCAGAAAATAGAACCAGGCTCGCTAGCAATGAGAGGCGCCTCTACGGAGCGAAACCAACTGCTTCAGATTCGAATTTTTACACAGAGCGCATAAACCGAGTGACTCAAAACGTAAAAACAGACTCTAAAACAGAAAACTTAACATGAATAAAAAAATTATTTATATATAAAATTGACCGTTGGTTCCCCGGCAACGGCGCCAAAAACTTGATAACGTAGATCAAGTGATAATAAAATACTCGATCACCATAAACCAATACTAGCAAGAGGAATAGGTCCATCGTAGTATAGCTATAGCGAATCAAGGTCGATCCCACAGGGAACCAATTGTGGGTCATTTATATACAAACAATTAATTATTCATGTCAAGGACACAAAGCGGTCTACAGCCAACAAGAGACAAGAAATATAAAGAACTCGACTCGACACGACACAACAAAGACAACGTAATTAACCTCCCCAATTATTATGTTATCGTTTGGATCTAGAGATTCTATATAATTAAGCTAGACTCGACAACTAGTAATCCGATTCGTATTTCTTTTATATTGGCTACGGGAGTCATCCCCTAAACTAGATCTAGCTCTGGTTAGGCCATATAGATCACTGTGCTACATTACGTGACTTCGCTTCGTAGGCCTCCATCTCATATAACTTGCACGCTTACAATACTAGGGATGCCGATATTAACCGTATTCCTCACCTAGGCAACATTCATGTGGTTAGGCGTACTTTCTAAGCGATCGCATCAGTCTCCGTCCCATTAACACTAACTTTTTAGGTATCATGTTAATCTACGATTTACGTATAACTAGATGAGCTCAATTCCCTAATATAGAACAGATTTAGATCTCACTGAAAGTCCCGGAAGATCAATTCATGAGCCGACCTAAGAGCCCTATATTGGTATTTTCTAACCATACGCTAATTAAAACAGACGAGCAACGTAGCCATAGCCATACCTACTAAGATAAGAAATTCTAGGTGGACAATCACACCATAAAGACGTGGCTAGATTGACACGGCGAAAACCTAAATCTTACTGTTTCTACATACGTAACGGATAAAATAGAGATTCATAAAGCAATTATATAGATCTACTAAAAACACGATTGTCGATCATACCAAAGTCATCTATAGGTCACCGGATAACAGATCTGGGCGTGTGGATCCTTATAGACAAGGAATCCTCACTGCCTTATATCGTATCCTTAGATCTACCTCGTCCGGTGAAGAATGAACCACCTCAAACGATAAACAATGATTGGGGGACTTAATTACAAAGAACAAAGAACAAATAAATACAATAAATCACATAATTGCTGTTGAACTTGTATTAAAACTGCTCTGAGAAACTGAGAATTTGTGTTATGAGTTGTGTTATTCAAGATATAAAGTGATACAATGAAAGGGAGTTTATATAGGCTGTAAAACCGACTTAGAATAGCCGTCAGCCGACCTAATTCGTAAATCCTAAACCCTAACGAGATAGAAAACGCGTCTGGAGAAGCAGGGACAATTTAGTCAACTCGCCGGCAGCCAGAGCAGGGCTCGCTGCCAACGAGCCTGTTGATTCGCCTGGGCCTTTTTCTGCTTCTTCTAGTCTGTTCCTGGTCCGTTATGGTTCTTTTATCCACTCCGAAGTCCAGCTAAATTGCTTCCGAATGAAGCCCACTATAAATAAGACATAAAACAAGGCTTGTAATATTAAATAACATAATAAAATGGCTAATTATAATAACGAGTCGTAACTCGGTTTCGGTGTAATTTATGCATGAGACGACTAATTATTAACCACTTAAAGCCCATTTACGCTAGAATCGGGGGTAATAAATAGATAATTAACGGTGTAAATTGAACATCATCAATTACTCTACTAGGACCTTTCTCATTCATGCTTGTATCTATTTATACTCATTCTTTTATCATGAATAAACAAGTTGAGTTTACTCAAGTATTATTGCTTTCTCAAACTCTCTTCACTTACCTTAAAGATGAGTCGGACTACAATCCGAACATCACCTAACTTCCGAGATATTATTTGAATCTACAAACAAACAACGATTAACCTTCGAATCTAACATAATTATGATCAAATCCAATGACTACTATAAAAATATTGAATTTTACCTTCATAAGATGAATCTACGCTGAATCATTGCTGCGATCCAAAATCTTTTGAAATCACTGCTCGACCTACCGCACGAGAACCCATAAAAGACATTTGAAGCTCTTAGAGACTTAATCTAGGGCGATTTTCCGGGTGAGGGGCCGGGGAAGCGGCTGAGGCTTTTCTAAAAACTGTAAAAACATGAATTATGTGAAGTCAAGGGCTATCTAGAGGACTTTTATTGGATTTCCGAGCCTAGGTCAGTTTTAAGGTGTCCCGTAGGAAAATAAAATGTTAATCAACTTTAAACTACTAGGAGAATAAAACCTAATTCTAAAAGACAGAAATACCCTTAGTTAAAATTTCGAGGTTTTACATTCTTCCAACCTTAAATGAAATTTCGTCCTCGAAACTGGTAATATGCCCCATCAACACATCCACAATGCACTCTGATCAACCAAAGATATCCAAGCCTATATTAACAAATCAACTTTTAAAAGGTATATACTTCAGGGTTAACACCTTACGAATTTCAAATCCAGGATAGCAGTGTTTACGACCAAACTTTCCTGACTTAGGTTCGCCCAAGTTTCCCTAACATAGTCTTTGATACCAACTGTAACGCCCATATCCCAGATACTAAGTATTTATGTAGAAAATGAATGTTTGGCACATGAAATTTACAGTAAACCTTAAATCTCATGTAAGCCTTATGTCATATTAGAGTAATTAACAAACACATGGAAGAAAATAAACAAACAAAAGACTCGGGAATCTGACACTCGGAGTATTCAATTAAACTACTCAACTGAAATACAACTGATTTCAAACTAGAATCACAAATAAATGGTAACATACATTACAACTCAACTTCACTAAAAAGAAATTGTTTGAAACACGATAAACTTTAAGACTTCATACCTAAGTTTGCTCTTCAATCTCATATCCAACTCGTCTTCAATGTGTATATCTTTTTATTCCAAATAAAAATGTGAGCATTCATGTCAGCCAGTAAGGAGAATGAAAATCAAAACAGAGATTCATGTTTGTCCGGTGTCGGGAGACATAACTTGAATCTACTTCTTCCAGTTACGAAAAAGTTGAAACCTATCACTTGAAACATTAAGAAAACTTCTTTTAAAACACAACTTGAAACATAAAGGAGTTGAACAATGCATAGAAAATGTAACCTAATAACTATGTTCAGGTCATCTTGCATGTACTTGTCTAGTGTATTTCCTACTTAACATGTTCGCGTTCTTCTAATCAAACTTACATAAGCTATTTACCATCATATACTATACTGGCATGTTCATGTCTTACTTATCATGTTCATGGTACTTAGCATATTCATGTTCTTATCTTGTCTTTCGTATTCATGTTTCGTTACATAGAACTAATTAATCGCTTAACTTGAGGGCATGATTTGACACGGGGAACATGACTAGTCATACGTCCAACATGGGACTGGGTGTCCCGTTCGGTACATTTTCTTAGAAATGACATAGGGAATACAACTAGTCACACATCCAACATGGAACTTTGAATACCCATGGTACTCCGTCAGTACATCGCAAGGTCACTAACTATGAGCAAGTAGGAGCACATAAAGCACATAAAGCACATAAGTTCATGTTAAATTTTGTATCTTACTTACGTGAGCATTCGAAGGCCGTAACAACACCGAACTCTCAACTTGACTCCACTACTCGTAACCAGAATGCATAAAACAATTTACAGAAGAGTACTAGAAAACCAGACAATACTTTGAATTCAATATTACAGTTAACCGGCCAACACATGATCATATTTGTATTCGTGCGGTTTAACAGAAAATAGTATTCAAAACAATGTAATAACATAATCTTTAATCTATTTTTGATAAAAAGAACTCCCTACGTTAAAACCAAGAACTACTAATAAAATATAGATCTTACCTTCATAATATAAATCTAAGCCTGAAACTGTTGCTAGAGTCAAAATTGCTTTGATATCACTTTTGTGACTTGACACACGAACCTGGAAATGCTAATTTAAGCTCTCAGAGGCTAAGTCTAGGCTGATTTCCAGGGTGAAGAACTTGGATAGCGGCTGAGGCTTTTCTGAAAACTTGAAAAACGCAAATTTTGTGAAGTATATGGCTATCTAGAGGCCTTTTATATTTTCTGAGCCTAGGTCGGTTTTAAGGTGTTTCGGAAGAAAAGAAAATCTTAATTAACCTTACACTAACAGGAGAAGAAAATCTAATTCAAAAAAGACGGAAATAACCTTAGTTACAAGTTCAGGGTTTACATTATCTTTTTCAACAATCATTTTTTAACATTGATATAAGGAAATATAGAAAGACATTTACTAACGCTAATTGGTTTTAAGACAACTGATAGCGTTTGATCCGATATGGTGGTATTGGAGCAGATCCTGAATTGCCCCCGCTCAAAGACAATAAAAAAACCACGTGTTGTGCTCCACTCTATTCTTATATGCCCACACTTCCCAAAAACAAAAAAGAAAAGTCAAGTCTTGGGTCTCTCTCCCTTATTATAGACTCACACCTGAATGTCGTGATATAAGAAAAATAATAGCACATTTACTAGCACCATTTGATTTTAATACAACGGTAATCATTTGATCCTAATAAACATTCATATCTTTTGATTTACATCGCTCAAAATGATAATTCTTTCGTTTTTTTTTTTCATCCTATTTGTTTTAATACTTCACTGATAACACGCCGTCGTTACCCATGTGATTCATTGCCAAATTTACTCACTAATTTTCGACAGTGTATTTCATAAATTATGTAGAAAAATGTGGTTGTCGTGGTGTTAAAATAAAAATCACAAAAACTAAAAAAATGATGAAAGAATTATAAGTGCTTCAAAATAATGGATAATAGTAAAAAATTAAAAACAAAACAAACCCTCAGAAAAGGTAAAACGAAGAGAAATGTTTCGCTTACAACAAAATATACACAACAAATCGCTAAAAAAACTTTTAAAATCATTTTTTTTTAAGACTCATATATGAATCAATATATCCCAACATCATAATAAATGAAACACCCCAAAATATAATGTATACAATATTGTTGTTATTTTATTATGATATTATCATTACTCAAAACGAAATTCTTCATCACTAAAAGTAAACAAAATAAATAAGTGAGGTTTTTTTTTTTTTTTTTTTTTTTGCAATAGAAATAAGTGCTTCTAGAAGACAAACAAAGACGCACAAAAAAAAAAAACCAATAGATAAAACAGTCAAAAACTACCGGGTGCCAGATCAGCATGAGACAGAAAACAAATCCCATACCTCTTGCGTGGCGCCGATGGGTTTCAGTTATCGCCCACAAAATTCCGTGAGATATGTTGGCGCCAATGACCCACTTTGATATAAAAATACTACCTCCGTTCCATAAAAAGTGTCCACATTTTGCTTGGCACATAGATTAAAAAATCAATTAATGTGTAGTAATTTAAGTCTTTAGTGAACAAATATACCCCTATCATATAATAAATCTTTATTGGAATGTGAAATGAACATACAAACATTAAATCGCAAACATAAGCAGATGTGTGGAAAAAATGATTAATTCTTTGTATTGGTTTTGTAAATGACACTTTTTATGACAACTAATAATTTTAAAAATGCGACACTTTTTATGGGACGGAGGTAGTATGTTTTATATTTCATATATATATTTAGATTAGATGAGTTTTATCGATATACCTTAAATTATTATCGATATTTATTTTTCGATTATTTTTCTGATGAAAAATATCGATTCTATTTAGTGTTTTTTTGAACACCGTCACCGACGCGTTAGTGCTCAACAAAAACATCGATGAAAGTCGCGACTAACGCTTCTAAGTTTTAACACTTTTTAAAGAACGTCAGATTCTGCTGTTTGTTTTGTTTAACACCAACGCCGACACATGCTTGGCGTTGGTGTTAACAAGAAACACCACCGACCGACGCTCCATTAATAAAAATCACCGGTGTCGAAAGAATTTTTGTGCGACGCTAAAATAATAATAAGTGTCGAGAGTAAATCGTGATGCCGCCAAATAAACCTTTTTTATATTTATAAAGAATCATCCGGGAAAAAAACATTATTGAAATCTCAAATGATAGTAAGCGTAGACAAGCTGAGTAACTTTTCTCATACTAAAGGATATGCACTTCACAATTATACCTCAGAGTGAACTGAAGCATTTGGATAACCACGCAAAGGGTTACCATCAATAATAAAAATGGAAAATTAGGGATAAGACGACACAATCAAATATTTTTAAGAATAACGGAACTACATATTTTTTATAGGAGAAGACAATCGCATAATTTTTATAATGGTAAGACAAACAAATAATCCCTAAAATCAAATGAATCTCCTCAATGAATCCCAAATCGGTGAATTTGATGGTGAATTTTGACAATGAATCCTAAAATTAGTGAATTTAAGACGATGAATTTTGAAAATTAGTGAATTTAAACAAATGAATTTCACAAATGAATTTAAATGAATAATTTTAAACACAAGTGAATTTAAATAAATAATAAATAGTTTTGTCGCTTTATGCAAAGTTTTCAAAACTCGCCCTTCTACTCAATTGATGAAATATTTCATCTTTCCTCATTCCCACTAATAAAAACGGCTTCTATCGGCATCATAAGTATACTAACGGTATTATTTAATTTATTATTTTTTATTTACTTTACTACATCACATAATCACTCAATGCACAATTTAAAAATAATCATTATAATAATTTTTAAAAACTATACGTTTTTGTCCCTCGTGTTTTATAAAATTAAACTCTTTAGTCCCTCACTTTTTAACTTTTACCCCTTCACTTTTTAAACATCCTTTAACTTCCTCTACATCTTCATTACTTCTCTTTAATTTTCATTTGAAACAAACTTGCGTCTACAACCCTAATTTTCGACGGTGTATTTCATAAATTATTTAGAATTGTGGTTGTCGTGGTGTTAAAATAAAAATCACAAAAACTAAAAAAATGATGAAAGAATTATAATTTCTAAGGTTATTAATTGGGAAATATAAGTGCTTAAAAATAATAGATATTAGTAAAAAAAAAATTAAAAACAAAACAAGCCCTTAGAAAAGGTAAAACGAAAAAGAAATATTTATGCCACAATAAAATATACCCGATAAATTCTATAAAAAAAGTTTTTAAATCATTGATTTTTTTTGAGACTTATATGAATCAATAAGTCCCACATAATAATAAATAAAACACTCCAAAATATAAGGTATACAATATTGTTGTCATTTTATTATAGTATTATCATTACTCAAAACGAAATTCTTGGTCACAAAAAGTAAACAAAAGAAATAAGTGGGGTTTTTTTTTTTTTTTTTTTGGCAATAGAAATAAGTGCTTCTAGAAGACAAACAAAGACACGCACAAAAAAAAAAAAAAAAAAAAAAAACCAATAGATAAAACAGTAAAAAACTACCGGGTGCCAGATCAGCATGAGACAGAACAAATCCCATACCTCTTGTGTGGCGCCGATGGGTTTCAGTTATCGCCCACAAAATTCCTTGAGAAATGTTGGCGCCAATGACTCACTTTGATATAACAATATGTTTTATATTTATTTTAATATTTCATATATTTATAAAGAATCATCCGGGAAAAAAACATTATTGAAATCTCAAATGATTGTAATTGTAGACAAACTGAGCAACTTTACTCAAACAAAAGGAGATGCATTTCAAACTTATACCTCAGAAAGACTTCAGATTAAATCAGTAAAAGTGGTAAATCAGTATATACAAATCTCCAGATCCAACTAAAATGTCTTTGCGTCGTAATCAGATATCATGATCTCTATTCAATGATTCTGATAAAATTGGACATCATACTTATATCTACTCGTAATCAATTTTTTTACAGATTCAAGCTTTTCTTATTTCTAACATTATGTATATATATATATATATATATATATATATATATATATATATTTCGAGTCACAAAAAATGCTTTCTACAAATATTTCATTAATAAGATCTTCTATACATATTTTGAATATCCATACAAGGTGATATTTATCACTATAATAATAGACAATAAATTATTTATATGTGTATTTGTTTTTGTAAATATGTCATAATTATTTTGGTTTACAGTTACTTATTATTGTAAGACGGTAGAGATTCAGTGCAGGACTATGTGTAGAGATTCTCAAATGATGTTGAGTCTATAAAGTAGAGACTCTATTCAAAGACATCATCTGCAAGTCTTTCTCGAGTGAATCAAGCATTTGGAAATAATAAAAGACTTTAATCTATCGACACCATAAAAATACTAAAGACATCTTTTAATTTATTGTTTTTCATTTACTTTATACACCATATAATCATTCAATGCACAACTTAAAAATAATCTATATAATAACTTTTAAAAACTATACGCTTTAGTCCCTCGTGTTTTATAAATAAACTCTTTAGTCCCTTACTTTTTAACTTCTACCTCTTCATTTTTTAAAAATCCTTTAACTTCCTCTACATCTTCATTACTTCTATTTAATTTTCATTTGAAACAAATTTGTGTCTACAACCCTAAGAAATTTGCCGGAGTTCTCGCCGGAAATTTCATTAAAAACCGCAAATGAAGCTAAGAACAACATCACTTTGATCCAAATCATGTAAGTATCTTGTTTTGTTTGCATTTCGGTTGTAAATTGATAGAAATCGAAGGTGTAAAATCTCACATCGGTAAAATAAAATCCTCGCCACCCCATATATAAGTGAGACATAAAGGTCTTGTCAACTCTGGGTTAGCCGCTTTTGCAGACCAGCGAGGGGCGGTCAAGCATGACCGGACCATTTATGACTATTTAATGCTACTGCACCCGGTGCAGGCGCGTTCTGAAATGATATTCGAGCCGACTATCATACTGAACTAAGTGCCACACCGTGAGAGGCGGTGGGGGTCACCTCTAGAATTCTATGGTAGGGACGAACTAGGAAAAGTCTTGGTCGTCCTAGCGAGGACGCCAGTTACTTATAAGGGGGGAGAATGTAAAATCTCAAATCGGTAAAGTAAAGTCCTACTCACCCCCATATAAGTGTGAGACATAAAGGTCTTGTGGTCTTGGCGCATTACAAAAGGTTTTAATGTGTATTCGTTTTTTTTTTGTTGAAAACGGGTTGGAATAGGGTTGAAATCGGAGGTTTTTTGGGTATTTTTCGATAAACCGGCCGTTTTCCGATCAGAGGAATGGAAAGATGGCAGGCCGAACATTATGTTAGAAGCCAATAACATTATGTTTTACAGACTAATGTTTGGTCTGAATAAAGAGACATTATTATGTATGCTTGGGAAACAATACGTACCACTTTACAGGTCAAAAAATTACGTTTTCCACTCCTATTTCAAGTCAGAATATAACCACGGCACTATGAAAATTTTAAAAACGTATCGGACCATTATAGAGGCCGAACGTGTAATATTTTTCGGACCGCGTTCGGGCCAGAAGAAGCTAAATCATTCTGACCATATTTGGATAGGTATAATCTTATTTCAAATCAGAATGTAACCACAACGCTATCAAAATTTTGGAAACGTATCGGACCATTTTAGAAGCCGAATATGTAATGTTTTCCTGACCACGTTCGGGTCAGAATAAACTATATTGTTCTGACCATATTTAGGTAGGTATAATGTTTCACATTCTAAACGAACTCCGATCAGAATGTAGACACGTAAACGGAAAAAAAAATTAAGGATAAAATTGAAAATTAATTACTGTGTAATAAGACAAATAACGGTATAAAAAAAAGCATTTCCAATTTAACACATAAAATTAAAAAATTAATTATGTGTTAAAAATTTTGCCCTCTGAAAATACAAATTTTTTGCCAAATTTTATGGCGGTCCGGAATCAATCATATTTCACTATTTACCAATGACCCTGCATGTTTAAAAACATGTTATTAATTTTAAATTTTATGATTGATCGTAAAAGTGATGACATTGTGTGATTGGACTACATAATAAGTATTATTATTATTATTATTTTTATTCTGGCTACAATCAATGATTTGCGTTCGAAGTTTTTGTTAGTAAAAATTGATAATGAATTTTTTATTAATTTTTCGTTTGCCTATATAAATACCTACCTTCCCTTTCCATTCACACCATTAATAACTTTCGCCTCTGTTTATCATTTACCCCCTTTCTATAACGTTGAGTGTGCAAATTTTCATTTCTAAGATGATCGGAACCCTATTTCCCCCCACCTCCAGCTGCCACAAGGTGTACCCAAACCGGAAAATATATTTCACCGGAAAATCCTCCTGTAATTCTACGATTTATGCAGCTGCGACTCAGGCAATACCGCCGGTGGTCGAAACCAGCAGGAAAAAAGTTAATCCCTATGAAGTTCTGAAAGTGAAGCGAGAAGCGTCTCAATCGGAGATCAAGAGAGCGTACAGGACGCTAGCAAAGATATATCACCCTGACGTCGCCGCTGCTGTAGCCAAGCATCCGGAGGAGTCTGTCGACGGTCGTGATTTTATTGAGATCCACAACGCTTACGCCACGCTATCGGATCCGTCCGCCAGAGCGATGTACGATTTGACGATGAGCATCGGTAGTCGCCACGAGCAAAGACCGCTTACGAGAGACTATTCTGGTGCCGGAGGGTACCGGAAATGGTCAGGGTATTACTCGACCAGTCGTTGGGAAACGGATCAGTGCTGGTGAAATTGTTAAAGAGTAGGTTTAGTAGATCTCTCTCTCCAAATTCTAGGGCCTTGTTTTTTTCTACCTAGCCGGTAGTTTGATATGCTAATGCACAAAGGCCTGCCATGTATATTTGACCTCTGCTTTTTCTTGGTTCGATCTTGCTTTTATGTTCTTATGGATCTAACTTTGTTAATACTCTAATTTTCTGTTCTCCTCATCATTAAGGATGCCTATGTCTGGTTTGAGATTTTACATATCCCTCCATCCACAATTTTGGATAATTATGTATTTTCATGATGATCCAACTCCAGATATTTGGTTTGAGATTTTCCATGTTCCTCCGGTGACATCCTGTCCCGGATACCGAGTACTTATCCATAAAAAAACATCCAGCATGTATATGTTAATTTTTAAATTGCTAAAATTAATATATACATAAACATCGTAACAATTAATCACAGTAAAATCGGAATAAATTAAATCTAAAAAATTATTCGGAAAAAAAAAAATCAAACGACCGTTAAAATGTCTCACCAAGTCCCAAAATCCACGTTTAAAAAACTAAAACGACAAAACAACGAAATAAATGTTATTCGACTCAGTATATCTCAAACGAAAAAGGAAAAGGTCTATGTCTCAAACTGAATGATTAAAAGTGCATAAAATAAATGTCCAATTCATCGTAACTTTAGAGCTCAAGTGTCAACTCTATCAACTCTATCGTCATAACCAAAATCATCATTATCCTGTCAACCACATTCTCGGGAAAAAAAGAGGGGTAAGTACTTTCGTACTTAGTAAAGGGTAGAAGAAACGATAATAATAAGTAGCAGTATAAACATACACATTTTTTACAATCACTACCACATTGGTTACAACAATAGAGCTCGTTCACCCTCTACTAGCTCCGCAGTACATCATCGCACAAGTAAGGTGTGTTACATCAATATCAAAGGACACTACGCATGGTGAGAAACGCACCACACCATGGGCGACACCACTCATGGGGGCATGGACTCATGATCCATGTGGGAGTTACACGTAGTCCCGTAGGAGCGGTAAGGGTTCCATGTTTCGATGTCAAAAATATGCCTCACCACTGATATTGACGTATTTGTAGAAAATCTAGGCCCAAACTCATATAAGAGGAGGGGCCTCATCCCCAAAACCTAGATTATGAGGTGAGAGAAGTCCATCTTTTAATATGGTGGGTGAATCAATCTCCCAAGCGACGCTGTGGGCCTCGCTTTAACGTGCCACTCAGTGTGGGGCGGCCAACAAAGAGACAACACTGGCAAACAATGGTGGGCTCTGACGATCTGTGAAGAAAGTGATCTCAATCACTTTGAAGATGAAAATTGAAGAACAAAGATCTGGAAAACTAGGGTTTTCCTTCAGAGAAACCAGACGAAATAAAACGGGGAAAACTTTATTGATTTTTCTCTCTCTTAGTACATAGATTGTCTACTATCAGCTATTTATATTTTCTACCCCAAAAAACAGAAAAATAATAAATAAAATACAGAAAACCAAAATACTCTCAATATACTCAACACCCCTCCTTAAGATGGACTAGGGGAGCTGTAGATGTCCTTCATGTGGAAATGCTGTAGCAACGAGTGAAAGATGGGACCATCCAAAGGTTTCGTAAAGATATCCGCGAGTTGATGCAAAGTAGAAATAAGAATGAGCTTCACAAGGCCATCTTGGATCTTTTCTCGAATAAGATGACAATCGATTTCGATGTGTTTCGTTCTCTCGTGAAAAACTGGATTGTGTGCTAGATGGATGGCACTAATATTGTCACAATGTAGAGAGATGGGTCTTTGAAAAACAGCCCCGAAATCATTCCCAAGAAAGCACAGCCACTACAACTCACAAACAGCAAGACCCAAAGCCTGGTATTCTGCCTCGGTTGAACTACGGGACACCGTTGTTTGTTTTTTTTACTTCCATGACACTAAGGCATTTCCAATAAACATGCAATATCCGGTAATACTACGACGAGTATCTCGACAAGCACCCCAATCCGAATCCGCATACCCAGACAAAATAAGGGAGTTGTGTGCTGAATAAAACAAACCTCGCCCAGGTGCTGATTTAATATACCGAAGGACCTGCTGAGCAGCATGGAAATGGTGAACCGTAGGGGAATCCAAAAACTGGCTCAGTTGTTGGGTGGCATAGGAAATGTCAGGGCGTGTGATTGTGAGATAGAGAAGCTTCCCAACTAGGCTGCGGTAAACCGTGTTGTCAGTCAATAATTCTGAATCACCATGGTGTAACGACTCCTTTGACTTCATGGGTGTGATTGCAGCTTTGCAGTCTAGCATGTCAAAGGTCTCCAATAGATTGAGGGCGTATTTGCGTTGTGAAATCATTATATCTGAACCAGACCTGGATATTTCCAATCCAAGAAAAAACTTCAACGTCCCTAAATCCTTGATCTTGAACAACTTATGTAGATGATCCTTGATTTCAGGGATAAGGGGCATGTGGTTGCCTGCTAAGATGATGTCATCGACGTAAGCCAAAGCAATGAGAAATTTATCCCCCACTCGTTTAATAAACATGTTGTAGTCATGTTTAGATTGTTCATAGCCTAAATCCAGAAGAGCCATGGTTAGCTTATGGTTCCATTGACGACTAGCCTGTTTTAATCCGTAAAGTGATTTCCTTAATCGACACACTTGATTAGGACAATCAGCTGTGAAACCAGGGGGCAAACGCATATACACCTCTTCGCCGAGGTCCCCGTGTAGAAAGTCGTTGTTAACGTCCAATTGGTGTAAAGAACCACCCTTTTTTCGCCGCCAAGGCAAGTAAGTCGCGAATGGTTGTGACCTTTGCTACGGGGAGAAGGTCTCCTCATAGTCTATTCCAAATGTTTGGGTGTACCCTTTTGCGACGAGATGTGCCTTATATCGTTCTAGTGACCCATCAGACTTATATTTCACCTTATAAACCCATTTACACCCAATGGGTCGTTTCCCTTTTGGCAAGTCTGCAATTTCCCATGTTTTGTGGATTCTAGGGCGTCAATCTCTTGTTTCATAGCTGCTTGCCATTCAGGACTGGTAACAGCCTGATTATATGTTTGTGGTTCACAGATTTTATCAAGAGCAGTGACATAAGAAGCATGTGAGGCAGAAAGTTGTTCACAACTCATGACAAATTCTAATGTGTGGGGTGAGACACGTTTCTGAGTGTGTGTGCACAAATGTAATCTTGCAAATAAGTGGGAACTTTGTGATTTCTAATGGGCCGTTGAGCTGGATGAGGAGGAGATGTGTGTGGATCCCCAGACTGTTGTGGGGAGGTGTGCACATCCGGAGATGGTGACTGATGTGCATCATGAATAACATAAAGTTCCTCAGGATTTACCTCTATATCATCATAGTGATCTAAATTTTGAATAAAACATGGCATGGACAATGTGTCTAAGTGATCTGGTGAGACTTGACTAGTTTGAGTATTCAAGGGGAAGACCAACTCATGAAAAACGACATCTTATGAAATGAAAAATTCTCTTGTCACTAAATCCAGCAGGACTTAGCCCTTTGATGTTTCTGACATGACTAAATGTACGCAGGTACGGGCTCTTGTGTCAAATTTATGCCTATCCCTTGTCAGTGATGCTGCAAATACCAAACAACCTAAGACTTTCAGATGCTTCAGGTCAGGTGGCTGATTGTACAACAGATTGTAAGGTGTACTATCATCTAAAACAAGTGTGGGTGTGATGTTGATCAATCTGACTACATGTTGTACACAGTGCCCCCAATAAAGGATAGGAAGATTATCTTGGAATAGGAGGGACCTAGCCACATTAAGAATGTGCTGGTGTTTTCTCTCCACCACCCCATTTTGCTGTGGAGTAGAAACACATCTCTCTTGATGAATTATCCCTTTCTCAATATAAAACTCTTCCCATCTGAATTCAACCCCATTGTCTGTCCTCAAAACCTTTATTATTTTACCAAATTGTGTTAAAACATAAGCATAGAAACTATGGATTAAAGATCTAACCTCAGCTTTAGACTTAAGTAAAAATACCCAGGGTATACCGGCTAAAATCATCTACAACTGTCATGAAGTAATGATGGCCATGCACTGTTGATTGTCTATATGGCCCCCATAAGTCCATATGCACTAAATCAAAAACTGACTCAACAATACTTACACTTAAAGGAAAAGACAACCTCTTCATCCTAGCATGAGGACAAATGTATCAAATACTATCAGCAGCAGGTATCACTACTTCATCATTCTTCTGCTTTAGGACATCCATCCTTTGTTGAGACATGTGCCCCAGCCTTAGATGCCATAGCAGGTCTTTATTTGGAGCTACCTTGAAAACACTTCTTGCACTATTGCAGAATCTCTCAGCTGCATTGTTTTGCTGCTTTATTCTTTACTTCAGTCTGCAGTATGTAAAGCCCTCCTTCTTTCTTAGCTATACCAATCTTCTGCCCAGTTCTCTTGTCCTGTACAGAACACATACCATCCACAAACAAAACACTCAGTTGTTTATCCACAGTCAATTTGCTCAGTGAAATCAAGTTGCACTTGAAAGTAGGTATGCATAAGACCCTATCCAGAACCAAACTATCATGTATTCTCACTGTGCCTATGTGTGACACACTAACTGTTGCACCATTTGGAAAACTTACTGTGATCCATTCCACTGTACTGACTTGTTCAAATGTGTCAATAGAACTAGCAACATGATCAGTTGCCCCTGAATCTATAATCCAAGAATTCATACATTTACCTTGCACTTCCTTATCAGTCTGCCTGAAGTTGGCTGTCATGATGCTAGCCTGATTCACCAATGGTTCTTTTCTGGTTTGTCATCAAAATCCATTTGATTCAAGAATTTGGACAATTTTTGAAGTTGCTGTGCACTCAACCCCATTCCCTTCTCTGAGGATTTGCTGTACTCAAAACCTTGAGATCCTTCATCTCCTCTAACATCATCATACCTCTCAGTAAGATTGACCTTCCTCTTTGGTTTCCATCCCGGCGGATATCCATTCTTCCTGTAACAATCCTCCACTGTGTGTCCATTGAAGCCACAATAGCTATACTGAATCTTCCTGTAGGTTCCTCCTCTCTGACTTCCTTCCCATCTAGCCTGATTCTTGTCACCATTGAACTCAGTCCCCATTCTATTAGCAAAGATACTTGCCTGTGTGTTCTGTGGGTGAGTAGCAGCATACTCCAGTTGCCTTTCATACTGAATACTCATTGCAAAGGCCTCACTAATGTCAGGAAGAGGTTTCATTAGCAGAATTTGTGACCTCACTGGAGCAAAAGCCTCACTCAGGCCTTTTGTAAATCTTATGACGTATTCCGAATCCAGATATTTAACGAAAGTAGGAATCACATTGCAAGTACATTTTACAGCACATGTACAGCTAGGAATAGGTTTTAGGATCATAATTTCGTCCCAAACAGTCTTTAGAGCAGCAAAATACTCAGTAATTGTTTGATTACCTTTTGTTATCTGGTTTATCTCCTCTAATAAATCAGATAGACGGAAAGCATCCATGTTCGTGTACCTACGATGAAGATCGTCCCAAATCTCCTTCGCACTATTCATCCAGGTGATGCTCCTCTGTATAGCCGGTGAAACTGACTTCGTTATCCACGCCATAACTGTGGTGTCACATTGATCCCAACGATTCATCATTCTCTCATCATCGACAGGCTTCGGAATTGCTCCATTCACAAAACCTAGTTTGTTCTTCATCACTAGTGGCATCCGCATCGATCTACTCCAGGAATGGAAATTTCTCCCAATCAATGGCGGATCAACCAAAGCGAGGTTAGGATTCTCGTTTGGGTGGATGTAATAAGGACTTGACGCCTCAATTTCTGCTGCAGCTCGAACTTGTCTCTCATTCGCCATTTTTAGATCTGAATCGTAACAGCAAAATTCTACAAAAAAAACTGAAAACGAAGGACAATAGGATCTTCTAAAACCGCTCTCTTAATATGGTAGATATAAGACGAGGGGCCTCATCCCCAAAACCTAGGTTATGAGGTGAGGGAAGTCCATCTCTTAATATGGTCGGTGAAACAATCTAAAGCTCCCAATGTGGGACACTTTAACATTATTAGCTTTTAGACAACCACATATGTATTTACGAGTTAAGTTCTAACCATATGATTCATTCACATAAAAAGGCTTCTTAAAGACTTCTAGTCCTAGACATTCTATTTACATTACCTAGCACATTGTAAAAAGATCAATGACTACTAAGTTGATGTCCCACAAGGCCTAAACAACGCCTTCCGTGCTCTATCTTTTCCCAGAGAGTCTCTCAGCTTGTGGTCTTGAGCCAAGATTACTGTGTCGATGTTAGACATTGTCAATTAACATTTAATGCCCTCAAAGGCATGCACAACATTCAAAAACTGAACGTACAAGCAAAATCAACAAAATAAGAGGAACATGGTATTTTGGCGCCCGTCAAACACCATCATACCTTTTATGACATTCATTTATTCAAAGAGCTTACATCTTATAACATCATAGCAATAAGATACTACTTTTCCGGTTAGAGTATAACCATTTTTTTTATAAGATACTACTTTGTATCAATTTGAGATATATAAGTTACTACCTTTTACATATTTTTTTCCTAATCAGCCCAACCTCTATAATAATAGTAATGATAACGAAATAACAATAAAATAACATAAAACATATACCGGATGAATAGAATCACATCCTGAATTGCTAAGGGTGCTGCCGACGTAATTTACAGAAGAGTATCTAGAAAATATTTTTCTTTTCTTCTTCCTTGAAATTAATACTTCTCTAACACCTATTTTTTTTACCTTCCTCGTACTAATTCATAGTACTACTTGACCCAAGTACTATTCAACATACAATGAAATATGATAATGTCGTTTCAACCAAAAGCTAAACTGTTTGCTTTGGCCGGCCGAACCCTTTCATTCGTTTCCTTCTTCTTCTTTTTCGGCAACATAAAATAAAAAGTATAACAATAAACCCCAGCAATAGTTACCGGAAACCCGGTTGCCTACCTATCTTTTATATTTAGGGGGAATGAAGGAGAAGGACAGAAATATTTCATCAATTGAGTAGAAAGACAGTTTTTTTAAACTTTTGCATAAAGCCGACAAAACTATTTATTCACTGCTCGAAATTCACTTGTGTTCGAATTCATTGCTTTAAATTCACCGATTTAAATTCAATCGTTTAAATTCACTAATTTTCAAAATTCATCGTCGAAATTCACTAATTTTCGGATTCACCGTCGAAATTCACCGTCAAAATTCACCGATTTCGGATTCACCTGGAAATTCACCGATTTTCTGATTCACTGTTTGTCTTTTCGCTATAAAAATTATGCATTGTCATTCTCCCTATAAAAATATCGCAATTGTCTCATATTCTTAAAAATATTTCAGATTATGTCCTTATCCCTAATTTTCCAATATATTTAATCGTGTCGGAGCACGACACATATAAAAAAATCAAAACGAACATAGTATTTATTGTTTTTTTATAGTTTTTTTTTTATTATAGGTTTTTATAGTATTTTATAGTTTATTATAATTTTTTTAGTTGGTTTTAAATATAAGTTGATTAAGACTCTAAAAAAATATATAAGTTGATTAAAAATGTTGTTTTATTAAATATTACGTGAGAGATATTGTGTTATTCTTCTTATATGTAAATTATGTTATTTTTTCAACGCTTGTACCGGTAATTCGGTTGCCTACTTATCTTTTATATGTAATCATGTCGGAGGATCGACACATATAAAAAAATCAAAGCGAACGTAGTTCTTATAGTTGTTTTTAGTCTTTTATAGTTTTTTTATAGGTTTTTATAGTATTTTATAGTTTCTCATATTTTTTTAGTCGGTTTTAAGTATAAGTTGATTAAAAATGTCGTTTTATTAAATATAACGTGAGATATATTGTGTTCTTTTTCTTATATGTAAATTATGTTATTTTTTCAATGCTTGTACCGGTAATTCGTTTGCTTAATGATCTTTTATATATAATCGTGTTAGGCATGATGCACATATAAAAAATCAAAGTCGACGTAGTTTATATAGTTTTTATAGTCTTTTATAGTTTTTTTTTTATATAGGTTTTTATAGTTTTTTTTATAGTATTTTATAGTTTCTCATATTTTTTTAGTCGGTTTTAAGTATAAGTTGAGTAAAAATGTTGTTTTATTAGTTGTAAATTTGTTTATAAAATGGAATTTTTTTTACACTTGTAAAAACATTAGTTGAATAAAATACAAACCAAATTTACTTATAACTTAAACCGTATTGAAGTAACGATTAAATCTGAACAACTTCAAAAATCGGTATCGTAAAGTAAATTTGATTGTTGTTTTTAACAACTAAACAAACTTGATAATCAAATAAATGATTAGAAGATGTAAACTTTTTTTTTGAGGGAAGAAGATGTAAGAATTGAGAGGAGAGTGCTGTAAGAAATTGGAAATGGAATGTGATAGTATTTATAGGATTTTTTTGAAGTGTTTGGAAAAAAAAAGCCGTTTGTAATTGTAGCCGTTGGGGACGGTTCAATCGCCGGTTCCGGTTCCGGTTAGAGTTCCGGCCGGGCCGGTTGAACCGCCGGTTCCGGTTACCAAAAATCCCTAACCGTCCAACTGGCGGTTACACAAACCGCCGGTTCGAAAACCGCCGGTTCCGGTTTCATTTGGCCACCACTAGAAATAGTAAATAAAAATAATAAAATAACACCTAACTAAATACGATTGAGCACCCAAAATTCGTTTAAGAACACTCCATTACCTTTTAGCAATTTGAAAGCGAAACCAAAAACAAAAGCTTGATTCTTTCGATTCCACCACTCCTACGACCAACCTACGATAATTAAACGACAAGCTACGGTTAGCCAATCCTCTAATTCACCAAAATCTCAGATTTTCTCAAGTACGAACGAATCTTATAATTAGGGCTAGGAAGGAAAACTTACCGAAAAAAGAATGCCTAGTATCGAAACGACCGCCTCCTCGCGGTGATCAATTTTTCTTCTACTATGGTCTGTACCGAAAATCATCCGTTAAACCCCGAATTTAAAAAACAGCGTTCGACCTTTTTTTAACCGCCGGCCTCTCTCTCAGCATTCAGAAAATTTCAACGTGATGAGATATGAGTAATTTTAGGTAATAATACCCCCTTTTATACCCATTAATTAAAATCCCTTAATTAAAATTTAATTATTTTCTTTAATTAATTCATTTAGGTCTAATATAAAATAGGAAAAAATAAATAAATTTTCCTTTTACAATTATACCCTTTTTGAAATTTCAGGATATTACATCTATCACAATTTTAGATCATTATGTCTTCAACAATTTTGGATCATTATGTATTTTCATGATGATCCAACTCAAGAAATTTAGTTGTGTGAATGGTACGAGCAGTGGGCAATGATAACACAATCCGTAATGACTTAGGACCTATTACCTCCATTTCAAAATATAAGTCATTATGCATTTTTTGTTTTGTCTCACGATATAAGTTATTCTACATCAACAATGCAATATTTATTATTCTTTTCTCAATCTTAACCCTAATTTATTATCAATCCAATCATTTTTCATTTTTCATTCATTAACAACTATAGCATTAATGATAGCCAAGGTTCATTTTAGACATTAACCATCAAATTTATAACATTCAACCCATTTCTTAATCACGTGAAAAACACTTGCATGACTTATATATTTGTAAATATATGTAGTATTATGTATGATGTTATTAAAAAAATAAAATAAATGTTTGAGTCATTGTGAAACATTAGTTGTGGTTTGGGGTGTACACGGATATGGATGATCTGAAAACCGAACCAAATTGTAGTAATTCGGTTCGGTTAATTCGGTTCGCATTTTGAAGAAACCGAAAATTTCGGGTTGGTTAGTGATATAAATTAACTGTAACCGAACCGAAAACAGAACCGAATAAAAAACCAAACCGAACCATTATCCGTACCAACACAACCAAATTGTTTTAGTTACATTGTAACCGAACAGAAAATTATTAACCGTATCTTTTTAAATTTATTATTATACATTTTTTTTACGAATTTTATCTATTATACATACATATTCTATAAATATTGCAAGTACGAATGACACAATTTCCCAAAAAAAATCTTAATCAGTATAGTTGTATTACGGATTAATCTTTGATGTTTGGTCGTCCAACTCGTTTGTCGACACTGTGTGTCATGTCTTCTTCTTAATTACCTCTCCCCCCTTCTTCCATTCGAAATTATTGTTCTCGCCCTTCTTCTCCTGCTCTCTCTTTATTTCACTCCCCCTCAATTCTTGTCCCCCCAACTTTTCTTCTTGTTCCTCTCCTGTGTGCTTCCGTCTCCAACAGCTGCTGGGATTCCGAAACGACGACATTATGCCGAAATCCGACCCCATTTGTTTCCCAGTACAGACCAGCAATGAGAATTTTTTTTCCAGAAACACATCCAGCCTAGCATTCAAAGAGTTGATCTTAGATTCCATAAAGCGCTTTCTATTATTTCAGCAATGATATACAATGGATGACCTGCAATGAGTATTGGTAGAGATGACAATAGCCCTTTGAGTGGAATATAATATTTCAATGAATCAGAGCCTTCAATACATGTTTGGAAAGGAAAAGTTACTCTGACAATCAAATAGAAAATCAATATTTGAGAAGGGTATCTAAAACGGAAACATTTGTGCTTGCATAGCTATGTGAAACAAACACATAGTATTGTAGCATGTTAGCGTTGAATACTAACACAATACCAATATGAAACCATCAACGCACAAAAAAATCAACGGCGTAGCATGTCTGTGCAAGCTATAAGATAGTCATTTAGAATCTATTACAGAATAACCCGTTGGATATTTTTATCCTCGTGCATCGCACGGGTAAGGTTTACTAAAACATATCAGGGTAGATGATCAAATTCAGAATATCTCATAAAAACAAAAAACAGAAAAGAGAGTAAAATGTAAAATTTGAATAAGGAACATAAAAACAAAATTCTAAAACTAAAAGACAATTAAACATGTATTGAAAATTATCGTTCTGATTTCAATATTCACAAAAAGTAAAAAAATTATTGCTCGACAGAGACAGGCTTTGTAAATTGACGATAATATTCTTCTAAAAAAAGAACCACACTCATAGTAAGAGACATCCTCAAGTGTTTTTTTATATCTAGATTGTTTTAAAGGACTGAAAAGAAAACAAAAATAATGGAGATCTTAAGCACGACGCACGTATAAATCTGTTACACACAACAAATCTTAGACAGAAAACTGTTGCAAATATCCATATCAAGCTCATGAATCATGAACCCGAAAAGATGTATAACTTCTTCTCTTGGATGACTCTTATCAAGCATTTGAACCAGATGTCTCAAAACATGATAAAGCGAAAATAATTACTGAAATAGGAAAACATACCTTTGGAGGAAGAGGTCATGTGGAGCCATAAACGGAAGAGCAGGTACAACTGTAATTGGCTCAATGATTATTATTCATGGGAAAACGACATAAAGAAATAGTGTAAGTATAAAAAATCTTAGACAACGGCGAGATATATTTGGCAGATCCACTCATTCTAGAACTAAAATGAGATGAAAAATAGACACAAAAGAGATGATGGTTCAGCAACCACACAAAAACGTAGCATATAAATCGATGCTGGGCGTGAAAAGCAACATATGCAGGTACCTCACATACGATGAATACAGATTGCCAGAAATGAGAATATATAACCATAAATGTAGTAGAGTGAAATTCATTCAATGTTCACATTACTGTGAATTGTTTACAACTAAGAAAACGAAAAGCGATGAGACCAAATACTCGTAAGGCATTTGCAAGAAGATATACCACGTGATTGCTGATCTATCCGACTGGCCCCCGCTGCCATCAGAAGCTGGTTCTGGAGAAAGTTAATGTTCACAATGAACCCTGGACAAAAAGAATAAATCCAGTTTTGATTGGATAGATCAAGGACAAAAAGATGTGAAATTAATATAAAAAAGGCAAACGGTTACTATGCCCAATAGGAGATACATTCGGCATTTATAGTAAATAGACATCGTTGTAGTTAAATTCGTTTAGCCATTCAGAGATTTCCACAAACATTATAATGCCTATGATTATTCAAGAGGGTGAAATCACCGATCGTTACATTCAATCGATACCAAATAAACAAAAATATGAATGAAGAGAGACAAAATACATTGATACTTGTCTAGTGGACTATGCACTGTGCCGGTGATCTGCGAAGCGACTTGAAATTATCATCACTCAAGCAACCTGATAAAAAGAAGGCAAACATATCAGCGTAAGTAAGTAAATCCATGAAAATTGCTTAAGTTTTAATTGGCTAAGAATCATTCCCAAATGAATGCCACAGTAAATTTAACCAAAATAAATTAAAATTTGACAGTTCAACATATATGCAAAAGATCCGAGCTTTCACCATAAAGGAGAACAGTATCACGGTGGAGGCATATACGGTAGGCGTGGTTCCTTCCCGCTCGACAACTTTCATGACGGAAAACCTAAATTTCAAAGTTTGATCGGCTTGGAAAGGATCGAATGAAGGAATAAGAAGAGAGATTTGTGGCTCCTCGGTGAGACATGGTTTTGATTTTTGAAATAAGGGTGTCGATCAAAAGGATGGAGGAATAGAGGTTACATGTTTTTTTCCGGGTAATTAAGTCGGGTCGAAAGGCGGGTTTAGATCAAAGTTCTGGATAATTGGGTTAAATAAACATTGTTCACATAAATATCAAAGAGAATGCTCTCAAATTGGATTCCTCATCCTCCGTCAGCTGCTTCACCTTTTTTATTGTAAACATAAATATCAGGCATAACTGCTGAAGTCACACAGTCAAAAGCATTTGAAGAAATGACCCTAATAACACGGCTAAATTACAATTTTGGTTCTCTAACTAGACACGTTTTTCGTTTTTGGTCCTGGTTTTTTTCCGGCGACAATTTTAGTCCTGTAAGTGGTCTTTTTTTTGCAAAAATAGTCCTAAACTCCGGAAAGACCACTTACAGGACTAAAATTGTCGCCGGAAAGACCCCTTACAGGACTAAAATTGTCGCCGGAAAAGACCAATTTAATCCTGTAAGTGGTCTTTCCGGCGTTCAGGACTATTTTTGCAAAAAAAAAGACCACTTACAGGACTAAAATTGTCGCCGGAGAAAAACCAGGACCAAAATCGAAAACGTGTCTAGTTAGAGGACCAAAATTGTAATTTAGCCCTAATAACACTATCAAAGCAAGGAGGAAAAAAACACAGATAAGCCAACGGTTAAAAGGTGTTTAGATGTTAAACCAATGGATTTTCATGTCTAGTTCGAAAACTCATACACCTATATGTTTGCAGAATTGTACACTTTATGAATGTACTAAATGACTGAATTAGAAATCGCAATAACAAACACAATTAATTATAGCGAGCAATATCAAGAACGGCATGTTCAAATTTGTTACCATATTTAGAAGCTTCATTCTCAAAGATGGATTTGGGTGGGGTTGGCTACGATCGTAAAACCAAAATTGCAGGAGCTAGGGCTTCTGCCGGTGCGATTGGTGGTTTGCCGGACTGAAAAGAATCAGCAGTGTCGATTTAGTTGGAGGAGTAGCATCACCGTCACCTCGAGTGCAAGCATCATTCGAGTCAACATTTCGATAAATAGATGTAGAAGCCATGGATTCTTCATTCTGCCACCTTGCATAGGGTCTACGCAAATGCATTTTTTTTCCAAATAAGTTTGGATACCATCCCTCTCAAAAAAAGTTTGAATACCATCAGTTCTTAAGTACGAGCAGCTCCTCAATTACACCCGCCGAAAACCTAGCCGCCATCAGTTATCGATTCCTACTATTAATCTTACTGGAATTTTTCTCTATTTTCTCTCTTCCTAATCTAGTGAAAGTTATACCAGCCGATTGATTCTTCATGTTCTCATCTCAACTCCGATGATAGAAAAATGTTGAGGGGAAAGGCTGTTTGTGTGCAAGGAAACATTGATTCAGACCCAAAGGATGGCTACAACCCGTTTTCTGATTCGGTGGAGCAGATTGTGGATGATGCCCATAAGGTGTTTGACGAATTGATGCAGCCTGTTACACTGTGACCTGGTTCATAGATTTATGGAGTTGGAGAAATCTGTCGTTCAAGAGTCTACAATGGCTGATATCAGATCTAATCAAGCTTCTCAACCAACTCTTGATCCTATGTGGTTCTTTAAAGGTGGAGAAATCTGACATGTTCATGCTCTGCAAATTCTAGACATAGAAGGAGTATGAATTCAAGGACGGTGGCTGTTTGTACTCCCTGAGCAGTCATTGGTATGTATAAGTCAGATTTTTGGTTGATTTATTGTAAATTTCAGATCTTGGTAAGACTTATTGGTGCTGGATTTATTTATGCCTTGATGTAATAGGCACAGAGATAGCCTCATTTACTTGAAACTCTTGTATTGCCTGGAGAGCACTTATAGTTAATGAAACTTGTTTTTGTGATTGCCTCTGTTAAATTAAGGCCATCTTGTTTCTTGGTATGACATCTTCACAAAAGAAGAACAAGACGCCAACATCCAAGAAATAGGTTCGCTCGATCCAGAGTCACAAAAATTTCTTGATAAATTATTACAAAACCTGAATACACGAAAAATGCATTTATCTCAACCTTTACCGAACACACATACATAATACTTTTCACTTAACACAATATATATATATATATATATATATATATATATATATATATATATATATATATATATATGTGTTTAATCTATATATTTATACATACACGCTAAAAACGGTTTACACAGTTAAACCATACTCACAAAATATTACTATGGTTGAAGTCGGTTTTCATAGCCAAGACCCTTTCAATCTCTCCAAAATTACTTTGGAGCAGGTTGGTTTTACAAACCTTGGGATTTACAAAAACTCCAATATTTTACCAAACAATCTTGCAAGCTACACAAATCAACAAGCTTTGATCACAAATACTATCAAAATAACCAAACCACACCTGCATTTTTAACTTGTAAAATTCATCAAGTTATTTCTCCAAAAGATTGGTATGCAGCTCCATCTGCGTCCCATTGCATTTCCGAAGAAGACAAAGAACAACCTTTTTATACAATTACATTCAACTATTGGGAGTATCAACAGACATGGTTCAATGCGTTCTTTATACAAAATCAAAACAATCAGCATACTTGGTTGATGCACTTCGATACCAAAATTGCAGACATTTCAAGATTTCCATCATGGTGGGTTCAATGGTGGGAATGTTTTGGTTCAGCATGCGTAAATAAAAAACAACAAAGGCTTGAATCTTTCAATCTTTTCAAAGCAAAGTACAAACCTTCCGAGGCAGAAAAGAGATTTCCTGCATTCGCAACATTATGTACAAAATTCTATCTACGATGGATAGTGAACTGGTATTTAGATTATTCTGATCATCCTATGCAACTTATCCGAAGAAGATTTAAGGTAAGATGGTGGGAAAAATGCAACATTATCCAAAGTCTACTACCAACAAATATGGAGAAATGGTTACAAACAATACAAAACCCCAAAGAATCTCAAATACAACCCATCTGCGACTACACAATTTTCATGAAGAAAAGCACAAATGGCAAAGATTATTAGTCAACAAAGAGACGGATGAGGAATTACAACAAATCTTATCTCAATATGCCTCAACTTCACATACTTCACCTATCAGTTCAACAACATCAGTTAACGATGGCGAGGAAGACGAGGATTATTCACCATTCCTATGAAAAAGAAAAAATAAAAAAATAAAAAAAAATTGAAAAATGAAAATACAAGGACTACACAACAAAATAATTACCTGCAACACTCACCTAACACACAACTCAGCAAAAATCAAAATGACAGACATGACAAGACGTCACTAAAATTAAAGGAGATCATTCATCGCAAAATGACAAAAGACGACTCACCAAAGGTCTTCCACTGCAAATGGCAGACAAGACAAGACACCACTAAAAAATAATGGGCATCACTTCACACAAGACGACTACAAAACAACTCAACCACACCATTATGACATACACCACTCATAAAAAAACACCATATACAAAAAGAGGACACCACTCACAAAAGAGGCCAAGACTTTACGTTATTACTGCACTTACAATTATTCTATGAGGACTATAAATAACAAGACGGAGAAGGGAGAAAGACAGACTCTTAGAATACATTTTCAAAAGTTTCATATTTTCTTTCTGCAATTGTCTCTGCAGAGTAGTTACAACGAAGCAAGCTTTATTTTATTCATTAGCAAAGACGGCAACAAGGAAGAGCTATATCTCTTCTGACATTTGTATCTCCACAATTGTATCCGTTTCAAATATTTTAAATTAAGGTATAAATCCTTGCATGTTTCTTTGACAAAGCATTATAAATTTATTTTTACACAATTACTGCCGTCCATTATTTTATTGTTTTAAGCATTCTTGTCTATTATTTTATAGTATACATTTCATTACCGTCCATTACACAATTGTTATAATTGTTAGATTTGTTTGAATCCTTCATTCGTGTTTAAATTGGAAATGCTTCCATAGTGAACAAAAGTGGATGTTCTGGGTCATTTCTTTTTCACAGGCATGAGGGTGGTGCAACAACTCCATCTTCTAGCTTAGAATATTAACGTTTCAAGGTTGCTCAGAAAGTGTTCGACGATTTGCAACGAAGTCTGAAGTGTAGCGATTTGGCCAAAGGATTTAAAGACATGGAAGGACTTGTTGCTCAGATGGAAAAAAAGTAGCAATCAACTTCTATATTGTTCTTAGTTCTATATTCATTTCATGTAATATAAACGCTTTTTAAGCCTCAGCCCTCAAGTTAATAGTAGAGGATCATCGCAATATATCAATACTTTGGATGAGCTACCAGCTAGAAGGAATCGTGTGCATACTTGTTGTTTACAGATCAGGTGATGTCATGCTAAACCTTGGTGACAACCAGTACTTAGGATCTTCCATAAACTGTTAAACTACTCTACTGAGTACTTAGGATATGCATCTAGAATCTGAATTTTGTGCTTGATTGATTAGAAATCACATAGAAGTTATCTTTTTAGTGGGTTGGTTCCTGCTGGTGTCATCCCTTCTCCATTTGAGTTTGCTGATGTCGTTACAACACACAAATCATTACGTGGTGCCATGATATTCTTCAGGAAGGGCGTGAAGGAGATATACAAACAAGGACAAGAAGTGAGTGTTTTTTTTTTAACTTGTTAGGCTTGTTGTTTTGAGTTTAGTCTCATCGCATTACATAATACATACAGAAAACAAGCGAATTCTCTGCTTTCTTTCACAGTAAGATTTGATGTTTGAAATAATAGGTGAAGTACGATTATGAAGACAAAATCAATCAGGCTATTTTTCGTGGCCTTCAAGGCGGTCCTTACAATCATACTATAAGTGCTCTAGCAGTTGTTCTGAAATAGGTACTCCCCCTCCTAGTATTTATGCTTAATATTTGGTTATAACTTCATGCATTGAAGGCCAGCACACCACTGTACAAGGCATATCAGCAAAAAGTATTTAACAAAAACATATAGCAGCCAACAAAAACATAGTTCCTGGGGATGACTATCGAAATCTAACTTCTTAATTATCCATCTGTTACGTACATCAGGTATACGCGCGTATAGCCATGCATGGCATCAAGGAGAGATTTGGCAAGTATATATATTGCTTCGGGTTAGTTGGTTGACCCATGCAGGATGCCACTGCGTGCCTTGCATGGTTCCTTGGAAGTCGAGTGGCAGTATTTTGCGTTGACAAGTAGTCGTAATAAATGCAAGCATTGACGCAATTTGTGACCAAAATGTCGCCACATATAATTCGATTTCACGTTGTTTGTATGCAGTATATTCGTAATTCACCAAGTTAAGTCGATTAGGTTTTCAATATCGTTGTGCAATTTTTTGTTCATGCATATATAATTCCAAGTTCCAACCACATAGCTGCAATTTGTTGATCCAAATTAGATAATGATGGTTTGTAATTCAGGAGGTACATGATAGTTACAATCAATAATAATCCAAGACCAATTAGGAAGTAAAATTATATGTGAAGTGCAATATATAAATAAATAATCATATTTTTCTTTTTCTTTCTTACAATAAATTGTGTAGAGATAGAACTTTGAGCAAGTGGTATTATCAACCAAACATGGATAGAGAGTTTGGTTGGTAGTTGGTTAGGAAGATGGTTATGGTCAACAATTCTCTACCATTGACATGTTGAAAATAAAATTTATGTTTTGATGATTATTCATCACTTATCTAGTTATTGTTTTAGACCTCTTTGATGAAGTGTCATAACTAGCTGTTATAGTGCAAAGCAAAAAGAAGTCTAGAAATGAATGTATATAATTTAATAGAGTCTGATATTTGTATAGGTAAATCAGACAAGCATTGTAATAGTATAAGGTTTAGAACTGAGAAACCGAGAAACTGACTTGATGAGGTTATGAAGAATGAGAAGCTAACCTGCTGAGTTTACAAATGAAGAGCACCCACAATAAGAAACTGACTTTAGAGAAAGAACTGAGTACACATACGGAAACTGAAGAAGGTAAGTTCGCTGAGGAACACAGACTCAGTTGGCTTATCTAGAAGCTGAAGGCTGAGGGGAGAAACTCAGTTAAGAAGCCTGAGGGACACAGACTCAGTTATTGAAGAATGAAGAACTGAGGGTTCAAACTCAGTTTATGAAGACCAAAGCCGAGACTGTAAAGTTAGAATTCAGGTAAGTCTATGATGGCCTGAACTGACTTTATGGATCTTGTATGAAGAGCTAAGATACATAGGGACAATGATATCTTAGATAACTTAAGTGTTATGGTGTACTCTGATTATGTCAATAAAAATCAGATGAAGAAAGAGTACTAAGTTTTGAAGAAGAGTAAAAACTCGGTTAATGCTCTTAAAACTGAAACACTCAATTATACCAACTGAAAACTGACAAACGCCAACAAGCTCTGTTTCATGCTGAAGTCACTCAAACTGAAGAAGAATCAGAACTTTGGAAATCAAGCATTTCCATTGGATGATAAACTGACAAGTCATAACAGTCACTGACATCTGACAGATAGCCGTCGGTAGCTACAAGAATTCAAACGTTGGAAAAACCCTTATAAATAGAGCACTTTTACATCAAGAAGAAGAGCAGAGTTCTAAGATCAAAATCACTAAGGAAATATTCAATTAAGGGAAAAATAAGAGAACTCTCGCTATTTACTATATTGCTAGATCCAGATCAAGAAATCTTCAAAGTGTTTTTGAACATTCAAGAAAACATCAATATCTCAGATTGAAGAAATCTGAGCTTACTATGCAAATCATATACACTGTAAGAGAAGCTCATATCACAAGTTGAATCATAGTTATTGATTCAAGTCTCAACTTTGATTTTAACAAAGGTTTTAGATCATTAAACACCAAGAAGGTGTGAAGGATGAGTTGAGGTGCGATCGAATACTGTATTTGTGATGAGTTGGTGAAAAGGCAATCCAACCTTTAAGGACCAAAGGAGCACACTTAGTGAAACAACAATTCAACATGTTAAGGACTAAGGCTCAAGATTGTGAGACTGGGGAATAGTCAAGGACAATCAGTGTTTAATTTACTTTGTGTCTTGTAACTGTAAACCTCAAGAACATAGTGAATTTCCTCTAACATCACAGGAGAAGAGAGGACTGATATGATTACACCACCTGGAACCTCTATAATTTCTGTCTCATTTACTTATTTACTTTAAGCATTTATTTACAGCATATTAGCATATATCTTATCAGATCACAAACTCAACAAACATCAGAAACTGAGTCAGCACTGTATTTTTTTATACAAACTGACAACTCAAGTGTTAATAAAAAAAAGGCTTAAATATATCCGCTGTCGGTTAACTCAGTTTGAGCATAAGTTAGTTTTTGGTATGCTCCAGGTGAGTCAGAGCACATATGTTCCATATATACATCAAAAACTCAAAAAGAACACATATATGTTCCATACCAAAAGAGTATACCAAAAGAGCTCCAATAATACATCATAAAACCATGTGCCAGTTTTTGGTATGCCCCAGGTGAGTCAGAGCAAGACTTTTCTTAGTCTGCCTTTTTTGCTTGCACCGAGCGCAGTAACTCCCAAAAACTGAGTTTTCTGCACTTTAATGATCTCCACTGGATTCCAAACAAGTTTAACATCAATATACACAGCAAAACAACAGAAATACTCAACTTTTACACAACCAATCATCATATACTTTTCTATCAACAAGTAGGCATGATTTCTAACATTAAAACACCACAAATCATACCCAAAACACAACATTAACATCATAAAACCTTAATTAAACCTTAGAATAGCCTCTTACCTTTCAAGCAAGAAAACCAAGGGAAAACTACCGTAAGTCTCAAAACACTTCCTCAACCTCAACCAAAACCTATTTGATCACAATTAAACTTGGATTAAATGATTATCAAAAGCTACTAAACTATTAGAACTACAAATTCAAGCCAAATGATGCCTTGAAACTTGATCAATCCTTGAAAAATCCATAATTAGGGCTAATTTCATACCTTTTCAAAGTTCCAACTTTTTGTATCAAAAGAACGCCCTCTTGTCGCTGATTCCAAATCTTCAATCTTTTCTGAAAACCATCACAGATCTTGTGAATTTTGGTGAAGTCTCTTTTGCTTTCTTTTCCAATTGAGAGACGCAGTTCGAAGTTGGATACTATGTTCTGACATCTTCCTTGTTACGGGAAGTTTTACTTTCATAGAAAATAACCTCCAAAAGTTATTATTGCCATTAACTCCCCCCTTAAATACCATTAATCCCATAATTTCCCTTAAATTCCCATTAAATCCTTTTTCTTTTCATTTCCCTTTAATCTTAAAACCATAATTAAATAAACATAATATTCCGTTTTTCGTACAAATAAAAGACACGTCTGCCACTTTTCGAAAAGTCAGGATATTACAGTATTTGCCACAATTTGATCACCACACAATAAAATCATAATATGAACACTCCGGGATTTCTGTTTTTAGTTTTAGAATAATGATTCTTCGCCATCGCCTCAAGATTCAGACAGTTTGATAAGTGCAGAGAAATGCTATTATACAAATCCCATTAGCAAGCTTCGGAAAAGAACAGATTTTGCAAATAAAGAGGGAAGTTGTTAGGTGATTCAGATTTGGAGGGGAAATTCCTTTTTTAGTCAATGTTGTGAAAATAGGGCACACAAGACACGTAGAGCCAACATGGCAACCACGTGGCCGCCAAATAAGCATTTTTTAGTAATCATGTGCTCGACAAGCAAAATCCGCCCGAATGATCGCTTTTGTTTAAAAAAATCAAGTTACATGACTATTTTTCACGAAAGCAAAACTAAGACTAAAATGCAAAATATGCCAACTTAGAGGACTATTTTTGTGATTTTACCCGTGGAAAAGTGATTATTTTCGATTAATAAAATTAAGGGCATTGTTGTAATTTTACATTATGGCTAAAATGAATGCGCCGACATTTATTTAAATGCCCGGGCAGTACCAGGTGCCCAAACTTTTTACTCCATCCGTTCCAATTTATTTGAGATAGTTGTCAAAATCACGCATATTAAGGATGTGAGTTAATGCATCACTTTTATAATGAAATGACTAAAATATCTTTGGATATAATTAATGTGGCTTTATTTTTTATATCTCTTAGTGTAATAAATAAGGGTATATCAAGTAAAAATATAATAAATGTTGCATTGGAAATTGTACTGCCTCATATAAAATAGAACAAAAAATTTTGGCAACTGTCTCAGTTTTTCTTTTCTTCTTTTATCTAGGTAAATGTATGGATTTGTTCATTTTTATGTGTATTTGATAAAATTTAACGGTGTTCAAAATAATTTTTCCAAGCCTTGATTCATCAATTCAACACATATTTATACACCCCAATAGGTAGCCCTAGTTATTTTATAATTCCCTAATCGCCCTTAATGAGTCAAACTAAATATAAATAATAATAATAATAATAATAATCCGCAATATCCCCCGCAAGTGGGAGCGCGGAGATCTCGAACGCCCAACTTGCGTAGTAAATATTCGAATTGTTGTTTCCCAAAGCCTTTGTAAAAATATCTGCCAGTTGAGACCGCATAGGGATGTAGGTCAGAGCAATAAGGCCAGTCGTAATCGCGTCACGAACAAAGTGACAATCAGTTTCTATGTGTTACGTCCGCTCGTGAAACACCGGATTTTGAGCAATGTATAAAGCCGACTGGCTATCACAATGAAGAGAAATCCCGGTAGGAATAATGACACCCAAATCAGAAAGAAGCTAGCGAAGCCATTTTAACTCACAAGTGATCGAAGCCATGGAGCGTTTTCAGCTTCAGCAGAGGATCGAGATACCGTAGCTTGTTTCTTCGTCTTCCAAGACATAGGTGAAGTGCCAAGTAATACAAACCAACCACGTACGGAATGGCGAGTAATGGGGCAACTTGCCCAATCCGAGTCACACCACCCTTCCAACCGTAACGGACTATCTGCTCGTAAAAGGATCCTTTGACCCAGGCTTTTCTTCAAATAACACACAACCCGTAAGGTGGCATTCTAATGGTCAATCCGTGGGGTTTGCATAAACTGCGATAAAATGTGAACCGAGTACTCCAAATCTAGACGCGTAACACCAAGATAAATCAATTGTCCGACCAAGCGATGATATTTGCCCGGGTCATCAAGTAATGGGCTCTGAGTAACTGCAAGCTGATGGTTCTATTCCATAGGAAAATCCATGGGTCGGGCCCCCAATAGGCCCACCTCGGCAATGATATCCAACGTATACTTCCGTTGTGACAAGAAAATACTAGTGGGATTACGAGCAACTTCCAAGCCAAGGAAGTACTTCAAGCGACCCAAATCTTTCATTTTGAAGCAGCTCCCCTAATAATTCTGAAAGACCTGTAAGGCGGTGCGTCGTTACCGGAGATAATCATATCATCAACATACACCAAAATGTTTATTCGGATCGAACCGCGAACAAACGTAAATAGTGAGTAATCGGAGTAGGATTGTCTAAAACCATAATCCTTGAGAACGGAAGCCAATTTTGCAAACTAGCACCGTGGTGCTTGTTTCAAACCATACAATAATTTGCGCATTCGGCACACAATATTCGGCCGTGTTTGAGCAAAACCAGGAGGTACCTTCATATAGATTTCTTCATCCAGATCCCCATGTAAAATCGCATTGTGTACATCCATCTGATGAATTTCCCACCGTTTAACCGCTGCCACGACGAGGAAAGCCCGAACCGTCACCATCTTGGCTATATGAGCAAAAGTCTCGTCATAGTCAATTCCCCCAACTTGGTGATTTCCAAATGCGACTAACCGTGCCTTCAATCGCTGAAGATTACCATTTTCGTCGTATTTTACTGTATACACCCATTTGCTCCTAAGGGCTTTCTTGCCATGGGGTAATTCTTGCAACGTCCACGTGCCCTGATCTTCCAAGGCACGTATTTCTTCAGCCATGGCCTTTCGCCAACCTTCATATTTCACTGCTTCTTTAAATGAGCGGGGTGGATTCCTGCAGCCACAACAGCTAGATAGCTCCGATGTGTGTCAGAAAACCGGGAATAATTAACAAAGTGTGTAAGAGGAGGTTGAAGGATCGGATGATTGCATTGACGGACTTTTCTTATCCACCACAGTATGCGTCACAAATTCCCTATACTTCGAGTTAGGAATTTTTTTTTCGTTTTCCTCGGCCCAGCTCTTTGATCATGTCCACAGGTGGTTCGGTTACTCCTTCACCATTCACGGGTAACTCACTTACCTCGTCTCCGACCTCACCCGACCCAGTGCCACAAGTACCAATATCACCGGCTAAGTCCATTGGCCGCTCCTTATGCGCTCAAGATCACTAAATTCGAACTCATCCTCTAACATGTCGAAAGATGGAGAATTAGGAGAGGAAATAGGGGTAGGATCCACCGTGGGAAAAATATGCTCCAAAAATTTCACATCTCTCGAAACAAATATTTCCTCGGTTTCCAAATCAAAAAGTGTCCAACCTTTTTTTCCAAACGGATATCCTATAAATATACACTTTCTACTTCGGCTTGCAAATTTATCGTGTTTATGTTTTTGATTATGTGCATAACATAGACACCCAAACACACGTATCGCATCAAGGGTCGGTGGTTTTCCAAACAAACACTCATACGGTGTCAAATAATCCAATACACTAGACAGAGTACGATTAATTAAATGACACACGGTCATCACACATTCACCCCAAAATTTAAGTGGAAGATGACCCTCAAAACGCAACGCCCTAGCAACGTTCAGAATATGTTGATGTTTTCTTTCCACGCGTCCGTTTTGTTGTGGGGTCCCCACACACGAGGTTTCAAAAATAATTCCTTCCTTCCTAAAATGCGGAAGCAACCGTTTAAACTCGGTCCCATTATCACTCCGAACACGAAGAATTTTCACGTTAAACTGACGATCAATCAATGCCATAAAATCTTAAAAAATAGTCTCCACTTCCGTTTTACTGTAAAGCAAATAGACCCACACAGCCCTAGAGTAGTCATCAACAATCGTAAGGAAATACGAGGCCCCGCATGTAGAAGGAGTATCATATGGTCCCCATAAATCACAATGAATAAGCTCACAAATTCTTCTAGCTCTACTATCACTCAGGGGAAAACTTTCTTTAGATTGCTTAGCCCGAAAACAGACATCACACCCATCTTTATTTAACTTACTCGACTTACTCACAATCGGAAATTGTTTAAGCACTTTCTCCGAAGGATGACCCATCCGCTTATGCCAGAGATCCATGGAATTTCTTCCATCAACCGCCATAACGTTTACGTGTGGAACACCCCGGAAAAAGAAAAGTCCATCCTTGTGCTCACCTACTCCAATCAGCCTCCTTGTCGCTCGGTCCTGCATAACACACAATGTGGGGGTGAGTTGTACTCGACAATCTAATTCATCCATCAACTGAGTTACAGACATTAAATTGCACGCCAAGTTAGGCACAAATAAAACATTTTTAAGAATTAATCCTCCGGGCAATGTAATGCTACCCTCATGGGTAGCATGAGAGGTCCGACCATCCGGGAGCCCTACCGGGCATTTTTCAATCATCCTGACGTTTCTCAAGGTGTCTAACACACTCGTCACATGATTCGTTGCTCATGTGTCAATGATCCATGAAACCTCACCCGTTAATCGTTCTTTTGGCTTGGCCAAATTCAAAGTGTCAAGTATTTCTTGCCACTGTGTCGAAGTCAAATTCGAGAGACCAGCCTGTTCGGCCATCCCATATCGCCACGGTCCACCGGAATTCGAACCTGCTGAATCTACGGTTGTCTTGTTTGCACGAACCGAGCTTAGCTCAGCCCAATTCATCGCTGCTTCAAGTCCGGTTCCTCCGCCTTGAATTGCTGCTACCATCCCTCCTAATCCGTTCATGTCAACAAGAATGGTTGTTATTTAAATTTAAATTTTTTATTTTTTTATGTGGTTGTGGCTGAAAACCTGTTCGAAGTTGTTTTGTTGTTGTTGTTTTTTCTTTTTCCAAAGATGAAGACCCTGATCAATTTGCTCTCCTTAATCTATTTGATGTCCTTGATCAATTTGCTGCTGTCGACCTCCATCTTTCAACTCTCTTTTTAGTTTTTTTTTTTCCTCGACTTCGTGTTCGCCGTTTGCTGTGTTGAAATTATCTGAGAACCAAAAGTTGCTTCAAAAGAAGCAGGACATGTGACTGTTGTCCAATTTTGCTTTCTTCAATAATATCTCTTCTTTTTTTTTTTTTTTTTTTTTTTTTTTTAATTCCTTGATCTTGATCGAACACAAAATGAAGAGAGTCAAACGTATCCCTAATTTAACCTTGGCTCGATACCATGATAAAATTTAACGGTGTTCAAAATAATTTTTCCGTGCTTTTGTTCATCAATTCAACACATATTTATACACCCCGATAGATAGCCCTAGTTCTTTTATAATTTCCTAATCGCCCTTAATGACAATATAGCCAAACTAAATAATAATAATAATAATAATAATAATAATAATCCGCAATAGTATTTTCGGTATGACATTCCATGCATCTTTCATGAATGAAAATAGTATATGATTGGATTTAATGATTTATTGTTAGTGGGATTTTACTTCTTATCAAATTTATTTAATACCGTCGACTGCTATTACCTCCGTCCCAAGTATGGGCGGACACTCTGATCCCAGTGAGGAGAGATAATACTATACATGAGTGTAAATTTTTAGGAGACAAAAAAATACACAACATACATAATAAATAGTATTTTTTCGGATTCGAGGAGGGACGAGTGCCCCCTAACATGAGGGTAGATCCGCCCCTGGTCCCAAGATGTAAGTCTATTTAACATTTTGTATTTGTTTTAAAATTTAAGTCCATTTAGATTACCAATGAAGCATTTATGACAAAGTCATTGTAGTCTTTTCAATCAAAATTAATGATCATAACTAATTTAATAAACTTTCTTAATTTATGTGTAAAAGCTCAAACGAATTTATATTTTGGCTGGAGGCAGTACATTCATTCTTCTTCATTTTCATTTGCACGTGAATCTTCTTCGTCTAGTAGTGGTTGAGGTGGTGGTTCTTGACGGTAAGTGCATGCTCGATATCCGTAAGGAAAGTCACAAACACCGCAACCAAAATAACCACAAAAATCGGTTTGTCCTTCCACAGGGCATCCTATGACTTCACATCGCCATCCTGAAGTGATAAAGGCTTTACGAAAGGATTTTCCATGCTCAAAGGTTTCAAGTGAAGCTCCAGAAGCAAGAAGTGTACCTACAAAACTCGTGTTACAACACATTTTTATATGTATAAATTTACAAAAAGGAATTAAGTCACTTTTCACTTTATCTTGTTAAAAATTTTCAATCAGCAATAAATACAGATTGTTCTACTTCTAGGTATACATACATATAAGATACATATTTATGTGATCATTGAATGTATGAGATGTTCTGAGTTATATGCATGCATTATTAGAAATGAACAAAAAAAAGTGAAAAAAAGAAAAGGCTGTAAATTTACCAAAAACCATTAACAAGATTAGCACCATGAATGAGTTCACGTTTCCCATTATAACGCACTTAACTATTTTTTATCTCGCTTGAATTTTGAGAGTAACCTGATGTTCTATTTATAGATTGATTATATGAAGAAAAAATATTGTATATGTATATATATAGGGGCGGACTTACCTTGAAGCTTAGGGGGCATTCGCCTGATCTCTAAAAAACACTATAATGTATGTTATGTATTTTTTTTTGCACCTCCTCACCCTCCCCCCGCCCCTCCCCAAACCGAAAAAAAAAATTATATTCGCCCATCATCTATATCAATCGAATAAATTGACATAAAATTTTTATCATGTTAATAAAAATATATATATTCATTACAAAACTGATACATCTAAACAAATATTAATAAGATTTTACTTATAAAAAAAATAAAAATATTTAGTATGAAAAAAATTTCCCGTAATGAAATTGCTAATAATGGGAGTAGTTATGTTAATGAATTCGGATCATGCGATATATTTATCACAAAATGTATAGTAGTATTTATATTAATAAGGTTTCTTCCAATATTTATTGCAAAATGTATAATAGTGTTTTTCCTCGAATCCACGGGGGCATAAAAAAAACAATAGTATACATTTTCCTGATTGCGAAAAATTTCTAGGATTTTTCGCCCCCCGACCTGGAATCATGCGTCCTATATATATATATATATATATATCTATGTGTGTGTGTGTACCGTTATCCCATCCAGTTTAGTGTATTTGGGAAGATTATCACCTAATAAAAAAATAATTTGAACATAAAATTGTGCATCCATGATATTTATATGGGTGGTGATATATACATTCAATGTACATAGTATGTAGTGGACAATCACAACACACATTTTTATCTATTCATTTAAAGTAGTAGACTTTAAACAATGAATATGATGTATGTAATGATTGTCCACTACATACTTTGTATAGTGAATATATCATTTTTCTACTTATATCTATATCCTTCACTGTTACAATACTTTTATAAATAAATACACATGTGGCTAGCTTGTTCTAGTTGTCCATGTACATATTCTTGTTTTAGGTTACCGTTTTGAAGAATAAGAAGTGAAAATATGCCTTAAAAAACACGAATATTTTAAACTGATTACTTCAAACGCGAATCAAAATTCATCACATATGGACATGGGGTATAGCAAAATTTATCCAGCATAGAAATGTTTGTTCATATTATTAAGCAAGGGGAAAACAAATTCAACTCCAACTATATGTTAAAATGCTTAGTGGGTTTTTATTTGTGTTCTAGTTAATCCCTTCTATGAGAATATTTTTCTCTATACTAGTGGGATTTTATGTCAATAAAGTATTTGATGTGATTTAAACATCTGGTATGAACTTTTCTCGAGCTTTTGTCTAATCATAATTGACACCCCGTTCCGGACATCGAGTTTTTATCCGAAAAGAACGCCTGGCATTATTTTTTAATAAATCAAAAAAGTATATATACGTAAGCCTACGTCATCATACATTAATATCAATTGCAAAGCAGAAGACTTAAAAGAACGACTCGGGAATGTCAAACGACAAACAAAATAGATCGATCAAAGTTCCAAATCAAGTCTAAGAACATCCTCAAAAGAAACAACAGAATTAAATGTTGTTTAAACTATTACAATCCCAAATAAAAAATATAAAACGGGAAGCTAAAAATCTAGTGGCATCTCAAACGTTAAACGTTTACAATTTCAAGGTATTATTGAAACAATGAAAATTAAAATAAACTTCATCTCGAACTCCAAGCTCAAACGTCTGCATCTTGACTATCGTCATAGCCTCATCTACCTGTCAATCTTCTCGGGGTGGGGTACAGTAAGGAAAAGGGGTAAGTACATTTTGTACTCACTAAAGGGTAGAAGACCGGTAACACATATTGTTCTACACATCTACCATAAATGTTGCATTAAAATACACTCTCCTCTGCTAGGTCTGTTAGCACCATCACGAGAAATTATCTATGTTACATTGTAATTCAAGGACACAATGCCCGAATGATGGGTATGCACCGGGACATGTTCAGCACATCATATGGCACGGAGGGTTCCGTGTGGAATATTTCCCAAAACACGAATATTGTCCGTTACGTATGAGAAATGATTTCATGCTGCGAATCATAAATGTGTCTCACCAAGAATTAGAACGTTTTAGCTTTTAGACTCATCGTATATGTTTATTATGTAGTTAATCTAACCACCTAAGTTCATTCCACTTAAAAAGGCTTCCAAGGGACATCTAGTCTGCAGACAATCTAGATTAACTACATAAAGACGTTGTAAAATGCATCAATGACTACTAAACCAATGACCCCGGAAGGTCTAAACAATCGCCTTATGGGCTATCATCTTCTCTCCGCATGAGGCTTACAATTGTGGCGATTGATGCTTAAAGACTCAAGTTGGAAGTTAGACTTTCTTGGCATTCCAATTAATGCCTCAAAAGACATACATACCACATTGTATCAATTAGTACACATGTTTATTACCGTGCCTCTTATTTTATTATACTTGTCTATTTTCTGGAGGAGAAAATAAATACTTCATCTTAGAAGAAAAAGAAACAAAAAGAAAATAAAAATAAAATAAAGAAATTATCTCCTTTTTTCTTTTTTCCTGACATACATATGACAATAAAAATAATATGATAGCATAACAATGTAAATTGAGAAACCAGCCGATAGTTCATATGCCTGGGAAATTGGTCCCAGGACCAATCGGATTAAAGTACTAATAATATAATATGTTGATTTAATTGCTATACCTGTTCCAACCAACAAGTAGAACGGATTATGTCAACACTATCACTTAAATTGAAGCATTTACATTTTACGATATCAATTATAAAAATAATATAACAAAACATCGATTGAAGAACACCCCTTACCTTTTAGCAATTTGATATAATTCTAAAAGCAAAATTGACAACAAAAGAGACGAATCCTTCAATTCCAACTCCTACGATCAACCTACGATAACTCAGATTTTTCCTCAAAAAATACTAAGATTTTAGATTTAGAAATAAACCGAAAACTTATCGCTTTAAAAGCGAAACGATCATCTTCTCATAAATGATCAATTTCTTCTAACGCTACTCGCTTCAAATTATCAACCGTTAAATCTCATGATTGAAGATTCCATTCTCTATTTTTTCTTCCTTGCGTCGTCTAACTCAATGTTTTCTGAAGTTTTGCCGTGAAAAGAAATAGTGAAGGGATTGGGATTATTTCCTTTTATATCCAATTAATCAAATCCTTTTAATTAATAATTAATTATTTCCTTTAATTAATTCTTTTAGGTTAATATAAAATAGGAAATAATAAATAAATTCCCGCTTTACATTTATACCTTCTCTAATTTTTGGGATATTACATTCCTCTAAGCTAGAAAAGTCTTGTCTCTCAAAACGAACATAACTAGAAGTACTTTAACTCCTGAACTTCACAAGCGCCTCGTCTTCTATAACTCATGTTGCCTCTGTTGGGGTTCAAGTTGAAGATAGAGTGTATTTAAGGACGTTTCCAATTAAAGGAGTAAGACGGTGTGGGCAAACATGCAAGTAACCCTGGATATGAAGGCTCTTACATGATATTGGATAAATTCGACCTTTAGCTTATCCGTTCGGAGTTACCATAATTTCGCTTCACGGGTGTTTGACGTTCTTCATGTGTCAATAATAAGGGATGCTTAACCGATGTGGATGTGAAGCAAGTCGTGACTTTGAAATGGTCAAGAGAACTTGACCTACGCGGAAGAAGCAACTGCACTTTAGGACGGAAGATGAAGAAGTTAAGTAGGAAAACGTACAACTAGCCTTGGATCATTGAAGCAGCCACACCGCTCCGGACACCGAGTCCTTATCCGGAACGGGCGTCACACATAATATGCATATAAAAGATTATTTCAAAGAAGATGTTATATATATATAATAAAAATTAGATGAACGATGCATAAGTAACGGAATAGAAATCAAATTGAGACGAAGTAAACACTATTTCCTTAAGACCAATTGCTCCAGCCTCGTGCCTCACGGTTACTCGTCTCCCAACATACAACGGTTTCACGCCTTGGATTTAGAGACACTTCAAAAATCCGTGCTTCGCGAACGTTAATGAGTGTCCCGACTTCGCTTTGACGACTCAAGAACAACGGCTACATGAGACTCTTTTCGTAGTGGAGAAAACAATAGGGAATTTGATATATAATTCGTATTCAACGTAGAGCATCTTTTGAGGCAACAGATATAACATCATCCCACGCTATTCCCCAAGAAAGTATCACTCGTTGATCCGTGGTTTACTAATAGGATCTTAAATCGAGTATCGGGCTTTTGTTTATGGCGGATATTGAAGGATACATTTGGGAATACAAGCTGATGTAATATGTGATGGGTCCCACCTGCTCGGCATGGTACCGTGGAACGAGGTAAATGAAGTGTATTGTGTCCTCAACATGTATGGGGTTCATTAGGTGGCTCTTCAAATCTCAATTGCACAATGGAGTATACACGTACGACAATGATCCCAAAGATCGTTGATTCAGATAAGTTTCAAGCAGTGATGAATACATTAGCTTATGCATTTCCGAGTATGTTGAGGCAAGCTAATATTTTTCACATGTGCTGCATGTGAATTAACTTCCACTTCAACCATTCACATATACACGTGTTGATAGTGACATATGCCCACGTAGTCAAATAATGACATATGCCCACGTAGTCAAATAAGGTAAAAACACACATTCATTACTTGTGTCTTACTTTCAATGTTAATTATTAACACCTCCTTACCTTAACGTTGCAGTGGTAACTGTGGAATCTACGCGTCGAAATACGTAGAGCTATCGATTGCCGGACGCGATCTAATGAGAGGGGCACATATTTACCAAACAAAAATGTATAAAGGGCATATACTAATAGGACACAATTCAAAATCCCAGTTACATAGATTTTTAAAAACGAAAACAAAAACAAAAACAAAAACAATAAGACATCACGGCAAGCATATGCCTGCAAAGCCTCATATGGTATGTTGTGTATCCCATGCCTTCCGTAAAGATCCAAAAATCCAAAGGAAAAATTGCTGCACACATTACATAAAAAGGGGTGTGGGGGGGGCTTAACAACAAATAACATTAAAAAATTCTTCTATTTGCAGTAGCGTAGTATGAGTCCGACACTAATGATTGATTTGTACAAACATGGAAGATGAAGAAGAAGAAGCCCCGGCATTGAAAATCATTTACAGGTCATGAGCATGGAGTTGATGACATGGTGGATGAGGCGGATATTTGAGAGTTCAGATCCCCCAATTGTAGGGACATTGCGGCGATGCTCCAATATAGAATAAACCTGCTGAAAGATAGGCCTCACATGAACTGCAATCATAGGGTCACTTGGATTTAAAGCAGTCACTACATCTCTCATCCATAACACTTTCTTACTACTATCATTCACTATGTCACATGCCAACTGCTGCAACAGAGACAGCAGCACTCCTTGACTCAAAGGCAAGGGATTCATCGTCATTATACCCGTCAAATCCACCTGCACCAACAACAACAACAAGAAGATGCCATAACAGAGTAGCAGCAATCAAATTCAGTGGGCATCCTTTTGGACATTTGATATATTCTTATCCAGTGATGAAATTCTGGTTAAGACGTTTGGATTGCATCGGATATAGTGTCGAATAAAGTAAGTGTTAAGTATTCTTGATAAAGTAAGCCAGGAAACAAGGTTGCTTTAATTTAAAATGTAGGCGTGCGAAACGAATTCCAAACCTGGGAGCACAACCAAGAAACTATTGTAACGTCGCTTCTTTGCAAAGCAGCACTAAAAGCCTCCTCATATTTCCTCTCAGCAATCAGCCTAGTGAGCTCTTTAGTAGGATCCAAAGGCGCTTCCGGAGGCTAATGCAATCAAAGAAAAGGGGATAAGTAGCTAAAAAAAAATGTTCACAACATACATGACACACACACACACACACACACAGAGAGAGAGAGAGAAAGAGAGAGAGGGCAACTACTGCTGACATGGAGATGTATCTATATATAACGGTGTACAATAAAGCAATGAACCTTTTCATGCAGACCACTCAAAGGGCCGTTACTGATTTGTTGAACCAACGGATTGGCAATTTTGGAATTGGCTCCGGCAACAGCAAGAGCTACCAATTTCCGTTGACCATCCGCCAACTCACTGCTAAGCATTTGACCTACTGATGATGCAGAATTCAAGGAATCCTGAAAAGATCACATATTCATATCACAAACGGTTCAACAATGACAGCAGAGTACTACCAAATGAAAGAAGAAGCATAAACACCAACCAGAACAATTTAAGAATATAACCTCGTGCTTTACAACACAAGTGAACTATCCATATAGAAAAAGGTAAAAACAAAAAGCAGTCAAATGAGTAGATAAGTCTCCATACCCTTAAAGCAAGAGCCACAGTCGAATGTGTTGCCTCAAATTGCTGCAAAGCGGCAGTGGTATGCTCTGACATTCCTTTTGAAATGCAGCATCAAGCTGTTCAAACATGGCCTTGCATGACAACTCAAATGAAGGGATCACCAAGCTTCCAAATTCGTTTTCAATGACTCCTGAAAGACAGATTTTATCAACTGTGAGAACTAACAACACTTCATTTTCAGATCAAAACACCTGTCCAGAAGTACTTTAAAATTTACAATCACATTACAACTATGTACTTAAAACATGCAGAACATATTAGAAAGACCATTTTAAGTAAAAGGAGTCCAAGATATCCTGCACAATTTCAGTAAACTTTTATGGTCTTCTTCTACAGCTGAACGCTTATGATCTTCTTCTACAGTTAAATGCTTATGGTCTTTTCTACATCTCTCCTCAATATGTCTGATATATTGACATAGTTTGGCCAAAAAATCAAATAACATGTTTAGGAGCAAAAGATAACAAATCACTAAAATTGTGAATAGTGCATTGCATACTTGAAGAGCTTGCTTGCCAGAAGTTTGAAACTGCGCCTGGATTTGCCTGGCGACTGTGGATTCAAGTTTGGAGTTCAATGATTTTTCAAGCTGATTCACTGCTTTATCTGCAACTCCTTTCTGCATGACATCAAATGGATTGCAATCAAACACCAGAAAAGTAGGTCATGAGTCCATTTCTGTATTTATGCTCTTTTCTCAATAAGTAAGGAAACATCGAGACTCTTTTGTCTTTCTCTCTCAGGAAGCCAAAGGTAAAATGTAATGAAATAAACCTGGAATGACTCTGAGATAGACGAGGACACTGCCTTTTCAATTGTAGGAGCAATTGTACGTGCCACGGCTTGCCCAAGCGTAGCTAATTCCTTCTTCACAGCCTTCTCCACAATTGTTGGCAAGTCCCTGTTTAAACAGTTATTAATCAAGGACGTCATTTGCTGGTTGCGTTCTTTTGATGATTTTTCCTGTTTTACATTATCCTCCTGGAAGCGTGCCCACAAAGCATCGTTATTGGCCTTGACACTTTTCTCAATGTTTTTTCCAAGTGCAGCCTCAAGTCTTCTGCCTTCTTTGGTAACGGGGACAGCTACTATCATGGTCATCTGCTTCTGCATCTCTTTTTGCATATTTGCCAGCTAAAGAGATGAACAAGAACCAAAAAAACAGACGGCAAGAAAGTCATTTTAGGATATATAACAAGTGAAGCAGTTCAGCTGACTGACATGGGCCGCACATGGCAAACAATTATGCAGCACCAACTAAACGAAGCATGGGCAAACAAAGTAGTAGCCATTATAGCCAACATGCACAAAAGGTCGAGGGCTATACGACGGACCTCAGAAATAAGTTTGTTCTTGATTACATATCAATCCTCACTAACAAAAAAAGGCGACTTACGGGAAAATAAACACGATTTAAATAAAAACGACACTCATTTTCTGGTGTTAGGAAAAGGACCAGATCAAACCACTATAACTGTCGCTAGGAATTGCACCTTCAATAAAACACAGCAGTTGTGGGCTTGATAAATATTTCAACAGAAGGCTTTTGCAAGGAAGCATTTTCATGAGATAGATTGATCAAGGTCAGAATACTCTTTAACATGCAGAAAGACTCACAAACCTTTTTCCGTATGTCCCTGAAATATGGTATTGAGATTCTGAGAAGGTCCAAAATCACCACATAGTGAAAGAAGAAACATTTCAGAAACCAAGCTTTGTTAAACTGAGCTTTTCAAGACCACTTTCCAACTGAAAAGAATACTTCCGCTCAGACAAAGACATACATAGATATACTATACACCAGCCCTAACAAGAAATGAAATGAAGACATTCTGAACATGCTAAAGGGAAACTGCATGCGGTGGATTAAAAGATATATCCAATTATCCTTTAAAAAAAAAAGTACCTGATTAAGTGTCTCTTGCATGCTCATCATCTGGGAAAATGCTGCTTCCAAAGAGGGAATGCTTGAGCCTGCTCCAACATCATTAGAAGATTCTGTTGAATTGAAAGCACTAGGTGACAATGACAGTATGCCTGACCCAAGAGTATTCTTCCCTGTTTGCTTTTTCCCTTTTGTATTGGGTGTTGATGCTTGTGGTGTTGACGCTTGTGGCACCAGTATTTGGGCATCAGAATCAACATCATTTCCCGAAATGTTTTTTGTAGCGTCACGAATATCCTCTTCCGAAGCAGAAGGTTGAGCCAGAGAGTCACTCCTGGAAACCCCTTCAACTTGCCTAGATTCCTCCCCAGTGTAATTGTCAGGTGACAATGCATGGCTCTCTCGAGCCATCTGCATCCCAAGATCAGAGGTTTGAGAATAAAATGATTTTTCATTATTTTCTGCCCCAAAAGTGTGAAGCTCCCGTCGATGAACCTATTCTAGAATTTTCAGTATATCTCGTCTCACCCACCACCTTGACATCAACCTCAACATTCGGTGGATCATCCACTGTCACCACATCCTGAATATTCACTTCGAATCACACACACACGATCATTAACATGAGTAACTTCTGATGAAGAATTGGCCATCAAAATCTCGGATGGGGTTATAAGATGAGTAGGGTGCTTGAACTGGACATGATGATTGAGATTAGAAGAAATATCATTAGGTAGAACTGTATCTTCATTATTTCTTGGCTCGTGGTCAGTTGAACCAATGTCAGATAATGTGGCAGGCATGCCATCCATTGGTCTGTCCACTGAATCCCCGCTAGTATCATTGACCGATGGCCCAGACTCCAAACTTTTCGAAGGAGTTCTTAAACCAGACAGATTTCCAGACAACCTAGGACTCAAAGGAAGTGATGTAGATGCAATAGAAGCAAGATCGTTATTACCCATCACGACAGGCAAAGGAATTGACTTAGATTCCTTAGTAGGAGCAGGAAACTCCTGTGAGGTCGATGACTCAGCAGTAGCTGAGCTAACCATTTGTCTTGCCGGAGCTGCAGTCTCTGAGCCACTGTCTCGTGCAGATACTGTAGGTGCCGAAGGAGACGCCGGTATTTCAGTTGCTTTTGTCTCATAAGGCTCAGAAGCAAGAACATCAGCATTCAAAGCATCACGTGAAACACCAGACTCTGTCTTGTCAACGAGTGGATTATCTATAGGTGACGGCAAACACAGGGATAAATCAAGAGCATACTGTTGAATAGCCTGTGTCTGAACACAATACACCTGAACAATCTGTTCACCATTAGGATGAAGATCGCTAGTCCCTGTAAAACTCAATATTGGCATGGTGACGGTGAATTCTGCTACATAATCCATGCGGCTAGATGCAGGATAGGAACCAAAATCTAAGTGCACTGCATATATAGCATTCTTTTGGCGTTTGCTAGCAAGAGAAGTCCAGCTTGGGGTAATGCTACGACTTGATTAAAGAATGCCTCTTCCATATGAGATTCAGCTGAACTCTTCAACTCAAGTGTCTGGATACAGCGCCAAGATTCAGAATCACTAGGAAGCAACCAACCTTCTTCACTAGCAGACACCCATATCTTCACTTCCCTATTTAAAGGACCCTGAGACAATCATCAATAAGTTAGGTTAGTTGAGAACACCTGGGGAAGGATAATATGCAGGGACCCTAATCCTTGAAAAAAAGATTCTGCAACAGATAAGATAGAATCATCAAATTTTGCACCAACCGATCAAAATGAAGAAAGACGCGCAATTACAACTACCACTCCAAGAAATTACCTTTTAATTTTTAATGTTTATATATATATTACCTTTTGATGTTTATTTGTACAAAGCAAAATACTTACATGGGCAGATTCTGAATATTAAAGCCTCGTGATCTTTATATTCAGTAGGGGGGGGCTATTTTCCTGCATGTTAACGATAGTCTATTTCCCTCCATCTAACTTTATATGATTTGAGTCCATCAGCATACACTTAAACGGGTATATGAATCCAAATCTGCCAAATGACTCATGTTATGATCTTAAACATCCTAGGTCTTGTTGTTCCGTCATCTGGCTTTAGCTTATGTTCTTCATGTAGCACTCAGACCGAATGACTATGAAATTATGTTGATACTTTCACACATCATGGGTAGCATAGGAGGCTTTCCCAGACCCAGGAATGGGAGGAACCAAATGAACCCCGAAGCCGGTGCATAAACTGGACAAGGCTATACTAAAGTCGACATTATGGTATATCAGGAGCAAGTATGACAACAAGAAATAATATTGCTCCCATCAAATAGTAAATTGGCAGCAAAAAAGAGGTGTAGAGAGATAATCCTTGTCTTACAACCAAGTGACATAACAATTTCATCCAGGTCAACAAAGACCAAGTTGCTGAGGATGATTATGAATTATGATGATGATGATGGTATTGACGAAAGAAATTCCAAAGTAGGAACAAATACTGGTTCAGTATATGAAATCAATCCCAAGGTTAGTAGAGGAAAATAATGGCAAAGAGCTCGTTGCACTTACCCCTGTAATAAGTATTATATGATCAGGACGGTGTGAGGCAGTGAGGAATGTTACAGAGTTAACAGGCTGACCATCATGTGGCCTCAGCACAGCTATTGGCAGCATCTTCCGATCTTCCCAAATTTTTATCTGCTCAGAGACAAGAAAAGTAAACCAGCTCAATACAGCACAAGATAAAGATCAATGTAACAACAGAAAATAATCCGACTTATATTTTCCCAGATTACATGCAAGATCATCAATTTCTTTATGATCAGGTAATAACATACCATCACCGAAACAAAAAGTTGTTGGATAATGCACATGATCAGCCAAAAGATGGATAAATTCTTTAGAGAAAGCTTAACTGAGAGTGAAGATATGTCTTGACATCTTAACATAAATCTCTCCGTGCAGAGAATATATAAGAAATGGCTAATTAAAAATACATAATCCAAAGAAGCTTTAATTTATAATTTAATAATAATAATAATAATAATAAATAAATAAACAAATAAATAAACCACTGCACTAGATGAAATTTTAATAACCAAGCTTCTGGTAAGTAAAAGGACCACTGCACTAGATGAAGTACATTATGAAGCAAAGGCAGTACGAATTGCTTAAGAGCTTCATCACAAGATGCAATTTGCATAAGCACCAAAATAGCCATCCCTTAAAGAGGAGAGAAGGTATAAGAATATATAAGAAATAAGAATCCACATATTGAAGCTCAAAGCTTCAGATGATTCCTCCTCTCTCAATTTGAAAATTCTTCAAAAAAGAAAAGATGAGATAGAAAAAGGCATATTGTTATCTCTCAGTAGAATCAACCTCTTTTGACAGCATATATGTAGAGAGAGAGATATATATATATATATAGAGAGAGAGAGTCGAGATGCTCAACTAAAGGTCACAGGCCTTGAATAGGCTATTCATGATAGAGATAATTACATTCTTTCTAATAGATTTCCCTGATTTTTATCATCCACAATTAAGCTTTATGAATTTATTAAAACTTAGAACACAAAGTGGGTCAAACACTCAGAATCGTTATATTAAAGGGCGATATCAACTACAGAATTATTTGCAAATTCTGCCAGTGATGATAGTTCTGAAGACCAACTGGAATAGATTCTTCTGATCTCTTGCAAAAAGAAATGTGGAAAGAAATCAACGGAAGAAAAACTTGTTTCTTATCTCATCACAACATTTGTGCTGTATTTATACAAAGGAAGAAGCGATCTGCGACTGTGAGGATTCTACAATTGATTCTCAATCCCAGAAATAGCTCCCGAATCAGCATAAAAAAGGCAAGCAGTAAAACTAAATCACATCTCCCCAAACCCTGATTTATTCTACAATAATCAAAGGAAATCACAACAAGCTCTCTATTAATTACGCCATAATATCACAGCATTAATTTTTTATTATTCTACACTTCCGCTCAAGTTGCTGCGAAGATATTAATCAACACCAAACAGTGTTCTAAAGATCGGTCTAGGCGGCGCCTAGGCGCTAGGCGGGTATCAAGCGTACAGATTATACCCTAGGCGGACTGGACTGGGCGGGTAGGGTATTGGACAGCTCCTGGATGGGTCTGGGCAGGTCTGGAGGGGTCTGGGTGGGTCCTGGATGGGTCTAGACATCTAAGCGGTTCTAGGCAGTCCTGTTAAGGCAAAGAATGACATCAAAGACGCTTTGAATAATAAGGAGGACAAGTATAAGCCTATACTTGACATAGTGGATAACAAAGGAAAGGGGCGTATTGATACTCCACTTCATTTGACGGCTTATTTGTTGAATCCATACTACTACTAAAAACACCTAGGTGCCTCCTCACTAGCGTCCAGTGTCTTTTAGAACATTGACACCAAACTTGTCCACAGAAGCCTTAGTGAGTCCGTCTGTTGTTTGCTTTGTAGATGGTAAATATGGAATGTAGACGAGACCAATTTCAAACTTCTCTTCAATAAAATGCCAATCTATATCCTCATGCTTGGTCCTATCATGCTGAATGGGTTCATTGGCTGTGTCAATGGCAAATTGTTATCACAAAACAGCTTCATAGGTATAAGCATGTGACTCCCACATCTTTTAACACTTAATCCCATGCTCTTCACAGATCCCATGCTTCATAGCTCTGTATTCAGTCTCTGCATTGCTTTTGGCAACCATACTTTTCTTTTTGCTGCACCATGTCACAAGTTTTCTCCAAACAAATGTACAATACCTTGAGAAAGATTTTCTATCAATAGTGCAACTCCCTCGATCTGCATCAGTATACGCCTCCACACCTCTTTTTTCAAATTTCCTGAACCACTATCATCTACTAGATGTACCCCCTTCATTAACATAGACTGCATCCACGTGCTTCTGAACTGGAGCATGCATGTGATGGCTTACTAGAACCGGAGCATGTATCGCTGGCTTACTGCACCAACAGCATAAGAGATATCAAGTCCGGGTGGGATAAATAAATTAGCTTCCGTACCAGTCGTTGATAATTCTCCTTAGCCACAAGGAATCGTGCTGGACATCCCCTAGCTTCAAACGCTTCATATGTTGGCTTACTGCACCAACAGCATAAAAGATGTCAAGTCAGGTGTGGGACAAATAAATTAGCTTATGTACTAGTCTTTTGATAATTATCCTTAGCCACGAGGGAATCATGCTGGACATCCCATAGCTTCAAATTACAGCATATTTTTGCCTGTCAACCATGTTTCCTTAAGTAAGTCGAGTACATACTTCCTTTGAGTAACCACTAGTCCCTCCTTGAACCTAGCTACTTCTGTTTGGTTTCAAGGTTAGGTTGAAGTTGAATGGATTCAGGAGAGAGTGAAATAAAATAAAGTGAAATAATGATTATAAAGTTGAAATCTAGTAATGAAATTTGTGTAAATGAATAAATGATTGGTGAGAGAAATTTTATTGAAATAAAATAAAGTGAAATAATGATTATAAAGTTGAAATCTTGTATTGAAATTTGTGTAGATGAAGAAATGATTGGTGAGAGAAATTTTAATGATGTATTATTATATTGATAAAGTAATGGTTAAATAGTGTAGTGGGTGGATAAAATGAATCGTCTAATATTATTTTATTTATTGATGGTGAAACGATTGTTGAGAGAAATTATAATAAAATAATAGAATTAATAAAATAATGGTAAATAAGATAGTGGAGTGAATAAAGATCCAACTTGATCCAACATAACCCGAAACCAAACAGAGCTAGAAATTAGCTCAAATGACCAAGATCTTTAATCTAAAATTCATCTGATAGGTTATGTTTTACCTCCATTGCTACTTCCAGATCATTATCACAAGAATGTCATCTACATAAACAATCAAAACTATTAGTTTTCCAGTACCAGGCTTTCTAATGAATAGAGTATGATCTGAAAGGCCTTGAAAAATCTCAGCCTCTTGGAGAATTTTATAAAACAATCAAACCATGCTCTTGGACTTTGTTTTATAGTCCATAAAGAGATTTTTTCAACCTATAGACCTTTCCCTTGGACACTATATCAAAATCAGGGAGCATCCATATATACCTCTTTCAAATCACTATGAAGGCTGGCGTCCTTAATGTCAAACTGATTCAGTGGCCTGTTCAAGTATACTGGAAATTAAAGGATGATTCTCACAGTGTTAAGCTTAACATTTGCAGAGAATGTCTCTGAATAACCAATACCATAGGTCTGAGAACAACATTTGGCCCACCAACCTTTACCTTGTACATTTCTACTGAGCCATACAAACTGTATTTCAGAGCAAACACCCGCTTACATCCTACCCCTCCTCCAATCAGGAACATCAAGAGCTTTTTGAATGTTTTTGGGTTCAGCGGTTTCTGTGAGGGCTGAAAGGAATGCTTGATGGGATGAGGATATGTTCCTGCTTGACAGAAAATTGGATATAGGGTGTTCGGAGCAGGCTGAAGGCTGTTTTTAACTGCCATAAGACATCAATGGAGGAGGTCTTTGTCATGATGTTCAGATGATGAGGTAGGTTCAGAGGGAAGAGTGTAAGATGTACTTATCCTAGAATCAGATTCTAGTATTGAACTTGACTGGGAGGTTTTGTTAGCTGGTCATGACTTTTGGGGAACTTTGTCCTAGGTTGCGTACCTTTAGGTCTTCCTTTTGAACCTTAAGGCTGAATGAGTTGCTATATTCTGAGTATCCATGTTGTTCTCAGATCAGCCCCTCCTTCCTCTCCTTCTGAAACTCCTCTAGTGTCCATTTGATCAGAACTAGACCGATTTTCAATAGATTATCATAATTTAGACTTATGTGTACATTAAACAAGTTTGAAATACTTGAAAATTGTGATTTTGACCATCCTTAGACTCTCCTAAAATTAAATCGTGTCAAGGAACATAATGTTTTCAAAGAAGGTTAAATCCACTGAAGTAATTATCTTTCTACTGTTAACATTATCGCATTTATAACAGTTTTTAGGGAATATCCTATGGAAATAAATTTCCTTGATCTAGGTTCTAACTTCCCTTTACTGTGGGTGTGAACGTAGACACTACATCCAAACACCTTTAAGGAGAGGCTGCTTATGATCCTTGAATCACGATACTCTTCTTGGAGTACACTAAAGTGGGTCTTGTATCCTAAAACTCTAGAGGGTAGTCTGTTTATATGACATGTATAGTCGTTAAGACACCTTCTCCAAAGGTTTTAGGACTTTGAGAGGTTATTAACAAGGCTCTTGTGCCGATTTTTCCTCTCAGCCACCCATTTTGTCGGGGTATCAACATGAGCCTTGGTGCACAACCCATTTGTCATTAAAGAAATTTCCAGTAACTTGGTTGAAGGATCCAGTCTCAATACCACTTCTCTGAACTCGTATCCAAGTGTAAAACTAAGCATTTATCATTTCACAAAAGATTTTCACAACTTCAGCCTTTTCTTTTAGTAAATAAACCCAAGATACCGGAGTATGATCATCAATTAGGGTGACAAACCAACCTTCCCCGGCAACAGTTTTTACCCTTGCAATCCTCCAAACTTCACTATGGATAATAGTGAATGGTTTAGAGAGCTTGTAAGGTTGAGGAGAATAGTTTTTTCTACATTGTTTAGCAAATTCACACACTTCACATTGTAAACTAGAAATGCGTGTATTAATTAACTTTGGACACAATTTTTGCAAATAAGAAAGACTTAGGTGTCCTAATCTATTATGCATAACTAAGATTTTAGTTTGATTGGATGGTGCCTCAGTAAAGTTGCAGCCTTTCAAAGAAAAAAACAGAGATGATTAGAACCCTTGTCTAGACAGACCAATCATCCTTCCACAGCCAAGTCCTGAAACAGACAACCATCCTCAGTGGAAGAGTCCATGAAAGGATGATTGATCCTTGTCCAGAAATGGCTAAGAGCGGATCCATCAGCCAACCTAATTTCTGATTTCCAGCACAGGTTATATAAGATGAAAATATAGTAGGCGCCAGTCATATGGTATGTTGCCTCTGTGTGAATGACCCAAGTAACCTTTTGTTTTGTGAAGGAAGGAAAAATAACAGGTTTACCTGATTCCACAAAGGAGCAGGTTGGATCAGATGAGTTGTGTAGTAAGGAGTTTAATCATTGTTCCATTGGTTCCCTTGTGAAGGGGTAGTTGGCTGTTGACCTGAAGAAGGTAGAGAAACCTGGTATGCTCTTCCAGCATCTTTGATTTCCACCTTTATGCTTCCATTTATCCATGGATCTCTAACAAGTATCTCTTATAACGCCCACCTTTTACAATGCTCACATTTTACTTTTGCTTATTTTTGCTTTTACTTTTTGCTTATTGTTGTTAGTTCTTTTCCTATATTCACTTATAATTGTTGTTAGTTCTTTTCCTCAAGTATCTTTTGCTAACTCCTCAGTTTTGCAGGCTTATACATAACCTTTTGGGCTTCCTCTCTTCTTACCTCTGAAAACTTCTATCAAAGATGGGAAAAGTCTTCTGCCAAGAATCTTCCCTTACTTCAAGTCAAGATCTTGATTTAAACCAGCCAAGAATGAATACAACTCATTCTCTTCTCTCTTTTTAACTTTGACCTATCTCCCAGGCATTCCCAAGAGTCCTCATGACACAAATCAAGCTCCAGGCACAGCGTTACAATTTCATTGTAATATGTTGTGACATCCTTTAATTTTACTTCAGCCTCCACAGACTTGTCTTCAACTCATACATTTGAGAAGAGTTCTCAATATCTTAATACATCTACTTGACTGCTAACCAAATTTCATTGGCTGTAGAATTGATGAGCCAAATTTCATTTACTTGACTGCTAACCAAATTTCATAAATGTGTGACCTAATTATCAAGGCTCCATAGAATTGATGAGCCAACTCATAACTACAGAATTCTCATATTTCCAAACACAGTATTTTGGATCTATAACAGGGTACTTGACATTACCCTGTCAGATAACCTAGTTTCCCTTATCCAACAATTGTCAACTTTACGTCTGGGGCGATTCCAGGTAATTAATACCAATTAGTTTCTGTGAGGTTAATGGAACTAAATAGGGCTTGTAGATGAGGTGTCATCTCCAATGGAGAATGATCAGATTCAGAAGTAATAGTAGGGATTGCCTGATTAGAAAGGGGATTAAGAGTGTTTCCTGTTGAAGAAGCGAGAGCTCCTTCCAGTCATGGCGTGTCTATAATTCATGATTTAGGCTTTAATTTTCTCTGCATGAAGGCTCTGATAACATGTGGAAAGAAATGAAGAAAAGAATCATGCATGTCCTCCCTCAAGTTAATGAATTTAGTCTATTTGGTACCGTTTCAACTGCCTTTTCTTTCAAACATTTGGTGGAAACATTTGGACAGATAATTACACAGGGTACCCCAGCGCATAATTCTGTTACCCGTGGGTTGGTTGACAAAATGCTTATAGGGGAAACTCGGTAATGCCAAACCTGCCCTCACTACCATAGCTAACGTCATTCAAACTTGAATATAAATGACGTTATATAGTTCCATGAATATCAAGGGAGGATATCACCCACCGTGCCATCTACTGATGCAGATACCAAGCGGGTGGTCATCCACTGACACATTGACAAGTCAGTAATCTCCCCATCATGGCTACCAACAAGTTGTATTCCGTCGATCAACTTGATCAATTGAACATCTAAGTGGTTCTTCTGCCGAATAAACTTCACGTTTCCAACTTTTGTTGTATCAATCTTTAAAAATATGTCTTCCTATGCCCACCACAAGAACTTCCTGAAACAGAGGAATCAAAATGTAAAATCCATGAGACGACCCAAATTTAAAATCAGATGACCATAGAGAGAGATGAACATAAGCATAGTGTATACTTGTTTATGACAATGCCAACAAACTCTAGGATGAACCGATTCGCCCTCTGTGTTGAACTGCACTGCGACACTATCTTTCCAGTTATCTGGGGTTTGTCTTCCTCATCCTGATCTTCGGCAATCTTCCAGACATAAACACGCCCATCTACACTTGCACTGTAGACACAATTATAAACATCAATATCAAAAGAGAGTGCGGAAAAACAAAGGGACAAAAAAGCAGACCAGGCTGATACCTAGCCAAAAGATGAACATCCTCAGCAAAGAAAGCCATGTCCGTGTGACCCTCTGAAACAAAGTAAATTGCTTAGATGAATCTACAGCACTATAAGCAATACTCAACATCTATTTTTTAGCAACAATTGCAAAATATGGATGGAAACTTACACTGAGATCCATTTGAATTAGATAATATCATAAAATCTGGTAGCGGTTTCTCATAAAATGGCCCACATAGAATTACAGAAAAACTGGGAGAAAGCGTGCTTAAAAATTGCAGCTACAGACATGAACACTAGATCTTCGACTAGATACCATCAAACATCCTATGGTTATTGAAAGAACAGGGAGAATTGATTTGGGGCCTTGTATTGAGGAGAAAGGAAAATTTTTACATTTGTGCAGTAAGCAAGAAACTGTGAGCTCTTCAAAGGAAATTACACTTTTACTACATTCCTTTTATTAATGCAATTTGGTTCTATCTTAATGTCTCACGATACTTGCCTATGGTTTCTAATTTGCTGCATTCTGGCCAGAATAAGAAAATGGAATACATGAATTTATTTTATGTCCTATAGAGCCACAAGCCACCTACCTTGCATATGTAATCCCCATACATTCTGTCTATTACGTTTTCACTCTCTTGGCAAGTAATCCGAGTAGTTAATGCAAAATCAGAATTACAAACTAACTTTACAATGGCATAGACTACGATTTAGAACTCATGGAAGAAGATATGCCTTCAGTAATCCTGCTATTATTTTATGTCTCTGGAAAACAAGCCATGCTAAGTTCTCAAAACAAGTTT